>OAMR01000374.1:737780-781761 GCA_900205405.1 Echinochloa crus-galli | reverse complement strand
CTTTGTTTAGTCTATTTGTGCCAAAGTCAGTATATATCTTAAAGCTGACATTTAGGACACAAATTGGTCTGTATTGTTGAATCTGATTGGCATCCTTGACCTTTGGAATTAAAGAGATTACTCCAAAGTTAAGACTAAATAGATGGAGCCTCTCTTCATAAAATTCTGTGAAAAGGGCCATAAGATCATCCTTTAGAATCTCCCAAAAAACCTGGTAGAATTCAGCTGGGAAACCATCAGGTCCAGGTGCTTTATTATGTTCCATTTGGAAGATCGCCTCTCTCACCTCTATCTCTGTAAAGGGCGAGGTAAGGATATTATTTTCCTCCGTTGTCACCTGAGTTATATCATCTGTTTGAGATTCCACCAAAGTGATAGCGGTCTCATCAGGTTGACTAAAGAGGTCTTTGTAATAATTCGTGATATACTGTTTTAATTCAGAATTACCAACTATCACCCCATCATCTTGTTGTAATCTAAAGATGTGTTGTTTTCGGTGTTTTCCATTTGCCACCAAATGAAAGAAACGAGTGTTGTCATCCCCTTGCAGGAGAGTGTTTACTTTAGCCCTTTCATACCATTTACTTTCCTCTTCCCTTAGAAGGGTGACGAGGCTCTCTTTTAGATAATGTTTCATATTTATCTCATTGTCAGAAAGAGTGCTAGTTTCTGCTTTAGTATCTAGCTTTTCCAGCAGATGTAGGAGCTTTCTTTTCTCTTTCTTATATGACCCTGCAGTATTTTTGGCCCAGCCTCTAAGGTGTTGTCTAAGGCGTCTAATTTTATTCTGCCACCTAGCCAAAGGTGAAGCACCCCGGTTCTCTAAACTCCAGACCTCTGCGACCATATCAAAAAATCCTTCTCGCAAGAACCACCCTCTTTCAAATTTAAAGGGTGGTTGACCATTCCGGTGAGTGGATGATCCAGAGTTAAGGATTAGAGGGGTATGATCCGAAATATTCCTATCTCTTGCTTCTACCGTCGCCAAAGGGAAGAGTCGATCTCTAATACAGTATGGACTTCCTTGTTTGCACATTGACTTCCTAAACCATACAAAAGCAGACTCTAGCTCGGACATATCCATCAGCTGCCGGATTCCGTGGACTTCGCATACCTTCTATACGACTCCGTATACGGCGACTGACCGATTACCGTCCTTGCTTCCGACGTGCATGGACTTCATGTAGATACATGCATGACAAATCGTTTACAGAAACTCAAATACATGTACTACTTGTCTACATGCAAATTTAGTCTACTTTCCTATACCAAAACTAATATTACCTTGATTATATATAACTCTAAATCCTATGGACTGCTAATACTTGCCTAAAAACAAGATTAATTCCATCATTCACCCCCCTAGTCTTGTTGACTTCAAAGTAACGCGGGGTGGTCATCATCTCTAGCTATGAACAATGCATTCTCCTCCTTCTTCAACTCATCGCATTCCCACTAAAAATGTCCATAGTTGTTGCACTTGTAGCACCATACTTTGGTTGGTCGAATTTTCGATTCTTGTCGCCGTCCTTTTGTTCCCTAGCCCTCCATTGTGCTCGGGTGAGCAATAAATGCTCATCATCATCCTTTTCTTCCATAGCCTTCCACTGGACTCATTATCACTGCAACACAGCCTTCCCTAGCTCCTATGCACAGAGTCTTCCAAAAACTTCTTCAACGGTCATTGTCGTCAAGTCACCGAATTGCTCAATTGAAGCCACAATCTATAAGAACTTGTTTGTAGCAGCTCTGAGAATTTTTTTAACCAAATATGAGTCCTCACCCAATCCACGAATCGTGCTAACAATCGAGTTTATAATTTCATCGCGAAGTCATCAACTGAATCGGTGCTCTTCATCCGCAGTCCATCCAGCTCTTCTCTAAGGGTTTGGACATGAGCATCCTTCATGCGTTGAGCACCTTGGTACATTATTCTTATGCACTCCCACACCTCCTTGGATGTTTCCTTCTCAAACACCGCCAACAAAGTCTCCTCTGGGATACCTTGATAGATGGCAGCAAGTGCCGAGAGCTACTGGGAAGTCCACCTATAGGGTGGGCGGGGATCGCCGAGCTGAAGGAGATGGTTGACGGGGACGAACCTCATGTTAACGCAGCAGCACTCGCCGTCGTCGTCCATGATTGGAAGAACGTTAGTAGCACATTGGGTCAAAAGGGCAAGGTGTGTAAGTTGCTGGAATCTTTGTACGACTTGAAGCAAGCACCTAAGATATCGTATGAGAAGTTTGAAAGTTTGATAAAACTTTGACCACTATGTGGTTTGTGATCAATGAGGTCGACCGATGTGTATATTATCGTCATGGTGGGAGTGAAGGATTTATATTATGCTTGTATGTCGATGACATACTGATCTGTGGCACAAACATTGATGTGATCAATGATGTCAAGTCTTTTCTATCAAAGTGTTTTTATATGAAAAATATGGGTGAAGCTGATGTTATTCTGAACATTAAATTAATTAAGGATGGGAATGGGATTACTTTTCGCAATCCTGGAGAAGGTCTTGAGTCATTTTTTCTATATGAACAACAAGCCTTCTTCCGCTCCTTTTGATCCCAGTGCGACACTTCAAAAGAACAAGGGAATTGCCAAAGATCAACTGAGATACTCTCAGATTATCGATTCACTCATGTACCTAGCTAGTGCAACGAGACCCGACATATCATTTGTTGTGAGCAAATTGAGCATGTTCATGTCAAACCGGGTTTAGATCATTGATGGGTACTACGCTATCTGGTGGGTACTATGAGCTATGAGATTCACTATTCTGGGCACCCTGTTGTGCTAGAGGGATATAGTGATTCGAACTAGATATCGATGTTGATGAGCTTTATGCCACGAGTGGGTATGTATTTACCCTTGGATGTGGTGCTATATCATAGAGGTCTTGCAAACAGACCATATTGATGAGGTCAACCATGGAAGCAGAACTTGTTGCTTTAGACACAACCATTGTTGAGGTGCGTGAGTGAAAGTGCATCTAGGCACTTAATCAATTTTGTGATTAATGACAATAGAAATTTAGATATAGTGCTTTGAATGACTTGTGTAGGAATAAAATGAAAAGAAAAAGAAAAAAAAAGATGAAAGGAAGGCCCCCAGTTTCCTATTTGTATGGTGGTGGATTCAATTGAAGGATTTAAATTTATTTATGGTTTGAATTTGAGTATAAGACCACCATACTATCAAGAGGGACATGCTTGATTGATCTTGGTTGTTAAAGTGCTTAACTTGAGATGACATGAACCTTCACTTACAATCACTCCCAATTCTCAGCATGGCCGTAACTTAGGCCGGAATGTCCGACCGGCAAGTTTCGACCACCTCTGTCTCGAATTAATTTCCCATCGGAAGATCCGAAGCTTGCGTCGGAACTTCCATGACTTAGTCAGTTTCAGAAGATGAGAGTGTTATGTGTAAGTTCCAATCCTTGGTTGGAAGATCCGGCATAAAGTTCCAGCCAGCTCGGTCTTGATTTACACTTGGCCGGAAGATCCGAAGTGTGTGTCAGATCTTGCATGACTTAGATTATTTCTTGATTCTTTGCACGTGAAGTTTCTTTGTTGGAAGATTCGACACTCAATCGGAAGATCCGACACTAAGTCGGAAGATCAGAAGTTGGGGTTTTCTGGGGTATTCTAACTCTGTTTCTGTTACTCATTGGAAGATATGGCCTATGGTCGGAAGATCCGATACCCCTTCGCAGAGCACACAACGGTCATATTTTGGGAGGTTGGTATAAATACCCCCTCACCTCCCACGTTCATTGTTGCTGCCTTACTCGACCTAACACACCTCTTGAGCATTCATTTCATCCCTCTACTCCCTCACTAAAGCTTGATTCTCGCAAGGAGACACCTAGGGTTTGATGGTGAGAAAAGATTTGATGTGTGAGACAAGAAGCACTTCGTGAGCACCCACTTGTTCATCTCTTGAAGCACTTGAAGCAACCTTGATTCATCGATTCGCGTTTGTTACTCTTGGAGCTTTGCTCCTAGACGGTTAGGCGTCGCCGGTAGCTCTCATTCCTTTGTGCTTTGAGCACCGGAACATTTGTATTACCCATCTCTTTGTGAGAGCAATAGTGAGTAACTCAATCTTCTTTTGTGATTGATTGAGGGAGACTTGGGGCTAGTGACAGCCCGACTCTTTGTGAGCATCTCAACGAAGACGTAGCTCCTTTGTGGAGTGAACTTCGGAAATAAATCATTTGTCTCTGTGTGCTTACTTGTTCTTATTGTTCTTGAGCTCGATTTGATCCGATCTACTTGCTAGTTGTTATAATCTTGTGTACATCATATCTAGAGGGTTATATACCTCACTTGTCAACTTTCTAGTTGTTATACTCTACTTGCTAAACTCTTGTGTAGATCATATCTGTAGATCTGCGACAGGTTATCTGGAACCACCTGTAGCATCTTCTTGACAATCTCTGTGTCGGTGACTAAGGCTGGACAAAAAACTCGTGGCTCGTTAGCTCGCTCGACTCGACTCGTTAGTGGCTCGGCTCGGCTCGGCTCGGCTCGTTTTAAATTGTTCACGAGCTGAGCCAAGGTTTTAGCTCGTTATGTTAACGAGCCAGCTCGAGCCAGCTCGCGAGCGGCTCGCGAGCTACAACGAGCTAGAGTGTATAGCTCATCATGTATTTTATTTGTGTGATATCGTGGATACTTGCTATGTTCAACTTAATTCATAAACTAAACGATGGAGATATGGTACTTAGATGGATTGGTCATCGGTGATCTTGTTACGTATTCATGAATATGTTAATGGTGAATGGAGGTAGCCATGAATATATTACGTAATTATAATAATTTATGTTGTTATAAACTTATAATATCATATTATGAAATACTATTGTTTCTATCTGAGTTTTTTTAGCTTGAAATATGTATAAAACAGTTGTCTTTTTATTTTAGTATACCATAAATATTTTTTTTTTAAAAAATACATGTATAATAATAATAAACGAGCTGGCTCGCGAGCTAAACGAGCCAGCTCGAGCTGGCAAACGAGCTGAGCCGAGCCGCTTCTCTGGCTCGGTTCGTTAACGAGCCGAGCCGAGCTGGCTCGTTAAGGTAACGAGCCAGCTCGAGCTGGACCGAGCCGAGCCGAGCTGGCTCGTTAGCCAGCCCTATCGGTGACGTCCATGCCAAGGGTGCGAATGTTGTTGGCGAGGCAGACGATCTACATGGCGAAGTCATCGACCGACTCCCTCCCCGAACTACTCCTTCGGTTGTGCAACATTGGATTCCCTTACTCGCAGGACGCCGACGTGCACGGTCTTGACTGCTTCCTAGGCGGAGCGCGCCGTGTGCTTGTGCGCGAGAGACCCGAGCATCTCGGGTGGGACGGCGCGTAAGATGGCGGCGAGCGCGAGGCAATCCTCACGGTACTCGATAACGTCGCCTTCCTCTAGCTCAATAACTTCCGGACATCATACAGATCATAGCCTTCTTCAGGGCCTGTAATTAGATATTTTCACACCTTCGAATGGCCGTGACCGTCTTCAGCGTTGCATTTCTGTTTACTTCCTTTCAGACATCGTTTTCGTGATCAGGTGGCATTCACATGGGCAGAGAGGTCGATGCAATTGTAAGTTTCTCTTGTCATTCACGTGAGTTGAGATCGATGTAGTTGTAAGAACTCCTTTAGTGCCACAAGTTTACTTAAAAAAACAAGTTGCAACAAGTAGTGACTACTAGGCTTCATTCTTGGACATATCTGTGGAAGTGGATATACATGCTCCTCTTCTCTGAATATTCAGATGCAGTCTCTTCAGAGACATTTCAGTGCCAGACAATTTAGTTTTGATCTTTCGGGTGCATGGGTTTCTAGTTTTATCACTTGTATGTACTAGATCTTTATTCACAGTTCATCACACGATTTTTGCTCCATTGGTCGTTTGTCAGCACTCACCAACACTTGCAACCACATTTTTTTTCTGATAGATACACCTGCTGCCTAACTTTTCACCAACCAAGGGCTGTGTTTAGTTCCCGCGAAATTGTGGTCTAAAAATCACATCAGGTCAAATCACACATTATAGTGCATTGTACTACTTTTTGTTTGTTTGTGGTAATTGTTGTCCTACCGTGATCTTACTAGGCTCAAAAGATTTGTCTTGTCGTGCACATCAAAACTATGTAATTAGTTTTTTTATTTACCTACATTTAATGCTCCATGTACGAGGAGAGAAATTTGATGTCATATGGTAAGACTTTTTACATAGCGAAATTTTGGGTGTGATTTTAGAAACTAAACACAGCCCGGTGATTTTTCTGGTCCTCGGGACCAGAGTAGATACATATTTTAGCGCTACTTCTACTTTCTTATACTGATTGGACCTCAATGTAGTTCCTCTTAATTATTTAGATCCTAAATTCCGCCTCAAACTCTACTATGCAAAAAGAAGATTTCTATCACGTTAAAATGTCATAACATGTATGGAGTACTAAATGTAGATGAAATCAAAAACTAATTATATAGTTTTATTGTACTTTACGAGACGAACATTTTAAGCCTAATTAATCAATGTTTGGATAATTTTTCACAAATACAAACAAAGTGCTACAGTGACGTAATAATTACGAAGTGACACTATACTCCTAAATTTGACCTTTCAAATTTGGGATCTAAACAAGGCCTAGGCCATTGATTCGTAAAAGGGTTTTTCTGGTAAGGCAGTCAGCGATCATCAGGATGAAAATACTTGTTGGTTACCAAATTTTCCTTAGTGGACTGCCACACCTGTCAACTACTCCCTCCGTCCCAGGATATAAGCATTTCTCGATTTCTGTGCATCACGTTTGACCGTTCGTCTTATTCAAAAAATTTATAAAAATATAAAAAAAATTATGATATACTTAAAATATATACGACGATAAAACATGTCATAACAAAATAAATAATATTTTCATAATTTTTTTGAATAAGACGAACATTCAAACGTGAACAGAAAAATTCAACGAATGCTTATATTATGGGACAGAGGGAGTATTTGGTAGCCAGCGGCTGCCGCATCAGGCAAACGAGAACATCGAAAGGGGAAACGTCTCCCGGTGTCTCGTTAAGCTAGCTAGGACGTGCTCATATATTGAACTCTTACTTCGTTTCATCAAAAAAAAAACTCTTACTTCGTTAGAACTCCTGGTTGATCGTCAGAACGGTCATGAACAACATGCAGAAAGACAATACAGTATATTAAAAATTTACAGGGGGGTGCATATTTCATTGATCAGGTACGGTCCAGAACATGCGTACAAATACACTAATGGTACAGCCACCTGCGATCCCAGGCTCCCTTCACACATAATTGTACACCCTGCAGTACATACGAATACGTACGTCTACGGTACACGTACGGTCGCTTCACCTAGCAACAAGCGCCCGCGTCATCATCGTCCACACATGCTCAACCTCGCTCACTTGCCGGGGACGAAGTTGGTGGCGTAGGCCCATGCGTTGTTGTTGACAGACGCCGTTGCGGGCGAGCAGCTCGGGGAAGACGCAGCCGAGCGCGCCGAGCATGGCCCAGCGGGAGTGGATGACCTCCAGCTCGCGGTTCTTGGCGAAGGTCTCGGGGTCGGCGGACAGCCCGGCGGTGTCCCAGCCGTAGTCGCCGGGGAACTCGCCGGTCAGGTAGCTCGGGGGCTCGCCGGAGAGCGGGCCGAGGTACAGGACGCGGTCGGGCCCGTACCACGGGCTGCCGGACGCCGCCGGCTTGGGCTTGGCGGCGGTCTTGCGCATGGTGATGCGGCCCTCGCCGAAGACGTCCCTGGCGCCGGTCGCCGGCTTGCCGACGAGAGCGCGGGAGGTGAGAGCCATGGTGGCGGCCGCCATGTCGATCAGATCAGATCACTCCTTGCTGTGGATGATGCGTTGCTCTGTGTTGTGTTCTAGTGTGATGATGATTGTGTCGGAACACGGGCAGCTGATTTTATACATGTGGATCGGATAGAAGGCCATCTATTGCTGGGCGGGGATTGGCCGGTTGGTCTTTGCTGGGATGGCTTTCAGCTGACGTGGCGCATGGCGGGGCCCGGTGGCCTATCACACAAGAATCCCGCGGTGTGCCATGTAGGAATGGGAAGAACTAATCAGGAACTGCCACTTGCCATTGTGGAAAAGGAGTGGATGAGGTAGCTTTGGTTGTGTTGTCACGTGCTTCTTGCTAATTGTCAAAAGTAATTAATGAAGTGTTGGTGTCCATTGGTCCCAACGCCTGCTCTTTCAACAAAAAGTCTTTAATTCCTCTACCAACAAATGCAAGTGACTATGGATTCATCCTAAGTTAAATTCTTCTAAATTTGACTAAGTTTAAGAGGAAGAATGTAAATACCTATCCCATCAAAAAAGTGAACTATAAAAATATATTTCATAATAGATTTAATTATATTTATTTGTTATCAAAATTTTTCTATTTTTATTTTGTTATTAAACATAAAATATTTTGACATATGATTAACTCAGGAACTCTTACGTTTATAGCTCGGCAAAGGAGACTCGGCATAGTCAGTGTCGGCAAACAGCCCCTTTGCCGAGTGTCTTTTATCGGTGAAAGGACCTTGATGTCACCTAGAGGGGGGGGTGAATAGGTGAATCCTGCAATTTACAAACTTTTTCACACAATCAGTACTAAAACCGGTCAGACCGGTTTCCAAAACCGGTCAGACCGCTTAAAGCGGTCAGACCGCTTTGGAGAAGCGGTCAGACCGGT
The DNA here is from genome assembly GCA_900205405.1 of Echinochloa crus-galli. Lineage (NCBI taxonomy): Eukaryota > Viridiplantae > Streptophyta > Magnoliopsida > Poales > Poaceae > Echinochloa > Echinochloa crus-galli. Next base: position 773,021 of record OAMR01000374.1, on the reverse strand, counting down.
TTTCAACAGAGAAAACCGATTATGTGAATTAACCCCCTCTACGAGTTCTAGCACAAACCAAACTTGATGATGGGCTCTTGTAGATGATATCAAGCAGGTCCACTAAGTCCCTGCACACAATTAGAGCACACCCAAGTAGATCGAAGCGGAAGCGAATGTATATGCTAGAAATGAACTTGTGAAGGTAAACAAGAGACAAAGATATGTTTTCCCGAAGTTCGGACCTCACCGCTGCCACTAAGGCTGTCACAAAGACACGATGAATCCTAGTCTCCGTTGAGGGCCTACGAAAGGCGGGCTTATCCACTCCAAGCCACTTTCCTCGGTACCACTAGCTTTTGGCCCTTTTCCACGAAGGAGGCAAGGCCAGCCTTTACAAACAATCCGTGGCTTACCACAACCAAGGTAGCTCACCGGCGACGCCTAGCCGTCTAGGAGGATCACCTCCAAGAGTAACAAATGCTCCAATGGATGCTTGGCTTCACCGGAAGTGCTCAACACTAAGGATATGCTCACTATAGCTGATATGAACTATCAATTGCTATCTATTGCTCACAACCCATACATCCCTCAACCCAAATCCAATGATATGATCAAAATCAATCAACTCTCACAAAGAGAGGCTTGGGGAGAGCTTGCTGGTGCTTGGAACTGCCCTAGGCGAGTTAGAATGGAATGGCAACCAGCACCCCTCAAAGGAGAGGGGTATGGAGTATAAATACCCCACACAACCAAAACTAGCCGTTATAGCCGTTGGAAACCGGTCAGACCGGATTCCCAAACCGGTCAGACCGGTTTACGAACTATACTAGCCGTTACACATGTCAGGGCCCCAAACCGGTCAGACCGGTTTCCCAAACCGGTCAGACCGGTTTGGGTCCACTCAGCACCACAAACCCAAAAGCGGTCAGACCGCTTTCCCAAACCGGTCAGACCGGTTTGGGGTCTTTCAGCACACTAAATTCCCAAGTGTATTTCTCTCAAGGCTATCTCACATGGGTTGATCTAATGAGCACTTTTTGGTGTATGCCAAGACAACTAATGTTGCATCCCTCTTGATAGTACGGCATTCCTAAACTCAAGATTAAAACAATAAATAGAATCTACCACTTAAGCTTTTATATCTTCATTGATGCCATACTTGATCATTCTCAACTTTGAGGGCTTCAACACTTCATGTCTTGATGAGCAAATCCAATGTTGAGCTAATGACTTAGAATTTCCATTGCATGGATCAATTCATAAGCCATTTAGTGAAGGGTAGAATCTGTCTCTTATACACATCTAGATGTGTATAAGAGACAGGATATATGATGAGCTCCCCCTCAATATGTGCATTGAATAGAATTTCAAAAATTCGGCCTCAAATGCCAAATTCACATATGATCAATAAAATTGAGAGCTCCCCCTATATCTTAGCATCCAATATGTGCAACAAGTGTGTGTAACAATATAAAACAATGTGTGATGCATATGACATGTATAGCACTCAATAAAATAAAGAGAAGCACATGTTTGCTGTCACGGGCCAAACCGGTCAGACCGGTTTGGGAAACCGGTCAGACCGGTTTCACCCCACTGCCATGGGCCAAACCGGTCAGACCGGTTTGGGAAACCGGTCAGACCGGTTTCACCCCAGACAGCAACCATGAAAAACAACATTTCATCAAACAATACATGCAACACACTATCAAATGGTCACTTAGAATACATAAAAATAAGTTCAACACACAGAGTAGCACACATTACAAGTTTCTCAAGTCAATAAAGAGATAAAGATCAAATTATTACAATCCAAAGTTACATGACTACAAAAACAACTAGATAAGCTTTTAATCCATTCTTCTCCCCCTTTGTCATCAATCATCCATAAAGGGCCTGGAGAAGCTTGTAGTCACGCTCCCAACTTGCATCCACTCCTCGGTCGCTAGAATGTCGGACCATGATCATCATGACTAGGAGCAGAAGTGTGTCCGAAAATGGAAGCAGCTGCCTGAGAAGCAAAATCTCCGGGAGATGGAGATGGTGCACTAGAGAACTGTACTCCCGCCATAGAAGATGACGCTCCATATGCATAAGATGGTCCAGGTGGTGCAAAACCAAACGAAGACCCAAACAAGTCACCCTCGGAGGTCGGCATGAAGGGCATGGCTCCTGGAGTACTAGCAGACGGTGGAGGTGGCGGTGGCTGCGAACTCGATCCATATCCAAAGATGTCACCATACTCCTCAACATATCCCGCACTCATATGATCACTCATGATGTCGCGAAGTGGGGGAATCTCAGGAAGCTCTAGAGGTGGTGAGATGGGTGAAGGTGGATCGTTTGGACTCAAGGCGGCACGCAATTTCTTGAACTCATCACGAGTTTTCTTGTTTTCAATCCTTTGCTACCGTATATCAACTCGGACATCCCTTTGGCCTTTGCAAATGCCAGTAAACATAGAAATAAATTTCTTAATGGGAGAGGTCCGTCCTTCTGGCCTTGTACTGCTGCCAGGCCCAAACCGGTCAGACCGGTTTGGAGAACCGGTCAGACCGGTTCTGGCCTGCAGCGGTGCCTGCTGCTGCTGTGGCTGAATTTGAGTGTCTTGAGCTGCCATTTCTGCCTCTGATGGTGGAGGAGATGGTGCTCTGAACTTGTGTGGCACAGGAGGGTGAATAGGCTTATGTTGAGTGTCCTTTACGATCTTCAAATTTGTCACTTTCTCAATCATAAGCATAATAATCGGACTGTAAGCGCATATCTTTTGAGGACTTTCAGATATAGATTTGATTTCATGCCATAAGAAGTCAGCAACACTAAATGGAGGAGTCTCCTCTCCAATCCTCAGATAGTACATCAAATTTCTCATATACAGCGAAATATCCGAGGTGTTGCCATCTCTAGGTGTGAGGGTCTTTCTTAGCAATCGATAGAGAGTCCCATAATATGTGTAAAGACCACTCACCTTTCCCCAACTGCCACGCTGATCTCTTGGATACATGAATTTGATTTCAGACGGTTCCATAACTCCTCGGTCATGTATCCGGACAGTGTCATCACTCTCATGTCCAACTCTCAAAATAGAAGCAAAATCAGAATATGTGACATGGTAGCGCTGTCCCTCAGTCATCCAATGCATGGCTCTTTCTTGTGTGCCATCCTCTTGCTCATAGTGGCCGAAAAACACAGTGGCATAAAATTGAGCAATGACCTCCTTGTTCCAACTATGCTTGAAGCCCATGAGATGCTTAATCCTTTTGTTAGAGCAAACTCTAATGATCTCATTGAACACTGGATTGTCATGCTTTCTCATATAATCCCAATCCACAAACTGTGCGTCTGATGTAATCTTGGTTTTTTTCATGATAGTTGTGGCATAGAAATCCTGCTGAAAAAGAGTCCAAAACCGGTAGTCGGTCGCTGTCCTATCCACACCAAGTGGACTAGTCCTCCTCAACCTCCTAACCACATCAGTCATCCCACTGGCAAGATAATCAGTAATTCTCCTGCTAGCTGGGCCAGTGGGTCGGCAAATCTCAAGCACAAGAGGGGCATTCTCATCAATATCATCATCAGCCCCCACATACTCATCAGCATCTGCTGCCATCTCCTCATCAGCATCATCATCCGCCGGCTGACCATGGCGGTACTCAACCCTGAAACTCTCATCCTCAACCTCATCATCTGTTGAGTCTCTCTCAACATCCACTTCTTCTATCTCCTGATCTGCTGCTGCTGCTGCCCTCTTTGGCCTCCTAGGCCTCAAATCCCTTCCCGAGCTACTTCCTCCGGGTGCATCAAATTTACTCTTTTTGATTCTTTCGGCATGGGAACCTTTCGGCATCTTTTCTGTCTTTCCTGGGTTCACAAAATGACACACAAAGTATCAAGAACCAGAAGATGATTGATCAAAAGGATTTGACTTGATAGAGTACATTCAACAAGATTTGATTCAACTCAGGACAAAACCGGTCAGACCGGTTCTAGGCACCGGTCAGACCGCTTTTGGTCTGAGCTGAACCAACTCGAGTTGAAGATCAATATGGACAGAAAAACATGATAAAATTGCCCAGAAATAGATTGGATCAAGTATAGAATTGATAAGAGCACCAAACGAGTTTTGGGGCAGCCCTGGGCCAAACCGGTCAGACCGGTTCTAGGAACCGGTCAGACCGCTTTTGCCTGGGCTGAACCAAAACAGGTTTGGGATCGATCTGGACAGATTATGATCTGGAATTTGAACAAATATTGCAATAAATGACATCCCTAGTCCATATGTGAGCTAACACGGTGCAAAACGGAGACTTGTGCCCCCACTGCCCAAACCGGTCAGACCGGTTTGCCAAACCGGTCAGACCGCTTTTGGCAGTGGGGATGCAAATCCTTGTTGCGCAAAATGTAGCCAACCAAATTGAATCATCTCTTAGGGATAGGTTCCTAGACATGCCAGAGGATGTTCTACCGAAGGGTTTTGATAGATATGCATTGAGCTCATAGATCGGGCGATTGAAAGATTTGAATACCTTGATAACCAAGAACTCGAGAGAGAAGATGATTTGAGTGCACAACTTGATGGGGAATCCAATCAGCAACCTTGGGGCACTCCAAATCCGAAGAGAAATAAACTTTTCCTTGGTTGAAACTTCAAATCGCCAAAGAGAGGGCTTCTCACGGGCAAACAGGAGAGAGAGAGGAGAAGAGTTGAATGAGTATGGTAGGAGAGAGAGGGAATCACGGGTGGCCATAAAACGCATGGCCCACCTTCCTGGGCCAAACCGGTCAGACCGGTTTGGGAAACCGGTCAGACCGGTTTCTCCCAGGGAGCTGGGTCTGCCAGAAACTCCGGATCTTCCGAGAAATTTGTCGGATCTTCTGATGAACTTCGGATCTTCCGGGACTTTGTCGGATCTTCTGGTGAACTTCGGATCTTCCGGGCCAGAACCAACTCGAGACAGAGCTGCTCGGAACTTCCTGTCGGATCATCCGTCACAAAGTCGGATCTTGCTTTAAAACTGTTCCAAGACAAACTCCTTTGAACTTAGAAACCATTATGGTGAAAATTGGCCTTCAAAAATCCAAAAATTTCCACAAAAAGCTTCACTCAGCTGCACGCTTCCTGCCCAAACCGGTCAGACCGGTTTGGGGAACCGGTCAGACCGGTTTGCCCCAGGCAGCTAAGCCTAGTCCAAAATGGTGGAAATGAGATCCAAAACTTGTTTACTTGATCTGAGAGTGTTTGTGATAAGAATGTTCTTCAACTTCTCAAGATTGTCCATAGAAATGATAAGGTTTCCAATAAATCAAATTTCTTTCGTTTCTTCCGAAAGATATGGGAGACAAAAGATAGATAAAGGATTTTATGGACTTGAGAGAAATCTCACTATTTGTGACTAGCCATCAATCAAGCAAGTTTAACAATAGTCACAAATAGATCGACAAAGGTCAAAAGACCAAAGACACAAAGATTTTCAAAAACACAAAACCTAGCATACTAGTTGGATTTTTCAAAATCTATCCTATGACACACAAGCACATGCACATATATAAAGCCCACAACGACATTAACATATTTAGCTTACACCATTCACCAAGAAGGTGTCAACTAAATATATAATGGACGCATGAGAGCTTGATACATTTGCATGTACAAGCACACACTAGCATGACAAGGGCCTAGATGCACAAGGTAAAAATTAGTTCATAGAAAACATACCTTGGCCCCTAGAAGAATGTGTTGTGCAATATTATCAATTTTGTCATATGAATTCTCTCATGATATAAACCGATTGATCAACATAGAGAGAAAACGTTAAAGTGCACAACACATGATTTCATAATTAATGACTTTGAAATAAAGCATCAAAGACATAGGTCATTAATCATGAAGTTACACAATATAGATCAAATTCCTTATTTTAGTGCTTTTGAGATTAGCAAGGATTCATATGCACTAATATTGAAAGATTAAACCATTTAAGGAATTCAATGCTATATTATGTTGAGTTGACAAAACATGAAATTGAAATTAAGATTCATGATGAGAATGACAATCGTGTTACCGTCATGAATCACTAGATGAGTTGTCAACTTCAATTGAGAGAAGTATTCTCTCATCTTTGAGACTACAAGTTCACTAAAAGAAAATGTTAGTCTCAAGGACACAAATATTGAAATAATCTCCCCCTAGATAAGTGCATCATATGTAGACGATATGAGACATGCACTTTGCCTTGTGAATGACATGGAGGGGATTAATTCAATAAATGGTCAAGTTGCACAAAAATTACTTTAAATGAAATATGCCAAGCAATCATACCAAAATGAAGAGTTAATATAGATAGCATATACCAAGAATGAGAAATTCATGAAATGGAATACTTGAATCTTCATTTTCCATTCGAATGGCCAAGTCCCAACACCCTGAGCCAAACCGGTCAGACCGGTTTGGGAAACCGGTCAGACCGGTTTCACTCAGGCAGAGGCGGCCAAACCGGTCAGACCGGTTTGGCAAAGCGGTCAGACCGCTTTTGCCTCGGATCTTCCGATAGATCATCCGGCCTGATGAAGTGCAGCACAGAGCCGCCCGGATCATCTGGTCGGATCTTCCGGCCTTAGTGTCGGATCTTGTGTGGTATGCCCTGAAAATGATAGACATTTGCTCTACAGAAGAGCTATCAAACATACCACATCTCATATGCTTAAAATATTGATCAAAAACTTCATTTCATATGAATGTGCTTAACCCTGAGCCAAACCGGTCAGACCGGTTTGGGCAACCGGTCAGAGGCCAAACCGGTCAGACCGGTTTGGCAAACCGGTCAGACCGGTTTGGCAAACCGGTCAGACCGGTTTTGCCAGGCAAGTACCAAGTGTCGTGGATTTCCAATGTTGATTCAAATTTCGTCGGAACTTGATCCACTGCAACTAAACACAATATTGCTCTACTAGAGAGCCATTAAAAGCATCACATGGCATATAAGAATGAAATTCACGAATTTTAAGAATTTTAGTCTAAGTCACTATCAAGTGTCACAAGTTCAACACTTGGAAACATTTGATCCTACAAAAGGCACTAGTGACTTAAACTTGATCAATTTAAGCACGAAGTTACCGAGATGACATTGGGTGTAGAGTATAGAGCGGAAGCAATGTTTCTTGGCTTGCTAGTTGATCATTGAAGATTGTCATTCAAGCCAAGTCACCAATGCATCTCTTTGTCCCTACAATCTTATCAAGCACACTTTGGTACCCAACTTGTGTTGGGTCCGATGTTGTTAGTCCAAATATGCTTAGGAACCCAAAATGCTCTTGTGTCGCTCCTTGGAGAACAAATCACCTTGGTGACACAAGAAGCGTTTGGAGAATCCCCAAGCTTCACATTTAATGAATGGACAATGTCGGGTTTAGAGATTTTACCATTGGGACAATCATTACCAAGATGTCCCTTTTCCCGACATGTGTAGCATGTCTTGTGCTTGATATTGATTGCCTTCTTCATTTGTTGCTCTTTAGCCAATTCTTCATTGAATTTAGCTTGGGCCTTGAGAAAGCCTTTGTTGAGCTTGATGAATTGCTTCTCTTGGTGTGGTCCCACCTTGCTTGGACATGAAGCAATTTGATGCCCTTTCTCAAGACAACCAAAGCATCTTCTCTTCTCCAAATTTCTTTGTCTTTTGGAGAGAATTGGCTTGCCTTGATCTTGGCTTGTGTTGAGCTTGACTTGATGAGTGGAAGAGCTTTGCACGGTTGATCCCTTCTCAAGCTTCTTCACCATGAATTCATGGTTATCTTGAGAAGGTTGTGCATTGCTCTCTTTTTCAAGAGTAGTCAAGCTCTTTGTGAGTCTTTCCACCTCTTGCTTGAGTTCTTCATTTTCTTGAGCAATGAGGTCTTCACAAGACTCTACACACACTTTATCAAAACTAGATTTTTTTCCTTGCGAGCAACAAGGATTAGCACATGACAAATTATATTGAATTGAAGAGCATGTGCAAATATGTGTTTGAGATTCAATAGATTTTAATGAAGCAATTATAATCTCATGAGCAATATCTAATGAAGCATATGATTCTACAAGTTCATTATGAGAACACAAGAGTTCATCATGAGTCACTTGTAGCATCTCATGCTTGCTAGCAATTAATTCCAAATTTTCTTTGAGCAATTTATTTTCCTTTTTCATGGAAGCCAATTTAAGTACATCACAAGCATAATCATCAACAATTGCATCATACTTACAAACCAAAGTGGCGTTTGTGAATTTGACTTCCTCAAGCTCTTTGATAAGAGCTAAGATAGTTTGTAACACCCTAAAAACGCCTATTTTAAAAAAAATTAGTAATTAAATTGTATTTATTTAATTTTATGCTCATATTTATCTAAGGAAAATAAATTATTTATGAGAAATAAAATTTAATATAAGGTTAGAAACATTTTTGTTGCATTCATGCTGGCTGCATTGAGTTTTGTTTGTGTGTGGTTCAGTTGGAATTTAAATTCTGTTTAAATTCGAATTTGAATCGCTGCGTTTGGAGCTCTAGAAAAGTTTCTGCGGCCCGAGTCCACTTTTCCTCCCTCAACTATTTTTCTCGGCCGATTTTTGCCCTCCTACTCTTTTCCAGCAGCAGCCCAGCTCCAGCGCTCCCACTTTTGGCCCGCCGTTGGCCCACTCCGTTTTTCCCCGCCGGCCTGCTCGTCGCCTCGTTTTCGGCCCGGCCCAGCAGCCTGCCTTCCGCAGCAGCCCGCTCCGCTCGCCTTTGGCCCAGTGCGGCCCAGCAGCCGGGTCGGCCCGCCCGCACCCCTAGCCGCTGACCGAGCGGGGCCACCGGTCAGACCCATCCCCTCCCCCGCGTCGGAGTCCGACTCCGCCCCGACCGCCGGAGTCCCGGTCGGCCACGGCACGGACGCCGAGGAGCCAGGACTCTCCTTGGCCGTCCTTCAAATAGCGCCGCCGCTCCTCCCAATCCCCATCTTAATTTTCCGCCGCCAATCCTCTGCTGCTCGTGTTCGCGTCGCCGCCGTCGTCTTCAAGTCGGCCGCCGCCGTCGATCTGCCGGACCTGTGCCGCTCCGTCGCCAACAACCGCCGGAGGAGCTTCGCTAGGAGGTTTGCATGCTCCCGAGCCTCTCCTTGCTTTTTTTTCCCGCTGTCGCGTGCCGCCGTCGCTCATCGCCGTCCGCCGCTCCTGCTCGCCGTCGCCGGCCGCCACTGCCGCGTCTCCACTGACAGGAGCCCCTCCAGTCGACTTGCCGTCACCCCACGCGCATGTAGCACCGCTTCTTGCCTCTCCCCGTGCTCTGTAGCACCGTCCCCGCGTTGGACCGCCACCGCCGAGCGCCGCCGCCGCCATAGTTCGTCGCACGCCGCCGACGCTGCTCCGCCGCCGGCGAGACCTATCCGGGTGGACTCGTCGTGTCGCCCCGGTTCTGTAGCGCCAAACCGCACAACCTCCCGTGCCCCGTAGCGCGCTCGCGCAGTTTCTCCGGCGACCCTCCGCCGCGCGCGCAGGCGGCGCCGCCGCAGCACCTCACCGCCGGTGACCCCCTCCCCCCCGATCTAATCTGAGCCGTCCAAATCGAAATCGACGACCCAGATCAAGTCAACCGAGCCAAGTCAAAGTTGACCGTAACGGTCAACCGAGTCAACCTGGACGTTTTTCAAAAGAGCCCCTGTCCTTTTTCAAAATTAACCCGCAGTCCAAATCTATTCGAAAATAATTACAATTAAGTCCTAATTTTTACAGAAAACCCCCTGTCTTATTTAAAAAAGGTCCTGTTTTGGTTATTTTGCAAATAAACCCTCCTGTTTTTATACAAAATTATGTTTTAGCCCCTGAGTTTTTGCAAATAAGCCCCTGGAACTTTTAAAACTTTGCCAGCAAGTCCCTGAACCTTAGAAAAGCCATAACTTCTTCGTTTTAGCTCCGATTTGAGTGATTTTCGCGCTCACGTGTTCGTAGCGAAGCGTAGATTAGTTTCTAAGCCTTCTTTTGATCTGTTTTTATTGTTTGGTGTACTGTTCTAATAGATTAATATTGTTTGCATGTACTGGCTTGTATGGATGCTTGTGTGTTGATGTATGAGTCCAGTCGGTGAGCCGTACGCGTTTGAGTTCGAGGGTTACGAGGAGCAGGACCAACAGCAGCAGCAAGAGCAACAGCAGCATTTGGACGAAGGCAAGTACAGCACGGACAATCCTTGCTACCTAAACACACCTTTACATTATTTACTGCATATGCATGTGTCTAAATTGTTCCTATTAAGGTTATTCCTAGCTTTGTTTATCCTATACCTTGATTACCCTGGGTTATTGCATCTGGGTAGAATTTTGCTAAGCGCAGCTACTATCACCAATGTTTAACTGCTAATCTTGACTTAATGGTTCACTTCAATGTAATGGTAAAACTTGCTTTTTTAGCAACATGGAATAGGGAGCTAGGGCGTATGCCTTGTTTCCTATTAAGGTTATTCCTAGCTTTGTTTATCCTATACCTTGATTACCCTGGGTTATTGCATTTGGGTAGACCTTTGCTAAGCGCAGCTACTGTCACCAATGTTTAACTGTTAATCTTGACTTAATGGTTCACTTCAATGTTAATGGTAAAACTTGCTTTTTAGCAACATGGATCAGGGAGTTAGGGCATGTGCTTCGTGCTTGGCCCTAGTGTCTCTCCGTAAGGACTGGTTCTTAAAGCGGCAACCCAGGAACCTGTCGCCACCGCTGGAACTATAATGGCTCTGGTCTTGGACAAGTAACATGTATGTCTCTAGCTTGACAGTAGTTACCGACGGGCCGACGGCGTTATGGGAAGCATGGGTGAGAGTATGGTTTGATCCACCGAGGACGGAGTATCCGTTGGCTATGTCCCCGTGAGGCACAGTCCCGTGTTGGGAGCTTCCGTATGGCGGGGGTTCCACACGTTGCGCTATTTATTTTGTTGTTGTTATTCTTTACTGCGCTTGGACGCCATTGACCCCCTCGTGTTGCGACATGGGCGTCAGTCAATCTCGGTGCCTTGGGTCATGCTGCCTAGGTTGTACCATAACGGCTACTGTTTTGTTAGGGTGTCTTGTGAAAAGCCTCGTAGCGTCCCTATGCAGTCACACCTCGGAAGTGTTGATGTGCGTGGTTGGGTGCAAAGTTCCTTTGAACTTTTACGCGACTGGTGGGTAAAGGGCGAAACCTCTGCAGAGTGTATAATCTATCATGATAGCCTTGCTCAGGGTCAAGAGCGGCCTGGATCCTTTTTGATTAGAAGATGATATTTATTATTATTTGATATTCACTTCTACTTTATTAAATGGGTTTACAACTCGGGTTCACTTAATTGTAGTAATCTTGGTTTATGTTAAAATGAATCCACTAAAATTGCTAATGCAGTACAGCCGTGTCAAGCTTTTCTTTTAAGCCTTCATTATCCGTGTTGTATTTGTTAAGTAAGACAATTACTTACACTTGCCATTCAACAAAATCCCGGATGGGTAACAGATGGATTAGATGGTACTGCTGCTATTGAATTTCCTGAAGATCTGCCATTCTACTAGCTGTGCTCAACCAGTCGGTGTCCCTGTGGATTATGGATTTCGGCTTCGTCTTCGTCTTCGTTTAGAGAGAGAGTTAATAATTAGTCTTCCGCTGTTTTGTTTAGATATTTAAGTTAAACTCTGATGTAAAACCATTTTATTCGAGCATGTGTACTCTGTTTATCATATTTGTTATCTATATGTGTTCTGTGGACTTCCTGGGCACACATATAGAAGCATTCGGGTTTCTGTGTAAATCCGGGTGTGACAGATTGGTATCAGAGCCGTGCTGACTGTAGGAACGCAGCCTAGTTAGAACGGTTGAAAAATCACTAGGAGACCACCATGATTTTGTTTCAAGATCATTTAGCCACGTTTTTCAAAACCAGAGTTGTCGAGTCTTGTGTGAATCATGTCTTTGGGTGCTTGATTTTACTGTTATTATGCTTATGTTTGATTTGGATTTTTGTAATGATTGGGATGGTCATAGACGTAAGTCTATCTCCATCTAGATATAGGACTAAGGTTTAAGGAATATTAGTGAATAAATAGTTGGGTTACCTATCTTCTCTGCACTTCCTCTGTCTTACTCTCTATCATATCTTTCCAAGTACTGCTATCTTCTCATACTCCATCTACAAGCATGGGATATCTATTACCGATTGACAGAAATACTGATGAGAGATGTCTTGCTATGATAGATGGTTAACACCAGAGGCAACCCCGGAGGCAGTGGAAGCAACCAGAATCAGAATCAGAATCCACCACCTCCACCACCCCCACTCACCATGGAGCAGATGATGCAGATGCAACTCCAGCTGACACAGCAGATGGCGCAGACCATAGCCCTGATGCAACAGAATCAGCAGAACCCGCCTCAACAACACTATGTGCAACCCAGAGATAAAAGGGGCGAATTTATGAAGGGACGCCCTCCCACCTTCAACAAGTCCAGCGACCCAATGCAAGCAGAGGACTGGCTCAAGGCAGTCGAAAGGCAGCTGGACATCGCACAGTGCAATGACAAGGAGAAGGTGCTATATGGAAGTGGACAGCTCCAGGGAGCAGCCTTGGATTGGTGGGATGCGTACCAATATGCTCACCCCAATCGTGATCAGATCACTTGGCAGGAGTTCCGCGACAGCTTCCGTTCTCACCACGTGCCGGAAGCGCTGATGACCTTGAAGAAGAAGGAGTTCCTGGCATTGAAGCAGGAAGGCATGAGTGTCACCGCTTATCGTGACAAGTTCATTGAGTTGGCCCGTTATGCTCCAGAGGACGTGAATACGGATAAGAAGAAGCAGACCCGATTCCGTGATGGCCTACATGACACACTCCAGTACCAACTCCTGTGCTCTAGGTTCGCCACTTTTCAAGAACTGGTGGATAGCGCACTACTGCTGGAGCACAAGCGCCGTGAGATGGAGGAAAAGAAGAGGAAGCTTCAAGGCACACCGTCAGGAAGCAATGTTCGCCCTCGCTTCAATCCTCAGCAAGGAAACCAGCAAATGGTGACTCCACAGCGTTTCCAGGGACAGTCCGGTCCGATGAACCGCAACCAGTATCAGCAACGTCCCCAGTACCAGCCACGGCTCTAGCTTGACAGTAGTTACCGAAGGGCCGACGGCGTTATGGGAAGCATGGGTGAGAGTATGGTTTGATCCACCGAGGACGGAGTATCCGTTGGCTATGTCCCCGTGAGGCACAGTCCCGTCCAAGTTCGCCACCTTTCAAGAACTGGTGGATAGCGCACTACTGCTGGAGCACAAGCGCCGTGAGATGGAGGAAAAGAAGAGGAAGCTTCAAGGCACACCGTCAGGAAGCAATGTTCGCCCTCGCGTCAATCCTCAGCAAGGAAACCAGCAAATGATGACCCCACAGCGTTTCCAGGGACAGTCCGGTCCGATGAACCGCAACCAGTATCAGCAACGTCCCCAGTACCAGCCACGGCTCTAGCTTGACAGTAGTTACCGAAGGGCCGACGGCGTTATGGGAAGAATGGGTGAGAGTATGGTTTGATCCACCGAGGACGGAGTATCCGTTGGCTATGTCCCCGTGAGGCACAGTCCCGTGTTGGGAGCTTCCGTATGGCGGGGGTTCCACACGTTGCGCTATTTATATTGTTGTTGTTATTCTTTTCCGCGCTTGGACGCCATTGACCCCCTCGTGTTGCGACATGGACGAGCCACAAAGGCACTACAACCAGCACCCCTCAAAGGAGAGGGGTATGGGGTATAAATACCCCACACAACATGAACTAGCCGTTATAGCCGTTGGAAACCGGTCAGACCGGATTCCCAAACCAGTCAGACCGGTTTAAGAACTATACAGGACCGGTTTACGAATGCCCTCACTGCCCAAACCGGTCAGACCGCTTTGCGTCATTTGTATTGCTTACATGGGATGATTAACACATGTTTTCTTTCTTCATTATTTCCTGCTCATATACTTAAGCAAACAAGTTAGATGACTAATCATGTTGTCATCCAAAATCACCAAAACATATAAGTGCCTAGATGCACTTTCAATCTCCCCCTTTTTGGTGATTGATGACAACATGATTAAAGCTTACAAAAAGATATAGAATTTAAGCTCTAGATGACTAAGATATATGATGACGCAGTTTATAATATGCAATTCGAATAGAATTTCAAAAATTCGGCCTCAAATGCCAAATTCACATATAATCAACAAAATTGAGAGCTCCCCCTATATCTTATATATAGCCACTAAATCATCAAACAACCATAAACAAACACATATAAGTTACTAAACCATCCAACATCACAGAAATGTCACAAATTCAACATCCAAACATCCAACATCCATCATTCACTAGTTTACAAAGTCCAACATCTATCACTCACGGAGGAGGGGGTCCGAACAAGTATCTAGCCGTCCGCCCCGCAACGTCTTCAGGAAGAGGGGGTCCGAACAACGATCTAACCGCCCGCGCCGCAAGGTCTTCGTCTTGAGGGCCGTCATTCGACGCCGCTGAGCCAGGAGCCTGCCCAAAAGAGATTAGTGGTGTGTGTTACAAGATTTACGATAGAAATGATTTGTGAAATGAAATTATAAGGTTCTCAAGTGACTCACGGATGAAATAGGAACACGTGGTGGAGGCAGTGGAGGCAGTGGTGGCATCACCGCCGCCGGCGGCGGACCTTCAACCACCCGCTGGCCAATGCTCTGCAGGTAGGCCATTACCTGCTCCTGACACGCTCGGTTCGTCCGCTCGGCCTCCTCCTTCTACCCTTGTATTCAAAATTTTCAAACTTTTGTGTTTGAATTCCAAGTTTTTTCAAAAATATTTTCAAATTTTCAAAATGTTTGCCGAGTGTCTACCTTGTACACTCGGCAAAGCTGTGGCAGTCCAACCGGCCGTTGGCGCGCGCGGCACGTGCTGGACACGTGCCACATCTTTGCCGAGTGTCAGGCCGGTGACACTCGGCAAAGAGTATGCAGCCCAAACGGCCGCCAACGGCCGTTGCCGGCCGTCTCACGCGCCAAGCACATGCGACATCTTTGCCGAGTGTCTGGCTGGTGACACTCGGCAAAGAGATTCTTTGCCGAGTGTCAAGCCGACGACACTTGGCAAAATAGATGCAGCCCAAACGGCCGGCAACAGCCGTTGGCGGCCGTGTCACGCACCGAGCACGTGCGGCGTCTTTGCCGAGTGTCCCGTGCCCGACACTCGGCAAAGCGCTTCTTTGCCGAGTGTCGGCGTCTTGACACTCGGCAAAGATATTCTTTGCCGAGTGTTTGCTCTTTGCCGAGGGCCTTCTTGTAGACACTCGGCAAAGAGGATCTTTGCCGAGTGCCCGATATTATACACTCGGCAAAGACAGAGACACTCGGCATATGCCGGGTTTCCCGTAGTGAGTGCACATCATTTTTATAAATTAAAGACTTCAAAAAGGACAGGTTACATTTTTTAGCGTTCAATTCGACATTCACGATGAATCAAAACTATGGGAGGCAGCAGCGGGGGATCGGAGAGAGTTACGGATCGGCTTCTTGTTTAGATTCCAAATTTCACCCACAAAGTTTACTATGCAAAAAGAAGATTTCCATCACATCAAAATGACGTTACATGCATGGAATATTAAATATTGATGAAATCAAAAACTAAGTACACAGTTTTTGAGCCTAATTAATTAATTTTTAGACAATTTTTTACAAATACAAACAAAATGCTACAGTGACGCAATGATTACGAAGTGACCCCGAACTCCAAATTTGACCCCCTATTTTGCATCTAAACAAGGCCATAGTTTTTCTACGGTGTGTGGTGTATGCTGCTTTGTTGTCGTTGCTTGCAGGCATATGAACTGCCTGCAGAACAATCTGTAAAAATTTCCATGAAAGCACAAGTTATTTGAGAACTAAAAACCAAAACTGAAAACTGCATGATCTGTGAAATTTAAAGACTTGCATACATGGCTGTGTGTGTATGGACGTATGGTGATGTTGAATGTGTATTGTGTAGGCATAAACAATTTATTCTTGTCAAAGACCGCCATTGTCCTGAAGGAAAAAGATAAAGCCTGTGTAGTGGCATTTTTTCTGCGGATTATTATTATTTTTTTATTGGGAAATGAAGGCAAAGTTCTTAGTCAAGGGTTGCTACAGTATAGAACTGTACGGAATATTGGAGCTGGGCCAGTTGGCAGTTGTGATGAGAGGTAACTGGGCTAACTCCCCTCGTGCAAGCAGCAAGCTGTCCAGCCCAATCCAACTGGCCAATTCAAAAGGTGTACGTAGAGATGATGGGCCTAAAATGGCTTTGTGCAATTGTGCTTCTCCTTCAGGATACGCTGATAGTGTGCTAAAAAAAAGGATACGCTGATAGTGATAGCAAATTTTTACCATTTTGTTCAATGTTCATTTACTGTCAGTATGTCAATTTCAATACAGATAGCCCTTGTTAACTCACGCTGGAAGAAGTGAACTGCGTGTGTGTTTGTCCCTGTTGGAAGCAAGGGTAATATAGAAATGATGCAGGTTTTTGTTTTCGAAACAATGATGCATTGATGCAGTTTAATTACTAGCATGGCCCAACTCTGTCTCAAATCTTAACTCATGTTGTCCTCACAATTTATTACTAATATTACCTACTTTTCTAGAAAGAAATGAAAACCTTCTAGTATAAAAAAACTCGGCAACTTTGCTCACCTTTGTTCTTTTCTGCTTCGGGCGAAGTTGTCGTCGCCTTTTTTTTCCCAGTGGCGCCCGCGGCTACCTACCATACAAGCTAGAACTTTGGAGATGCTTAGGAGTGGGCATTCGGTCATTTCGATTCGGTCTATTCGGTTTTGATCATTTCGGGTTTTAAAAAAGTGAGGACCAAAATTTTTAAAAGTAAAATAGGAACCGAACCCGAATAGACCGATTATTTCGGTTCGGTCTATTCGGTCCACCAAATTACCCGAATTTTCATAGATATCCTTGTCACCTCTCAAAACTCTATGGTAGAAATTCAAATTCCCAATGTGAATCCAAAATTCTGTTTGGATGAGCGGTTAGCACACTAAAATTACAGCTGGTTTAGTCCAATACCGGTGTAAAAAAATAATTATGTGAGGAGGTGTGGAAAAGAAAACGACAACTATCGGGAGCGCCGCCCCATCCGCCGTCCCTCCGGTCTATTCGGGTTATAGACCATAGGAACCGAAACCGAACCCGAACTCCGAATTATAAAATTATCTGGACCGAACTCGAAACCCGAAATTCGGGTAATTTGGGTTCGGTTCGGTCGGTTTTCGGGTTTCGGGTTTAAAGTACCCACCCCTGGAGATGTTCGCCACTAAACATGAGCCACGGAGGCACGGAGACATATGCAAATGCAACGAAATCGTTCATACATGATCATTGCTCCTTGTTTGCATCTGCAAAAATGTAGGACATGCACGTCTTTTGTTTAATATTCTATCACAAATAATTGTACCTTTGACACCTTGGCCAATTTTTTCACTCAAAAGATAAGCTTCGAGGGGCCTTTACCTTATTTATCCAATTTATGTCTCGTCAACGAGACACGCACGCGCAAATTGGTTTGCAGTCGAATGATAGGATGGTGCGGTGAGACGCTATCCATCATGGTTTAAATCCTGGTGCTCACATCTTTTTCTAGGATTTTCCAGAATTTACCGGCGTTATGCGTTAAATGGTAAGCGGCAGTCCCGTCGATAACGAGAGTTTACGTATGTGTATTAATAAAGATGAGTGTGCGTGCATGTGCGAGCATCTGTGTTAGCTTTCGACAACAAAATTAGCAAAAGGAAGTGGATGTTTATGGTGGGCATGGTGCTACACTACATGCTATCTTACCGGATTACCCTTCAGGTTTCAGAGCATACAGTTCCGAGCTCAGCCTACCTTCGGTGTGTTTAGTTCCATGTGAAATCGCCAAACTTTCCAAAATTCTTTCTCCAAACTTCACTATTCACCTATCACATCAAATCTCTCTCCTCGTGTATGAAACACTAAACGTGGGTAAATAAAAAACTAATTATATGGTTTTGATGTACACGACGAGACGAATCTTTTGAGCATAGTTAGGTCATGGTAGGACAATGTTTACCACAAACAAACAAAAAGTGATACATTACGCTACAGTGTCGGATGTGACATTTCCATCAAACTTTTCCTTCCTTTTTAGAACTAAACACACCCCTTGTCCACCCACCCATCCATCCATCAATCCCTGTTATTCTTGTGAACAAAAAGTTGAAGACATTGCATGGCAGCCATACACAATTGTTAGCCCGCACTTATCCGATAAGCATAAAACCCGGAAAGATCACAGATCAATCATCTCATGGATGCTTAGCTTTCCGGCCGTCAGAAAAAGCCAGGCTTGGCTTGCCGCGCGGCGTGCCTGAAGATGCACGCACGGAAGCAGTGAACGGCTAGCATTTGCAGGAGCAAAGATATGGCTGCCGGCGAGTGCGTCACACAGGCCTGTAACTGGGCCTCTGCGATGAAGAACTGCTAGCTGCCGGTTGCCGGCCACGAACTTATTGGGCAAACGATTTGGTCCAGTTAGCCATCATGTTTTACCAAATGATACTTTGATACGATGCTTCCTTTGCTAGCATCGTGTCAAGCGCTGATACGTCCCTGAACGTTGCGATATATACCACACGGCACAATGTGCGTGTACAGGAGCTAGGGAGCCAATGCGTGCTCGAAAAGCACAGATTTTTCTTCAGCTACTAGTAGGAATTTTCGGAAAGAAAAACTGGAATATCTCGTGTGATAATTTTAGCTGATTGCGAGATATCCCGTGTGATATAATAAACAAAAACCGAAAGGAATTAATAATCGATGGTTGCGGCGGCGCGGGATTTGAGTAGCTGTTACGAATACGGTCTCGCTTGCGTAACGGAGATGCACGCGCTGGTCGAGAAATGGATATGCATGGAACAGCAGCAGGATGGCTACAAGTTCAGAGATCTTAATCAGGAGTTGACAAAGGAAGAGAAGAAATTCGGGCTTGTTTGGATGGCAGGTTTTAGTGTTAAAACACCGGTAAAATACAACCCTAATTATTTTCCGCTGGTGAATCCAAAATTCTGTTTGGATGAGCGGTTAGCACACTAAAATTACAGCTGGTTTAGTCCAATACCGGTGTAAAAAAATAATTATGTGAGGAGGTGTGGAAAAGAAAACGACAACTATCGGGAGCGCCGCCCCATCCGCCGTCCCTCCTCCGCGCGACTGACTCGACCGAGACCGTCGTCCTCCCCATCGGCGACCGCATGGCCGCCGCACCCTTCGCCCGCACGCGAGCATCACCCTGCGGCGTCCGTTGAGTTCGCCTGGATCTACGCTCGCCGTCCGCTGCTCCGCCCGCCATGGCTGCTCACCCCACCGGTGGCCGATTTGAGCCCTCCATGGCGCCCGTCTAGCACACCCAAGAGCGTCAAGCTGATGCCATGATTTATACCTGCGGAATCCCTCAGTCACTTGCTTCAATCCAGAATTTTTAGATCAAATTAAATCAGGCACGAAAGAAATCGATCGTCATCAATTTGTGCGGCCTCGATCGACGAATGCGCTGGATCTCACTTGGCGGTGTTGAGCTCAGGTTCCATGGCAGGAGCTTTGATTCTCGTGTCAGGGATGATGTGATTAGGCTGAAGAGATCTGTGCCGGAGTGCTCATTTTGCGCAGAAGTTAGTTCAATTCGATGCTGAATTGCTGAGTCTTGCTCCAATAGCATCAGTCCAAGGCCACCATTGTTGCAGTTCATAGGAGGAGCTAATCAGAAGAGCATTGAGATCGAAAAGGGTGTGACAGAGAACAATTCCGTGAAGAAGAATAATTTGGTTTTCTGATTTCGATTGCAGGCCTTGATGGTGGAGGAGAAACTCGACGGCGGATGGTTCAAAATCGAGAGTGGAGTTGAAAGATGCCGGTTGCACATATGCTGCTGTTATTTACCCAAACAATATTAGACGTCAGCAAAAAATTCCGATTGTATTCTTGTGCACATGGTATTACAGCCGGAAGTTAATTACAGGTGTAAAAAATCACAAAACACCCAAACAGGGCCTAGATGGTGAACCAACTGGATCAAGAAAACAGCCAAGTCGAGGCTTTCATCCAGCATCGGCGAGGAACTGGCGAAAGAAAAGGGAAAGAGAAAAGAAGAGTCACGGCGCACGGCGCTCAACCTCAAAAGCAAACAAATTTGTGATGCAATGCAAACACCAGAAAAGGCGTCACATGTGGCGAGGGCGAGGACGCGGCGCGCAAACCCCCCAAGTCAGCGACCCCGCCAGGTGGCTGGCTTGGCTATATAAACCAAACCAAACCAGAGGCGAGAGGACCCAGGAGGAGACAGAGCTTACCCAACCCGCCGCCCACCGCGCAGAATACAAGGCGCGTCCCACCTTCCCCGTCGCCAATCGCCGCCGCCGCCGCCGATGGCGTCCGCGGCCGCCGCCGCCCCCGGCGGAGTGGTGGTGGTGTTCGACTTCGACCGCACCATCATCGACTGGGACAGCGACGACTGGGTCATCACCAAGCTCGGCGCCGCCGACGCCTTCCAGCGCCTGCGCCCCACCATGCGCTGGAACCCTCTCATGGTGCGTAATGCGCACGGCACGTCTCGTCTCATCCCATCCGATAATCCCCGCGTCGATCGGGCAACCGAGTGATGCCCACCGCCTCTGCCTGAGATGTTCTTCTTCTTCAGGATAGGATGATGGCGGAGCTTCACGCGCGGGGGAAGACGGTGGAGGACATCCGCGACTGCCTCAGGAGCGCGCCGCTCGACGCGCACGTCATTTCCGCAATCAAGACGGCGGTGGCGTTAGGGTACGGCGTCCTGCCTCCCTATGCCCATGCACATGAGTTCTTTGCGCTGTAGCATTTGCGTTTGGGATTGACCTTTGGTGCTGGTGATGCTGTTCCTGTTGCAGATGTGACCTGAAGGTGGTCAGCGACGCCAACACATTCTTCATCGAGACCGTCCTGGCGCACCACGGCGTGCTCGGCTGCTTCTCGGAGATCAGCACCAACCCGGCGAGCGTCGACACCGACGGCAGGCTCAGGATCTCGCCATTCCACGACTCCACCAGCGCGCCACACGGGTGCAGCCTCTGCCCTGAGAACATGTGCAAGGTATGGACAGTAGGACGGCTATCAGTTCATCAGATATTCAATGTCAGCTTTTGAATCCTTCACTGACCGCACGTGGCCAGTGGAAGGGTGCAGACAAAAGAAACAGCAAGATCTATCAAAAAAAAAGAATCGCTACAATATTGCTGTGGGCTAATGATGTGCTCTGCAATTTGAAATCACTGAATTCTAGGCATGATAAGATAGTGTTCAACAACCTAATAATTTTCTTTCTCCTAAAACCTCTGTACATTGTTCATATCAAGACGTGCAAACAACAAGAACCCTGATAGTTAAGTGTAAACTAAAAGAATTGCTTACCATATGCAGGGAAAGGTAATTGAGAAGATCCAGGTGACTGCCAGCGCCAAGAACCAGCATTTCATCTACATTGGTGACGGGAAGGGTGATTACTGCCCCTCCCTTAAGCTGGGTGAAGGGGACTATGTCATGCCGAAGGAGAATTACCCCCTGTGGAACCTCATCTGCAGCAACAAGCAGCTTCTCAAGGCTGAAGTTCATCCATGGAATAGCGGCGAGGAACTGGAAAAGACTCTACTCAAGTTGGTCAACAAGATTATCACCCCACCTGCACAACCATTTGACTGCAGCAAATGTGACATGAGCAAAACAGCATCCACTGAAGTAGGACACCATCAGGCACTCCGTGTTCCACATTGATTAATGATTAGTGATCGATTCTTAGTTTGCAAGTGCAGGCATGAGGGCCTGATCATTCCTTTATGCTTCCACTGATAGAAGTCCTTAGTCTGCATTCAAAATGCAGCGATTTAGCATATGGATAATCTGTGTGCCATCACTCAATAAACTGTAGCTTGAGACTGAAAAATATTAATCAAGATTGAATTGCCAAAGAAGCAGGTAACTATGTATTCAGAGTTTCTAGAGCCGAAATTCAGTATGCTAAGCTTCTTAAATAAATCAGATAGAACAGTCAAGAGAGTAATATATGGTCTACATATGCTACGGGCAGGTAGTATTTTCGGTGGTAATAAATAATTTAGGAGTTTACCGTTACTGTTTCTGCTCATCAGCACATAGAACGACCCATATGTTGAACTTGCTTTGGTTCTGATCTTGTCACTATACGAACCAACTAGTAGCATTTTAGATTGCAGGAACAAAAGGCACAGCTCAACAGGTGGAAACACATCAAGAAAATTTTAATATTCTGAGCATCCGTCTTGCACCAAGATCACACGTACAACGATTAATTTTAATCCAGCTACAGGCTGGTTCCTTGTTTACTCCCATGACCTAGCAGCTTTCCATCTGTACTGAAAGCTCCTGAAATTTTTTTCCATATAGGTGCATCTGGAATCAAAGGCATCTGATCGATAAGCAATTCAACCTCACGAAGTTTCCCAGCCTTAACCAGAATATCAACCAAACAAGCAGAGTTCCATTGTAGGGGCAACTCTGTAGGCACTACTACTCAGGCTGCATAAAGTAGTTCCCTCGGTTCATCAGATAGCCTTGCATAATTACAAGCTGGCAGGAAACCTACAGATGAGATCACATTGGGTCTCTTCCCCTCATCTACCAACTGTCAGAAAGCCTCCAGTGCCTTGCATGCTTGAGCGCGGTTTGGGACTACCACCGATGGCCGCTCTCCATGCCATTTCTTCATATGTTGACTCGTAGAAATAGCATCCCAGCATCTGTTATCCTCACACTTCACATGCTTGTCATCTAGAGCATTGAAAATTCGAATTGTTCCAAATGAATTTAATATACCTATCAATGCAGTTGGAGCCCACAGCCTAAGGATGCCAAGTCAGAGGAGACACTTAAGGAAATTACTAGTTCAATGCCACTAGGCCTTTTGTTTCCTTGCAACATTGAACAGAAGCATTCATTACCTTGTACATTCATCAACTTTAGCATGCCCTGAAAGAATCAGTGCCCATGAGAACACATTTGTTTCTTTCAGTCGATCAAATACCAGTAGTTGACTTGTGGAGCACCCAGATTCTGCATAACTGTCAACAAGCATTCTTAAAACTTCAGCATCTCTTTGCAACCCACTTTTCAGAACACATAAACGAACCTTGTCTCCATATCTCAAATCCATCAAGCTAGTGTAACAACTCAAATGCCTAAAAAAACCCTCTCTCTTAGCTGAAAATCTTCAGAAATTACCTGCTTGAAACTCTCCAAACCCTGCTAACAATTCCGACATACAATCCAGAGATAAGTATGTTCCAAGAAAATGTCAGTCTGCATAAGATCAAGTGTGCTGCACCTAGAACAGCACCAGCTGTCACATCAAAGCAATTATTTACAAGAGGTCTCCAGCACTTCTGTTGATCACCAAAGCATGAATAGCCTGAGTTTCATGCAACCCTTGAGTCTTGAGAATAGCAGGTAAATTACTTGCTTATCTCATTGCCGGATTCCACATGCTTCTTGAAAACGAGCACGATCAAGCTCTATTAACCATCCCTTTCCAGCATGACCATAGCCATCCTGTGTTTCCATCAAGCAGCTAACTCCCAACAGCATCACTTTATTTCCAGCCCCACTGAACAGGGCATTCCATGAAACATCAGCTTGCACCAGCAAGGCCAGTAACCTCTGCCTCCAAACATTCCCCACAGGCAACAGTTCATATAAGCCTCGGCCAAGGAGGAACAAACCCATGTGTCATTGCAAAATCCTGCTGCAGATTTACCACAAGACCATGCACCACCTGCCTCATAAATTCCAGGCCAAGCACTGCTGCAAGAGCAAACCTAGGTGCCATACCTTCTTGACTTCTTGTGGTCATCTTGCGCAAACAGGCTCAGAGCCGAGCCGCGTGGGGACAGTGGGACACCACCAGCCACCCGTCCGGGCGACCACGTCGCCGTGCGGCATTCCATCGAACGCCCTCTGGGCGTCGTCCAAGCGGCGCGCATCAGCTGGGGTCGGTGGAGGTATGCACTGAGAGGCGAGTGGGAACGGAGAGGAAGTAGCCGGTGATGATGAGGGAGGCCGGCGGTGGCGGGGGCCGGGGGGTGGATCGTGGACAACGGGCGAGAGAGGAAGGGGAACAGAGAATAGAGAAGCCATAGATTTGGTCGCTGCATACGACAACGATGCGCCACTACAGCAGTCGATAAAGAACGTGTCACAGAGAAAGACAACGCCTCTTCTGATAGGAGACGTAAACGGGAAAACCGCTTCCGCCAGCAAGAAGCACACGGGAGTTGCTTCCAGATGGACAAGAAGCACGATCCCCACGCAAATTGATATCGCTAGGCAGCTAGTGTAAAGTGTCAAACAATGGAAATGAACTACAGATGGGCTCATACGAATTTGACATAACACAGCACACAGAAGCCACGATATACAGGAACGGTTTAAGATTTCATTAGTTCCAAGTGGTTCCGTAGGATAACATTAAAGTACTCATCTAGTACAGAAGTACTTGAAGCAAATCTACATTTTGAAGTCTCTGTAGCAGATAACAAAGAACACGATATAACATATGGCACACACATCGTGCACCATGTCAAGTTCTCGGGTCAGCTAACAGTTACTACTATATATCCGAAAGCCTAGCCGGAGACAGGACCCTCTTGTTGCATATTATTATCCTAGAAACCCCCACTCCCACCCATCACCAAGCAGGAACTGAACAGGGCACTGCACGACATCATTAAACTCCCACCCATCATCACCAAACAGGGACTGAACAGGGCACTGCACGACATCATTAAGAGGCGGCATGCGAAACAACATGTTCCAGTCTCCAAAGAGGCAGTTGTCCAAGAAACTCTAAAGCAACTCTTCCAAGTAAGCATTAGCAGGTGATTTCGTTTCTATCATCAGTCTGATTCTTCCATCTCGTCATCAGATTGTGGGTTCTCTACCTCACTACCACTGCTCATGCCGTTATTTGCCGACAAGAAGTAATCCTTAACGGAGTTGTCTTCTACCTTGTACTTCACAAACTTCACAGCTGCTGCATCTTCATTTCCGCAGCCCTTCCTCTTCCGCATGCCATTAGTCTCCGCCTTCATTGACTGGGCAGCAGTCATAAAAGCATGACCTGTGGTCTCCATCACCACAGCTTCTTCATCCTCATTGCCTTTGGTATCCATAACCTCCCCACCACTCTGTTTATCAATGAAGAAAAGGTCTGCGTCTGAATGAATCATCCTGTTCCCATAGCCATTCTTGATCTCATCATAAATAAGCCTCCCCTTAACCCAGGAACTGTTATCTCCAAACACTTGTAGCCCCTTATCTTCAAGGTCGACAAGCCACTCTGCGAAAAGAAAACATATACAGTTCTACCTAAGTAACCACTCCACAGGACATGATAATTGAAAAACAATGAGGTCATCTCATATCTGCACATACTGAGAAGAGCTTGGGGAGTATTGGCAATTGGTTTGCTGAGTGCACCAAAGCCAGCTTGACAAGTAGCCCACTTGATGAGGTAATTGGGAACATTTGAGGTTGAGAAGGCGTTGATAAACGACATTGCTCTCCCCTGATCGCCTTTCCCCCTATCAGAAGAAACGAAATGAGAAGATGTTTCCAACACCAGCTAATTTTTTGTTAGAGTAACTCTTTATCACCTGGCACCATTGACCGCATCAAGAGTGATAATCAATCTCGACAAACATATAGGCAAGAGGGAACTATCAGCTTGATCTATTCCAGCAACATTGTTAATGAAAGAATAATCCACCAAGATCAGAGCATCATAAAGGACATCTCTCACCAAGATTTCATCATCAGCACTCTGAGTCACCAGAAACCAAATGCAACACAAATTAGATAGCCAAGAAACCAGATAGTGCCACTGACACAACTCACTGTCAACACAGGTAGAATTTCTAGTCTGCTATTTGAATGATACTTCTAGATTCTAAACAGTAGAAATTGAAAAATTTTATCAACTACTCAAGGAAACTAAATAATAAAGTACAAAAAGACCAACCAGTCTGACAACTTTATGCAAAGGAGAAGTTCCAGTGACCAAATTCATAAGTACAGAACTAACATGGCTTGCAATAGGGAACGCTATAACCAAGGATAATTGGGCATAAAACCCCTATTTTGCCAGTTCCACACAAAATAGCATAATCATCATGTGAAACAAAAGGGCATACTATGATGAACCGCAGATCAGACTTCAACCTGCTTGCATATCACAAAGATGAGATACAACTCCATCCCAAGTCACGCTCCATGTGTTGAGAGCAAAATGTTATACTAACACCAGCTTTGTGAAACACGATATTCATGTACTGTTGTGCTCTCCACTTTAGTTTCCACAAATTAAGAAAGACCCCTGAGTCCAAGCACAATTGAAGGACAAGGCAAAAAGTTGCACAGTTCTTATCTGACAAAGGTAATTCATGCTAAATAACTGGTTTAGAGAACAGGTAATGAAAAAGCATGATCAAAAGTCATGTTTCCTAATTCATGAAATGAGTTTACTAAGCTATTGGCCATGTTTCTTATGGTCCATACAACTACCACATACATTTGTTGAATGCTTAATTACCACTTGTAACTTTGATAATAAGTAGCCAATTCATAATAATCCTATCCATCAGCTACAGATATAACATCATCAACTGCTCACTAGTCAAGAAACACATACCAATAGTGAGTAAACAGGCAGCGGAGAGTTCAGGAGCATGTTCAGCAGGACCCCTGTTCAATCCATGGGCAAGCACACCAACATAATCTGTGTCACTACAACTGATTACAAAAGGAGCAACAAGAACATGGCCTTCATCCACTCACCGAAGAAGTGCTGGTTCTGGAAGACCGGGATGGAGCTGACTGCCCAGATCCTGAGCTCCTTCTGCAGCTCAGCACGCGACACACCTGTTGCATTCTGCACCTTGAGGCAGAGCCTGAGCAGGAACGCCTCAGCCACCACCACCCCAGCAAGGTACTCAACGCTGCAGCCTTCCTTCATGAGCTCTCGCCTTGCCTCGTCCCCGGCGAGCGGGAACAGCACCTGGAATGGGCATCTGTCCCTCAAGTGCCGCACGCTCCACACCTTGACAAGCTCCCCAAAGGCAGGCAGCAGTCTCCCAGCGTCAGCCCTGGCCCCATCTGTCGAGGAGGGGTTGTGGCGGCTGCTGCATATGCTGATGTAGCTGAGCACGGCCTCGACGAGGGCCTCGGTCTCCCTGCGCGTCTTGTCGGAGTGGAAGAGCTCGGAGACGACGGGGGCCAGCAGCGCGAGCGGCTTGGCGGCGCTGGGCGAGGAGGCGGCGAAGGCGGAGAGGAGCTGGAGCAGGGAGCGGAGGTCGTCGGGGCGGTCGTGGAAGGAGAGCGCGGAGAAGAACCAGACGGCCTCCAGCGGCGGGTCCGGGTAGGAGCTGAGCACCCGGGAGAAGACGCGGTGGAAGTTGGTGAGGTCGGCGGCGCCGGGGGCCGGGGCGGCGGAGACGGCAGCGAGGAAGCCCGAGGCGGAGTCGCGGAGGAGGGACTCGAGGCTGTTGAAGCAGAGGGCGGCTCCCATGGAGGGGAAGTCGACCACGAGGGGGCCGGCGGCCATGGCGCGGCGGGGGGCGAGGCGGATTGGTTCGAATCGGGGGCGGGAGTAACCAAACCCTAACCCTAGGTTCGAGCGAAGTGGGGGTTTCGGGGAGGTCGAGGGGAGGGGAGGGGAGGGGTTTGGGTTCAAAATGGTCGGGGATTGGGAGTTGCGGCCGTGGGTGGTTTTTGAAGACGGGAAGGGCGGGCGGGGTGACACTGACCACTGGAGCCCGGTGGTCAGTGACTAGGAGGAGATGCGGGAGCTAGCTGGTTCGGTCGGGTTGGGCTATAGCTGGGTTTCAGGCGCAGGAAACAATTGGGCTACATCTGTTGCACGAATTAGGCGATAGCTTATTGGGTTGGGCTAGCGTTGGGATCAAAGGAAAACCTTGGGAAAGTACAGCCTTTGTTACCGAGACGGGAAAAAAGGAAAATATGTTTACACACCAGAAGATCATGGGCAGTGCTATACGGTGTGTTTGGTTGCTCGCACGAGAGTCTGTAGACTTGCATCGTATATCCCAGATGAGTGGAAGCAAACTAGGCAGATACAATAAGCCAATGACCATGAAAAAGAGTGTTGGTTGCTTGCATGAGCGGATACAGTGATCCTTGCGAAGCTATTTGGTTAGTTGTATAAGCGGATGCAAGAAACCTGTACGTGAAACTAACGAGTAACGAGTGGATCCGAACCAGATGCAACGCATCCACCGAGCGATTTGGGCGTATCCACCGGGTTAGGATAAAGTCGTATTTTTGCATCAACCCATACATGTTGCATCCGTTCATGTAAACAACTAAACACGCTTCTCAATAATTTATACAAATCCACCGATGCAGGATGAGGCAATAATGCGAGCAACCAAATACATCCTAGGATAAATAGCAAGTGCATGTACTGCAGCTACCAACAACAAACCTGTGTTAAATAAAATGAATGTAAACTATCCCTCTAAACAATACGAAGGAAAACTAGAAACATCATGCGACGGAGGGAGTGTGTTGTTTAATGCTAAATAAAATGAGCGCCTCAGTACCGCAGATGAACCTTGAGATGAAATCATGTAACGAGGTGGCAACAGGGCACATCAGAGGATCTGTTCCATTCGCTAAACAACAAAATAACTAAATACGAGTAGAACCATTTCCACTGATTTTAAAATGTACATACAACAAATTGACAGAGTATCACCTACTCTAGTGTTTCCATTAAACACGACGACGGCCCTGGCATTCGAGAGGAAAATAGGGTTCCCCGGATAATAAGAAAACAAAAAAGATCGACCTGTAATGTAAGATAAAATTATCGAAAGCCTCAACCTCGGTCCTGAAGTTACAGACCCATGCTCCAACACGAATACAACGGTAGACCATCCCCTTATCACCTACTACAGATGCCCAAATGTTGCCGAACTAGAATCTTATCTTTAAATCTAAATGAACCTATGGGGGGAAGACAAGCCTTTCCCCACAAAAAATTTAATCAGAATCAAAGCTGCTTCCCGGGAATGATCGAGTCACTTCCTCCTGGACTCTGGACAGCTCTATATGGCACTGAAAACTGCATCTGAATGGCACAAAATACACCACCTCCAGCAACTCCCGGCTTCAACCCACCAGGGGCTAAACATGTCTTTCTCACCAGGAGCAACCACCAAAAAAAAACCTGTCGCTCTGTTCACCTTGCTTGTTTATGCATAGTACATGTACAAGCTGTTGGCTGCAGCACACGCAATTAGATTTTCAGATGGGTGCCAAGCCAAATGGAGCAATTTTGTGCTGAGGTCATAGGAATTTCCGTTGGCATCTATTCCAGTGCTTTCTCCACCTGAATAAGGTTTAGAATATTAGTAGCTGCAATGAAAACTCTTCTTCTACGACCTATAATGCTATAAAGCATGAAGCTAACCTCGCCTAACAGCCCTTGTCAGAATACTTAGGGATCTGGCAGCCCTTGTAGGATTCTGAAGCTGCCTCCTATTCACAGGAAAAGGGAAATAACAACAAAAGTTAACATCGAATGACAAAGGTTCATGTATATTACTCAAATAATTTTGGGGTATTGAAACCAATTTACATGCAGAAACAAGAAACATGCCTAAAAGTCTAAACTAGTTTTGCTAGCAACATTATTCTTTAGAAAGTAGCATTACCTTGTAGGGTTTCGAGTTGCTTCAAGTGTTGTTGCCTCATTGCTACCAGTACCACAACTAAACACGCGGAAGATGTTGCTGATAGATAATAAATTAGCTAATAATTAGTTCCCATTAACAAGCCCAAGCTCTATTACAACTGAGACAAGCATGTGAGAATACCTGTAGGAGCCAGTTGCTACTCGTAACCCATCACCACTTTGACAACACTCAAATTTGTCAAAAATTGAGTCATTTTCATATAAATCACATAACTGCAGTTTCACAAAGCACCACATAGATCAGATTTGCTCCAGCGAAAATATGTTGTCACTCATTGCCTATAAAGAACCATTCATTATTTATCTTAACATGGAAGAAATTACCTTAGGCCTTAGATACTCATGAACCTGGAATGTTGCAACTGGACCAGAATTCATCTTAACATCCCAGAGCTGTAATGATAGACAAAGATATAATGTTGGAAAAGGCACACCTACCAATTTTTTATAGTAATAATGTCTCTGCATTTCTGGAGAAAGATAATAATAACATGAAAACTACAACAAATACAGGAAAGAACTAAGCACCGGAATGATAATCATAAAGAAAAATCATGAAGAGCAGGTAATTGTGGGTATAATTCTGAGGCATGCAAATATGTATAAACTCAGCTCAAGCAGAACTAGAAGATAAGTCTTCCTAACACAGAGTCAACACTTAAGGAGTGAAAAGGTCGCCGGATTAAATATGTAATCTGGTTATGCTGTCCGCTGTCCAGTAATACATAATTGAAAAAACAGAAACCATAGTAAAAAAGCAAAGGGTCTCAGCATTTCACCAGGTCAGCTGTGAATTATTTATCTTATAAGCATAAGGCACAGACCTTCAGAGTCATGTAGTCACGACTGAGAATATGCCTCCCATCCTTGGAAAACTTTATGTCCGAAATTGAGGCTATAATCTCAGTGAAAAATGATCTTGAACCTGGAGCCTCATGCTGCTCAAAGCTACAAGAAGACAGGAACAGTTGTAAAAGAGACTTCTAGGATAATTGAGATAGGTCAGTATCCACCTCATGTTCTTTAAATATGGTATATTGGATATAGGAAACAGAAAGTGTCAAATGAAAGCTCACATTTGGGAATGAGTGTCACAAAGGGCTGACTGCCGCAGATCAACAAGTCGAATGGAGCCCTTTGAGCTACTATAAGCTAATGTATTGCAATGGGTAGGGTGGAATTCAGCTGATGTTATCACCTCTGCATGTCATAGAACCAAAGCATAACTATCAGCAGCTAACAACCACCAGTAGAAACTCCAAGAATATATTATAAAAACAATAAAGAACGGTAAAAATAGACCTGAAAGGTTGAAACCCCATATTCATACTAACTTGATTCATAGTACAACCATTTCAACAAACAAATAAGTATTTTTGTTCGACATTATATTATTTGCATGCAAGGAAATGGGTAAACTCTGGGGTTTGCTCGCTAGGGTAAGTAGGATGCACCAAGTCAGCTTTGGTTCACTTCCTAGCCTTCTCTAGGATGGAGCCAGGTAGATGTCTCTCCCTCTGAACTTAATATTATTTTTGCATTCACCAAGAAAAATGCTGCCACCATATGAAAGGACTGCATATGCATGTACATGTAAAATGTGGGCAAGTCTATTGGTGAAGCAAAAGTCTAATCTCTCATAAGATCAAATACAGAAAACATTTCCGAACTCTACGAGTAGAGGTCATATGCATGTTCTTATTGCCACACCTATCACACAAAAAATCAGCACAACTAATAAAAGTTTGTAGGTCTGGAAGCTATACCAGTAAGATCCTCCATGTTTGTAGGCTTAACATCAATAATATTGAAACTTTGATTGCTGATTTCCAAATTCCAAAGATTTATCCGCAAATCATCAGCTGATATAAATGTTTCACCATCACTGTAGAAAGAAGGTCAAAGAGCAATATATGTCACTACCAAATGCATAAAAAAGACAGGGTAGAGTTAAGCTACACATATAGGAGGTGCAGATC
The DNA here is from genome assembly GCA_900205405.1 of Echinochloa crus-galli. Taxonomy (NCBI): domain Eukaryota; kingdom Viridiplantae; phylum Streptophyta; class Magnoliopsida; order Poales; family Poaceae; genus Echinochloa; species Echinochloa crus-galli. The sequence goes on along the minus strand of OAMR01000374.1, from coordinate 741,192 downwards.
AGCAACAAAAATAGCTCATAATAAAAATGTGGGACATAATGTGATCAATTATCTAAACTCCAAAGTATGAAAAATAGCCACTTAGATGAAGTTCAAACATGAAATAAAAATCTAGACATAGAAATTTCAGAACATAGAAAAATATGGACATCAGCGACTCATCTTTACTTTGCATAAAACGAATATTAGGCAACTATACAATATGTAACCATATTAGGCAATAATACAGGTTTTTCACTACCCAATTACGACTATGAGTTAATAAAGACATTGAGTCACGCGCCACTTTGCTAAAATGATCACCCTAAACCAAACAGCTCCTAAGGGATGCATAAAAAAACAGGGCACCGTGCGTGAAATGATCTACACACATTACAGGGTGGAGATTCAGCAATATGCACTATATGAAGTAGCTAAAAAGCTAAATGGCTTGATTTGCGGAACCACTGCGTGCATCATTGTCATGTGTAAAGAGAGCTAATAGGCTTCATGAGTTAAAAACTACCATGCCCAAATCCAATAGCTGAAAAGCTCGAACTTAAGCTATGATACATTCAAGTGCATATAAGGGATTGATGTGCAGGACCTGTTATTCGATATGGAGTTAATATGGTAGTCATGTGCATGAGCATATACTCTTCGGCAGCTCGCGGCAAGACTTGTTTCTTGGCTTGTAACCTGTTGTACAATACAGATTGGGCAAATGTAACAAATCGTGAAAAGAAAAAGGAGGTTAATAACTTAATAGAAAGATAGGAAAGACTAAACGTAAATTCCAGGAATTAGCTCAATATTTCTGAAAAAGAAGTACAGTATGTTTTTTTGTTAGGTGCAAAAATGAAACTGAGTTAGGTACAACTACCACAGGCAGGCGAAGCGAAGGAAGTCCGCCAGGTTTTACAGCATTGCCATTTGAGAGAGATGGGCTCAGATAGCCCACCCCACCAGGACTACCATTTGCAGGAGCAGTTGAACGGTCCAAATTCATCTCATATACCTTTTTTATCTTCTTTTCTTGGACCTACACATCAAAGAATAATATTCAAACTAATAAAAGATTGATTAAATACCACAGTATTTTTTTTTGGGACACCTTACATTCTTACTTACGTGCATATTTGAGGAACATATGTATATAAAGCATAATACAGTACTCCTTGGGAAGAAATGTGTAAAATTCGAACACCAGATACTTCAAGAGACATCAATGAGTTGCATGTGCATATGCATTGTGCAGCTTCTTAAGTTGACCAAAACATTCAAAGATGATCACAGTGGTTCTACAAATAAGAAACAGGTCTGCATCCTTTGGTGTACAGTTCAAATGTTCAATATGCATACATCTTTGACATCTGTCCTTTCAAACAAAACAACTCGTCCACCTCTATCCCCAGTGGCAAGATGATGCCCAGATTTATTGAACTCTATTGCTGAGATGATGTCAACTGCAGAGAACGAGAACGAGATAGGGTCAAGTTAGTATGCAGCCATAACAACAGTCTATGATGGAACATAGATGAAATAGTGGGAAAAATGTACAAGAGCAGGTAATCATCCATACATAATGCTTTACTGGTATGCACAAAAACAGATCAGCGCTAAAAGCCCATAACACAAATGGAGATAGCACAAGTAGGACTGCTTTAATATGATAGTTCATAGTTAATGACCAGTTTAACCGAAGAACTGGGAAAAAAATCAATGAAGATAAGGTTCAACTTCAACATAACTGAGAGTAAGTGAAGTTATTAAAGTGAGTGATTTAGTTATGTCACTAATACTACCATAATTGAAAAGGAGATTTTAGATCAGGACTTCAGTTGCTTGCTACCAACCATGTTATAGATAATATTTGGCAATCATTAATAGCAGTGACTAAAGGTGAGTTAACATCCGTGCAGTGAACGTGTGCAGGATGCACTAATAGTTAGTACAGCTAGGAACCGACACAAGCAAAGAGTGCCCATTAGATGTGACTCATTCCATAATTAGTACCAATTACACGGTATCAGGCACAAGAATAAATAAAGTCGGATCGGACCCTTGTAGAAGTGTATCGTTATCTACAGTTTGGTTTCTTTAGTGCAGTATAATAGCTAGTATATCTAGGGACTGACTCAAGCAAAATGTCACACACGCACAGGAATAAATGACCCGTGCCAATAAACCTAGAGTAACACAGCAACAAGCACAGGAACAAATGAAACAAATCTAATCGGACAGAGTTGTCAGCAGTTACATAAGTGTTGGCTCGACAGGTCATTAGTGAAGTAACAACATGCATCCCAAAGTTACATTGGTGGTTGATGCGTGCATGGCGTGTGCATCATGGAGTTCCCTTTTTCAGCATGATTCACCAGTCAATTCGCATTGACAAAAATTGTCGGCTAGCGGACACAAACCATGCAGCATTCAATACTTGTTACGCAAGCACTAGCATGCGTAGCGCTGCCCCGTATCACAAAGTCAGAAGTAGAAGAGCACAGATCCTAGCATGTTATTTAATGACAGCACATTATCCTCTGGCTAGCCAGCCTACTATATAATTGCAAAAGCATGAGAAGAAAATCCCATCTACAGCATTAAACAAGATTCCTAGGAGTATGCATTCTTGAATCAAACTATGGAAGGTCTCAGCTGCACCACCGAATGGCACAGAGCTATGCATCTACCAGTCAAGACTAGCTTCGCACTGATCTGGAAGAGGTGAAGCGGTCAATTCCATATCCCACCACCAAAGCATCAAGCTTTAGCGCATCCCATCCGCAGCCACCCCCAATCCCCGGGTCGATCTGAGCAGGACCACGCTAATCAACACCCCAGCAGCACCCATTCACGGCCCCTAGCCTCCCACCGAGCTTCGGAGCACAGAACCACTAAGATCCAGCAAGTAGAAGCAACGAGCGACCGAAAGCGCATGGCAGGAGAGTAGAAGGGATCGATCGGTACCGTCCTGGACCTCCTCCCCGGCGCTGCGCTCGCCGAACACCTGGGAGAACCTCCAGTCGAGCAGCTGCGTCGGGGAGGGCGACGGCGGCGCCTGGGCCTGGGCCGGGGGCGGGGGCGAGGGCGAGGGCGAGCGCTCCGGTGCCGCGGCGCCGTTCATCATCGTCGGTCGAGCTCCCGGCGGGATCGGCTGCGGGGCGGGCGGGATCGGGGGGCAGGGGGCGCCTGCGAGTGCGGGGGCTCAAGGGTGGGGTGGGCTACGCTGGCGCTGCTGCGGCGACGGCGATGGCGCCGAGGGTTTTAGAAAACCATCACAAAGGGCAGAACGAACAAGGAGGGGAAGAAAAGGAGGAAAAACGAAAAAGAAATCCTTCTGGTTTCTTCCATCTTCGTTGTCGTATCAGCGCGGGCGCCCCCCCCCCCCCCCCACATCCCTCATTGGCCATTTCGCCCCGCATGAAACCCC
>OAMR01000374.1:676008-737408 GCA_900205405.1 Echinochloa crus-galli | reverse complement strand
CCCTCCGCCCTCCCCCATCTCCCTCCCTACATCCCTCATTGGCCATTTCGCCCCGCATGAAACCCCAAACCCTCGTCGGCATCGCCGTCGCCGCAGCAGTGCCCGCGTAGCCCACCCCACCCTCGAGCCCCCGCACTCGCAGGCGCCCCCTGCCCCCGATCCCGCCCGCCCCGCAGCCGATCCCGCCGGGAGCTCGACCGACGATGATGAACGGCGCCGCGGCACCGGAGCGCTCGCCCTCGCCCTCGCCCCCGCCCCGGCCCAGGCCCAGGCGCCGCCGTCGCCCTCCCCGACGCAGCTGCTCGACTGGAGGTTCTCCCAGGTGTTCGGCGAGCGCAGCGCCGGGGAGGAGGTCCAGGACGGTACCGATCGATCCCTTCTACTCTCCTGCCATGCGCTTTCGGTCGCTCGTTGCTTCTACTTGCTGGATCTTAGTGGTTCTGTGCTCCGAAGCTCGGTGGGAGGCTAGGGGCCGTGAATGGGTGCTGCTGGGGTGTTGATTAGCGTGGTCCTGCTCAGATCGACCCGGGATTGGGGGTGGCTGCGGATGGGATGCGCTAAAGCTTGATGCTTTGGTGGTGGGATATGGAATTGACCGCTTCACCTCTTCCAGATCAGTGCGAAGCTAGTCTTGACTGGTAGATGCATAGCTCTGTGCCATTCGGTGGTGCAGCTGAGACCTTCCATAGTTTGATTCAAGAATGCATACTCCTAGGAATCTTGTTTAATGCTGTAGATGGGATTTTCTTCTCATGCTTTTGCAATTATATAGTAGGCTGGCTAGCCAGAGGATAATGTGCTGTCATTAAATAACATGCTAGGATCTGTGCTCTTCTACTTCTGACTTTGTGATACGGGGGGGGGGGGGGGGGGGGGGGTGGGGGCGCCCGCGCTGATACGACAACGAAGATGGAAGAAACCAGAAGGATTTCTTTTCGTTTTTCCTCCTTTTCTTCCCCTCTTGTTCGTTCTGCCCTTTGTGATGGTTTTCTTAATCGTGCTCCGGTGTCATTTCCGAGGAGGAGTTGTTGCTGACTTGCTGCTCCTCCGCGGCCTATCGATTGTGTAGAGCAAAAGCAATTTTCAACTGGTACAAATCTTGAGAGAAATTTATAGAAGTTGACAGTTCTATTTGTGTATAATAATGGAAGCCCTTAATTCCTTTAGATTCTATACACTAGACGACAAGAAATTGATACATTGTTTGGCTGGTTTTTATGGCCGATTCAGTAAGAACACAGTTGGGTGTCATTAAATGAAGTACGGTTGCCACATCTTACTAGTGCGCAACTGAGCTTGGCATTGCAGTTGATTTTCTGTACGGTTGCCACAGCTGATGCATCTACCGTTACAATTAAGTGAAGCTGGTGATAGAGTGGTCGTACAGATTAGTTGATATTTACTGAATATTTTTCCCCATGGATTATCTAAACACTAGGACTCGGTGTGTACATCACAAGATACCATGACGTTGTGCCCGTTGTTGTTTTGCAGCGAGAAAAGTGTTACGTCATTAGATAAAGTATTGGCCGTTAATCAAGAAACATAGCCGGCCGATTCCAGCTGTCTCCCAAGCAATTACCACATCTCTGACGAAAGCAGATAGCAATGTATATGGGCAGAAAAAAATACTGACAATACATGACGTCGATGCTGTCTAATTACTACCACTAAACAAATACATATATATAAGAGTGTAGACTAGTTAGTTCTACCTAGTGACGTACTGACCGGTGCATTAGATGTGTGCGTGTCTTGTTGCCATGTACGTACAGGAGACGCAAAAATGTCAATGCACGACCAGACATGCTTGACTTACGTACACAGGTAGATGCTTGCATTGTGTCAGTGACACGCGGATTACATGATTATTAGCCATCAACAAGGGCGCGTGATTTGTATACTCCACATGATTATATAGTAAGTATAGGTGGTTTGCATCGTGACGTCGATACCGTTTATTAATTACTACGCCCACTTTCGACGCCTTTCATATGCCGTGGCAGTACTGGGTATGGATTAAAAGCGTGCCATACGGGCATCGCTTCTATTAATATCACCCGCGTACGTATGTGCTGACGCTCAAGGCCGTCCGTGCTCACCATGGGAGACAATGTTTTCTCTTGTCCAATGACTAAGGAAAAAATGTTTGCCTTAACGTCGGATTACTTTGATGGTCTCATTCCGTTGCCCGTATAAGGGGCTGTTTGGATCCACATGGCAAGAGCAAAAAAAAAGCAAACTTTTTCTCTCAAAAAAAGATGGCAAAAATTTTGTCATTAGTAGTGTTTGGATTCAATGGCAAAACTTTTGGCAAAACCTCATTTTAATCTCATTCTCCCTCCTTTTGCCATGGGGTGTTTGGAGTCAAATGGCAAAAGTTTTGCCTTCTTGCTCAATTTTGCCACAATGTTGAGCCAAAAGGTTTTTGCCATCTCATTCTTGATTTGCCCTTTTGCCATGGGATTTTTGGAGGCATTTGCCTATGGATCCAAACACTCCCTAAGATCAATTTTGAACGTTACATCTGAAATTCGAGATAACATGATTCTATTTTTGTTTCGTTTTCTCTGCCCAATTTCCGTGCCAAATGAATTGTTTTGGTAAAATTCTCTTAAAAGGACCACCCCAAATTGGACGCCACCCTTTTATTATTGTTCTTTGTATTTTGCACACTCCACTAAACAAATGTTCTTTTATTATCTGATTGGAAGCAGATATTCGAGTGATGGTGACTGAGCATAGATAGCTGCTTGGACGAGTGATAGTGAGGTTTCAAATTGTATAATCATTTTGAAAGATTGCATTTACATGATAGTGAGCCGTCACCAAAGGGCACGTTGATCCGTCCTATATACCCTCTCTGCAAATCAAACATGTGAGGAAAACACATCAGCTCCATATCTACATAGATTCAGGATAATTGCAACGACAAGATTATTTTGGTCCTCTTTTTACTTGAAATCAGGTGAAATCATAAGTCTATTTTCAGTGGAAGTTTCATGAAATTTCATATACATTAAATGATGTAACACATCGACAATCATAGTGACATGACATGACACTTACCAACTCTTTATGAGTCATGAAATTAAATGCTAGAGATTGTCTATAAAACAACAACATGAAACTATTACATTGGAACGGTGGTTTCAAACATCATTTCATTTTCTCCTTGCTGATGTGGTCATCTTAGAAACATCAAAATGAAATCCCCACTAAGGTGATGCTCACCCTGAAGAACTGAAGATGAAAACAAAGACTCTTTTCTTCTTACTGTTAAGTGACGAGTCAATCAAGAGGAGGGAGGGAATCTAACACTTTGATCTCTATGAGTCTCAAAAAGGTCCCAAATTTGCAAAAATATATGTATATGCTCTGTCGAAACTCTTCTCTGCCAAAAAAAAAAAACTTTAGTTAGGAAAGATAAATTTAAAAGATGGTCATTTCCTTGCTCTATAATGTTTACTGGATCCGCTCACAAAGTGTTATTTTTGGATTGTCTTAGGCCAACGAACTTTAATTGCATATCTGTTTCTTTATAAGACATGTTTCATTTTGTTAGGGACAAAGATTTGACCATGACCAATAGTTATTCTAATATAATAACATCAAATTGCGTAAAAATATGTATTTTTTGTAAAAATATGTATTCAAAGACTTTATTGTTGGTTAAAGGCTTTATTGTATGAAATAAACCTTGTAACTTCAAATAGAGTTGTACTTTTTCTATGCGATGAGTTTGGACATTTAAAAAAAATACAATTAAGGTTTATCTTGAAATGTAATTTCATGACATATAATTTTGGTATGTTTTATAAATAGTTTGTGACGTAAGATACTAGTATTCTGGAGACTGTTGATTTACATATCATCACTTATCTATGACCGGAGGTAATATAGTGCTGATGTAACACTCTAGTTCAAAATCTTTCGAACCTACCTAACATGCACACTACACTTTGGTCCTCACTAGGGCCGTATACCATTGGGGCAGGGTGGGCGATGGAAAAGGGCCCCCCAAAACGGGGCCTAAGTTTTATAAAAACGTGATACCCCGCGCGATGCTGCGGAAATTTTTAAAACAAAAATTTTAAGGTGAAATTTATAAATAAGAACACTAAGGTGATTGTATAGCAATATTGAGCACTACGCACACACACATAAAAAAAAGAGCAGACTTCCAAAATTACACACTCGAAAACGAAGCAGAATTCCAGAAACGGTGATGCGCCATGATGAATTAAATCCAACTTGGCACAGCAACCCTAATCCTGATCATGCATCAATGACAATTCAGATCATATATCATCAAACGACAGGTGATCACAAATCAAACTTGCAATCCAAATTCTAGATATCTGGATGAACTTTGAACAACGACACGCTGAGGGCACTCAGTCAAACAAATTTAATCATCGCAACTCTGCAAGCTTATCACATAGAGCAAAAAAAAAAGCAAACTTTTTCTCTCAAAAAAAGATGGCAAAAATTTTGTCATTAGTAGTGTTTGGATTCAATGGCAAAACTTTTGGCAAAACCTCATTTTAATCTCATTCTCCCTCCTTTTGCCATGGGGTGTTTGGAGTCAAATGGCAAAAGTTTTGCCTTCTTGCTCAATTTTGCCACAATGTTGAGCCAAAAGGTTTTTGCCATCTGGTGGTTTCAAACATCATTTCATTTTCTCCTTGCTGATGTGGTCATCTTAGAAACATCAAAATGAAATCCCCACTAAGGTGATGCTCACCCTGAAGAACTGAAGATGAAAACAAAGACTCTTTTCTTCTTACTGTTAAGTGACGAGTCAATCAAGAGGAGGGAGGGAATCTAACACTTTGATCTCTATGAGTCTCAAAAAGGTCCCAAATTTGCAAAAATATATGTATATGCTCTGTCGAAACTCTTCTCTGCCAAAAAAAAAAAACTTTAGTTAGGAAAGATAAATTTAAAAGATGGTCATTTCCTTGCTCTATAATGTTTACTGGATCCGCTCACAAAGTGTTATTTTTGGATTGTCTTAGGCCAACGAACTTTAATTGCATATCTGTTTCTTTATAAGACATGTTTCATTTTGTTAGGGACAAAGATTTGACCATGACCAATAGTTATTCTAATATAATAACATCAAATTGTGTAAAAATATGTATTTTTTATAAAAATATGCATTCAAATAATTTATTGTTGGTTAAAGGCTTTATTGTGCGAAATAAACCTTGTAACTTCAAATAGAGTTGAACTTTTCTATGCGATGATTTTGGACATTTTAAATATATAATTAAGGTTTATCTTGAAATGTAATTTCATGACATATAACTTTGGTATGTTTTATAAATAGTTTGTGACGTAAGATACTAGTATTCTGGAGACTGTTGATTTACATATCATCACTTATCTATGACCGGAGGTAATATAGTGCTGATGTAACACTCTAGTTCAAAATCTTTCGAACCTACCTAACATGCACACTACACTTTGGTCCTCACTAGGGCCGTATACCATTGGGGCAGGGTGGGCGATGGAAAAGGGCCCCCCAAAACGGGGCCTAAGTTTTATAAAAACGTGATACCCCGCGCGATGCTGCGGAAATTTTTAAAACAAAAATTTTAAGGTGAAATTTATAAATAAGAACACTAAGGTGATTGTATAGCAATATTGAGCACTACGCACACACACATAAAAAAAAGAGCAGACTTCCAAAATTACACACTCGAAAACGAAGCAGAATTCCAGAAACGGTGATGCGCCATGATGAATTAAATCCAACTTGGCACAGCAACCCTAATCCTGATCATGCATCAATGACAATTCAGATCATATATCATCAAACGACAGGTGATCACAAATCAAACTTGCAATCCAAATTCTAGATATCTGGATGAACTTTGAACAACGACACGCTGAGGGCACTCAGTCAAACAAATTTAATCATCGCAACTCTGCAAGCTTATCACATAGGCTTCTGGCATCCTACACTTGTTTATATCTCTGAAATCAATCCAATGTTTCATCCAAGAACAGACTGACATATATAGTAGCAACATAAAAAAATAGCAGGAATGAAGGGCACCTAATACATAGTCTTCAGTACGAAATTCAAAGCAAGTTCCATAGAAAGGGTCAACAATGTCATCTGAGTCTGAAGCATATACTCGAACAGGCAGACCGCCACCCACGTCCTCGTCGTAGTCAGTCTCGTTGTCAATGTCTGATAGAATCAGGCCGCCCATGACCTTGCTGCCAGTGATGGCCCGCAATGGCTGGCACTGAACCTCCAGCAAACGCCCGCAGAGACCACTGAAAAAAGTCAATTTGGAATTTCTCCTTGTTCCATTCACCAGGTATTATAAAGTATTGGGGGAGGGGTTAATTCTGGTGTATGCTACTGGTCATATTTGCATATTTCTCAGGTAGAAAATTTTCTTGTATTCACTACTGAATGCAAATGCAGATGGACTAACATAAAGTAATAAAGGCCGTTTTTTATTGTTAACGATATGAAGACTACAAATGATCGAATCTTCTATTGATATGATACTGATTATCTTTATCAAAGGATATGAGCTAACAAACATATTTCAGGTTTCAAACAACTCTAGCCATCTTTTGTCGTTAACTGCAATAGAAATAATTTTATCTAAAGAAGATGTAAATACTTACAACCACATCAGCAGAAGCCAATGGTAAGTCAGATGAAACGTTGTCAGCGAACACTGAGCCTCTGCCACACCATGCCTTGAGCACCCGCTTAGTGTTCAACCTCAGCCCCAATCCTGTCTTCGGCAATACCAAAACCCCATTATCACCATTGGCAAAGTCATGACTCCCATCCTCTTCTTTGAGCTGACGCTGGAAACTGCTGCTGCATTGTTCTCCATGGAGAGCTTGCCCATGATACCGTCGATGCCCTCCGCCGCGCTCTCGTTGACGCCGCACAGAATGGAGTTGGCGTCGAAGCCGTCGTCATCGTCGAAGTCGAGCTCCCCGGGCTCGTCCGCCGCCGCAGCGTTGGGGGTCGCGGGGGACGGCGCCGGGTCGCGGAACTTGCTGAAGACGCTACTCATTGCCGCCGGCGATGGGCAGCTCTTGGCAGGGGCGGGGCTCATCGCCGTCGCCGCCGGCGACGGCCGCAGGTCGTGGAGGAGGAACGTGGCCTGGTCGAGGACGACGAACGACGGGAGTAGGTTGGAGCAGCCAGGGTCGTCGGCGAGGGCGGAGGCGAGGCCGAGTAGCCGGGGCGGCCCCGCCACGGCTCCCCCGGTAGCGGGGAAGACAGACGGGTACTTGGACGTGAGCAGCGTCGCCGCCTCGATGGGCGTCTGGTTGAGCCGCTTCCGCCTCCCCTGTGCCAGATCCACGCCCGCACCACCGTACCGAGGTGGCCGTCCTAGAGCGGTTCTGCGCCGCCGGCCGATGGATCCATCGCCGGTGGCCGGTGCCGAGGCCGTCGCGCAAGCCCGTGAGGTCCAGGTCGTCGTCTCCGTGCCCTCCACGCTGCACCGCCGTTGGGCCCGCCCTTCACGATGGCCACCTCCCGCCGGCCGTCGAGGCTGCCCGTCCGCGCGCCCGCGATGTGGATGCGCCCGGCACGGGACGGGGGCGATTTATGGAGGCTGGAGAGGTGGGAGGCGAGGCGGCGGCGGTTCAAGGCGTGGTGAACCAGCGTGGAGGCGAGGGGGCGGTGGCGGCCTTCCAGGCGCGTGTGGAGACTGGAGAAGGCAGGGAGGCGGGGGGCGGCGTGGAGGCGAGGGGCCAGCGGCGGGCTTCGAGGCGCGGGTGGAGAGGAAGGTGGGTTGGTTGAGGGGGTGGGTGGGATGACGTGGCACAGCTCAGAGTTCAAAGAATTCCATAGTGGGGAGCACAAATATAGTTTTGTATTTTCTTGTATTCACTACTGAATGCAAATGCAGATGGACTAACATAAAGTAATAAAGGCCGTTTTTATTGTTAACGATATGAAGACTACAAATGATCGAATCTTCTATTGATATGATACTGATTATCTTTATCAAAGGATATGAGCTAACAAACATATTTCAGGTTTCAAACAACTCTAGCCATCTTTTGTCGTTAACTGCAATAGAAATAATTTTATCTAAAGGAGATGTAAATACTTACAACCACATCAGCAGAAGCCAATGGTAAGTCAGATGAATCGCTGTCAGCGAACACTGAGCCTCTGCCACACCATGCCTTGAGCACCCGCTTAGTGTTCAACCTCAGCCCCAATCCTGTCTTCGGCAATACCAAAACCCCATTATCACCATTGGCAAAGTCATGACTCCCATCCTCTTCTTTTTGCAATGCACAATGGCTGCATCCTTATATAAGGAAGCCAATTCCTTCTTCTTACTCTTATTCTTCCCCGACACCATTGGTTTTGCCACCAATGGTAGTGGCAGCGGGGCAATGTCTTTCAATGAATAAATCTTCTAGCATCCATGTTAAAAACCTAGCCAGCAAAAACAAAAACTTAATTCACCAACTATCATGAAGATGGATGACAAATCCAACACATTTTATGAATGTCAAAACATAAAAATAAAATGATTGAAATGGCATATTTCTGAAGGTAATTACTTTTAAAAGAGTAAATTTCACCGGCAGTCGTTAAACTTGTCCCGATTTCTCATCCCTGTCCCGGTACTCTCAAAATGTATACAACGATCTTTAAACTTGTCCCATGCTCTCATCCCGGTCCTTAAACTTGTCTCCAGTTGTCATTCCAGTCCCATGTTGATGGTTTTGCAACCTAGGGTGACAAGATAAAGATCAATCTCTATGAATTTTAACTTGCTTCAAATAAATAAATCAAGATACAAGCAAGTAACAAAGGCAAAGAGACACAAAGACTTATCCCGTGGTGTCGATGACTTGCCGGTCACCCCTAATCCACGTTGAGATGGATTCAATGTTCAACCGCTCCTCTATCAAGTCTCCACTTGATGTATGAGCCGGTTAGAACCAAAGAACCGCTCCGAATCTCGATTCCACTAGAGTTGCTCTTCACCACTCCGGCGAGGTGAGCACAATGACCTCTCACACCAATCTTCCACGACAACTTCACAAACTTCTTGAAGTGCTCAATGGAATCACGAGCTCCAAGCCGTCTAGGAGGCGACAAACTCCAAGAGTAACAAATCAACCAAGAGCTCAATGAAATCCTAGTGCCACAATGATCAAATCCTTGATGCAATGCACTAGAAGCTCTCAATCTCATAAAGAAATGCAATCTCAAAGCAAGTGAGTGAGAGAGAGAGGAGAACAAGGGCTCTAGAATGTGTATCAAGCTTTCCAAAGTGCCAAGAGACCCTCCATGCCCGCGGGGTGGGAGTATATATAGCCATCTCCTCAAAACTAGCCGTTATGTGCAAATCCCGTTCAAAAATGGTGTCTGCCCGACAGTCTCGGACCATCCGCGTTCAAATTGCAACGGCTATTACGTGCTGTCAGAGTGTGTCAGAAGTAACCATTGGAGCCTGGCGGACCGTCCGCCAGCACCACGGACAGTCCGCCTGAACAGGCTCGGACCGTCTTCCCCACGGGAACCCCGGGAAACGCTTCTGTTAGATTAAATACGGACGGTCCGCCACAGCCCCGCGGACGGTCCGCCCGAACACTTAGCGCCAACAGAAGTCAACTCAAGTCAGAATACGTGGGCCCCAGTCAACAACACCCGTGGACCGTCCGCCGAGGAATCGCGGACCGTCCGTGGTCCGATCGGACCAGTCCGAACGGAATTTCACAGGATTTAACTTTTTCTTTTTAACTCGAAAGACACGGACAGTCCGCCGTACAACTGCAGACGGTCCGCCAGCCACGACTTGGCTAGTTTTTCAGCAGATTTGCAATGAGCCCATATCCAAGTTAGTCACCACAAATTCTAAATGCACTACATGCAATTCAAGGATCATTGTGGCACTAATATTTCGTTGAACCAATGAAGTTGATCCCTCTTAATAGTACGGCTATCTAGCCTATCAACCCGGTCATTCAATCCGGTCATTTTTCATCCACTAATCGCCTTATGACCGGTCAAATTAAAAGCCCTATTATATACCTTTGCCTTGAGCTTCCCATGGTCCATAGCACACATGCTTTCCACACACCAACATTTGAAGCTCGTTGCACCTCTTAGGACTAACCTATTCTCATATTCTCACATGAAATTGTTAGTCCACAAGTGTTGTCATTAATTACCAAAACTCAATTAGGGGCCTAGATGCCTTCAATCTCCCCTTTTTGGTAATTGATGACAACCATTTCAAAGGAGTGATAGAGTTGAGGGTGAAACTTGAAGTCACTTACTCATAGCGAATGATACCACAATATAAGATTGAGTAGTTGGCTTCAAATTTGAATAAAAGAGAATAGCTCCTCCTATGTGTGTGCATGGATTTTGATTTCAATTTTCACACACATATATGAATAAACCAATATAGGTGAAGCTTCCCCTACAACATGAAGATCAAGGCAACCACATATATGATAAAATTTGTCCATGCAATGTGTTAGCCTCAACAAACATAGGACCATTAGAACAAGTTCAACATATGATAGAAATAAATGGTTCATGCACACATGGTCCAACATAAGATAGAACAAATCCAAGCGAAAATAAAAGCACAACCAAGTTCTAGCTTATTACATCCACACATAGTTCATCACATATAACATGGAAATAAATATGCATTGTAAATGCAAAGATCATGCAAAGTTCAAGTTCATGCTTATGCAACCAAGCTCCCCCCTGAAGATCACATCACTCCAATCTCTCCCCCTTTGGCATCAAGTACCAAAAGATCTACTCATCCTGTGGTGGCGGTGGAGGAGGATATGATGGTCGAGGGTAGACACTGTAGAAGTGGCCACTGAAGTCGGTGAAAGCTGTGTTGAACATGTTGAAAGAGCTCTCAAGCTGTGTCTGACGGTCAACCAGCTGCTGATACTGCTTTGAAGTGGACAATCCATCAAATCTGGCAGTCAAGTTCTCCATATCAGTGTGAAACCCCTGCTGCATACCCTGAAGCTGAGTCATGATGGGCTGATAAAACTGAGTGTTCATCTGCTGCTCATATGCCTGAAACCTCTCATCAGACCGCTGCTGGAGGCCCTGCTGCATAGTATCAAACCTAGGAGCCATCTGTGCCCCAAAAGACTGAGCCATGCTGTCAAAGTATGGAGTGAAGTAACCCTCTGGAGGAACCCAATAATTCTGTGGTTGCATAGGAGGAGGAGGTGGTGGAGGAGGCATCTCATGAGCACCCATGTCAATATCCACATCTACTTCTGCCCCTATATTTTCATCACCAATATTTTCATAGGGGGTGAGTGGCCTATTCAGAAAGTCCTTGGCATTGAGGAATGGTTGAAACAACCCATGGTGAATCTCACAAGGACCATCATAGCCAGTTTAGCTCTTTATTAAAGACATGATGTATGGGGCAAAGTACATGTTACCGGCCAAGGTCAACTTCTTTTCATCCATTTGTTCAAAAAATCATCTTGATCACATTAAATCTAGTGCTTGTCATGATATAGTGGATCACATTCCAATAATAGTCTCTAATTTTGTCCTTGTTTCCACTCTTAGGCATGAAAGTGCATCTAATAATCTTGTTGATAGCAGCTGGATGATGCCTAAGTCCTGTAGGTGTGCCATGTTTGATTGGAATACCAACATTTGTAGGCTCATAGAAAATGTGAGAATCTTCATACATATCTTGTTGGTAAACATCAAGACTAGCCTCATCATAATAGTAAGCATGTTCCAATTCATTTGTTGTGGCAAACTCCAAAAAGGTGGCAGTAAATCTTCTTTGTACTGTCATCCACTCTAGAGTTTTTGCTTCAATGTCAAGCTCATAGGTAGCATAGAATTATCTAATGAGAGTTTCATTCCAATCACACCTATGCTCCATAAATGGCCTAAGCCTAAGCCTCTCAAGCATGATAGCCACATCAACTAGCACAGGTTTAGAAGCAAGATATCCAAAATCAATTCTCTTATGAGCCATGATTGTGCATATCTCATAATTCTTTTCACGGCGGTCTTGCACTAGAGTATGGAAATAGTTATTACCAGTGCTGCGAGGTTGAGTAAAGGCATTGACATTCCTTACCACAGCATATTCTCTTTGACTCCAATTCTTCTTAGGTGTCGTGTGTGAGTGAACATCAATAACATCATCATGAAAACCCCCTCCACCATGATGAACATTCTCACTTTCATCAACCACAAATTCTGACTGCTGCCCCATTGATGACTCAATATCAGTATCAGCCACATAATCACTGTCATTGGGATCATTAGAGACATCCTCTACATCTGGGTCATCATCAACTCGACGTCTCTTAGACGTCCCCTCATCACCCTTCTTCTTTTGCCCACTCTTCTTGAATCGATTTGCCAAAGCCTTGATAACCTTGCGACCACTGTGATCATGCAATTATTTGAGTCAATAACACAATATAATTGGACAATGTATGATGAATAATTGATGCCCAAAGTACACCATTCAAGGTCGTTGCTGACAATGCCTGGCGGACTGTCCGACAGAGCACCGCGGACTGTCCGTCAAGTACGGGCGAACAGTCCGAGCTGCTCGGGCGGACGGTCCGTGAGTTACTGTAGCGGCGACGAACCTGAACAGCGATCCAAAAATTTTGATCCCCATATCTCAACAAATATCAAATAACTTTCCACCAAACTTTTACCAAATCATCACTAGACCATATCCATCATATTCCCCAAGACGGATTCTCAAATCCATGGCCAAATTTCAGATCAGGAACTCAAACCCTAGCCATATTCATCCATAGATTCAACCCAAATAAGAGAGTAATCGACAAAAATACCCGGATGACATGATGGAGAATCTTGTAGAGAGTCCGTAGATACCCTCGGACCGTCCGGGAAGTGCTCCAATCAAAAGATCCAAGAGAGGGACCTTTTCTTCACCAAGAAGAAGAGAGGATGGGGATGTGTTTGACTCGAGTTTGAGAGAGAGAGAGGCATCCAACTCTTTAGATCCCATCGGGGGTGGACCCAGGCGCGCAGACGTCTCGTAGACCGTCCGCGGCATCAGGGCGGACAGTCCGACCCCCTGGAACGTGAGGTCCCAAACTTTCTGTCAAAAATCGAGATCTTTACGGATCATCCGCGGACCTCTGGTGGACAATCCATGCTGGGGCGGACGGTCCGCGGCCCGTTGGCGGACGGTCTGACCTGCACATTCTCTTCAGTCCGAGATTCAAACTTTTGAGCACTTGTTGTGATGGATCCTTGGGGTTCATTGGTTGATAAAATGATGCATATTTTTACAAACATAGCAATCATGACATGATGAGCATTAGAGTTAAAACAAACATATGAATGCAAAACAAAATAACATGTACAAATGAGCTTATGCTAGAGATCAAGCCACATTTGAGATATCAATGACATTCAACTCATTTCTCAATTTGCAAAACCGAGATTCATCCAATGGTTTTGTGAAAATATCAGCCAATTGATCATCCGTGCCCACACCTTCAATTTTGATATCACCTTTGCTCACATGATCTCTAAGAAAATGATGTCATATATCAATGTATTTGGTTCTAGAATGTTGAACCGGGTTATTAGCAATCTTGATAGCACTTTCATTGTCACATAAAAGAGAATAAGAGAGGAATTCCATTGAATTTCACACCATAATCAAGAAGTGTTTGCTTCATCCACAATAATTGAGCACAACAACTTCCCGCCGAAATATATTCCGCTTCGGCGGTTGAGAGAGCAACCGAGTTTTGCTTCTTTGAACTCCATGACACAAGTGAACAACCAAGAAGTTGACAACCACCGGAAGTGCTCTTTCTATCAACTTTGCAACCAGCATAATCCGAATCTGAATAACCAACCAACTCAAATTGAGCACCTTTTGGATACCAAAGACCGATATTTGGAGTGAATTTCAAATATCTCATAATTCTTTTCACGGCGGTCAAATGACATTCTTTAGGTGCGGCTTGAAATCTAGCACACATGCATACACTAAATATTATATCGTGCCTAGATGTGGTAAGGTAAAGCAAACTACCTATCATGGATCTATAAAGCTTAATATCAACCGCTTTACCTCCCTCATCAAGATCAAGATGTCCATTTGTAGCCATTGGAGTCTTGATTGGCTTTGAATCTTCCATGCCAAATTTCTTCAAAATATCCTTGATATATTTAGATTGGGAAACAAATGTCCCTTCCTTAATTTGCTTGATTTGAAGACCAAGAAAGAAACTTAATTCTCCAATCATGGACATCTCGAATTCCCTAGACATCATTTCTCCAAATTCTTTACAAAAAGACTCAATAGTAGAACCAAAGATAATGTCATCAACATATATTTGACAAATAAAAATATCATTGCCAATTTTCTTAGTGAATAGTGTAGTGTCAACCTTTCCAATTTTGAAGCCCTTTGATAAAAGAAAATTCCTAAGCCTCTCATACCAAGCACGGGGTGCTTGCTTCAATCCATAAAGGGCCTTAGAGAGCTTATAAACATGATTGGGTAATTTGGGATCTTCAAAACCAGGAGGTTGTTCAACATACACTAGTTCACTAAGATCACCATTCAAGAAGGCACTTTTAACATCCATTTGATAAAGTTTTATGTTATGAGAGCAAGCATAAGCAAGTAACATTCTAATAGCTTCGAGTCTAGCTACGGGAGCAAAAGTTTCATCGAAATCCAAACCTTCGACTTGAGTATATCCTTGTGCCACCAATCTTGCCTTGTTTCTCACCACAATACCATCTTCATTTTCCTTGTTGCGAAAGACCCATTTAGTACCAATAACATTATAGTTCTTGGGCCTCTCAACCAAATCCCAAACTTTGTTCCGGGTTTATTCAATTCTTCTTGCATAGCCATCACCCAATCCGGATCAACAAGTGCTTCATCTACACGTTTAGGTTCAAGATAAGATACAAAAGAATAATGTTGACAAAATGAAGCAACACGAGATCGAGTTTGAACTCCCTTACTAATGTCACCCACAATTTGGTCAATGGGGTGATCTTTGGCGACTTGGCCATGAATTTTTGGTTGAGTAACTTGATCTTGAGAAGATGTGGACGATGATGTAGTAGTGATCACTTGCTCATCTTCTTGAGGAGAGTCATTTGCACTTGCATTATTAATCACTTGATTTTGAGAATATGAAGCAATTTCTTGAGTACAAACAATATGTCCCTCATCATCATCATCATCTTCTTCTTCTTCCCTTGGTCGAATATCTCCAATATCCATGTTCTTCATGGCTTCTCTCAAACTATCACCTCTCACATCATCCGAGTTATCTTTCTCATCTTGTGACCCATTTGTTTCATCAAATTGAATATCATAAGCTTCTTCAATAAATCACTTGGACTTGTTGTAGACTCTATAGGCCTTGCTACAAGATTAATAACCAAGAAAGAATCTCTCATCACATTTGCTTTGGAACTTGGATAACCGAGAGCCTTTTCTCAAGATATAGCATTTACAACCAAAAACCCAAAAATATGAAATATTAGGTTTTCTTCCAACAATCAATTCATATGGAGTCTTATTAAAGAATCCATGACAATATAGCCTATTTGATGAATGACAAGCGGTGTTGATAGCTTTGGCCCAAAAAGAATCCGACACATTATATTCGGCTAGCATTGATCTTGTCATTTCAATCAAAGTCCTATTCTTTCTCTCAACCAATCCATTTTGCTCCGGAGTATACGTGGTTGAGAATTCATGCTTGATCCCCTTCTCATTGCAAAATTACTCCACTCGAGTGTTCTTGAATTCACTTCCATTGTCACTTCTAACTTTCTTCAATTTGCCTTCGAACTCATTTTCAGCTCCAGTGACAAAATTCTTGAAGATCTCACATGCATCGGATTTATCATGAAGAAAGTACCCATGTGAATCTTGAGAAATCATCCACAATTACGAGACAATAACTATTTCCACCAATGCTTCTATATGTGGTGGGACCAAACAAATCCATATGCAATAGTTCAATTGGTCTTGTGGTTGACATAACACTTTTGGTTGGATGAGAGCTTGCTACTTGCTTGCCGGCTTGACAAGAACTACATAACCTATCCTTCTCAAATTTCACATCCTTCAAGCCAAGAACTAGATCATGCTTAATTAATTTATTGAGTTGCCTCAATCCAACATGACCTAGCCTTCTATGCCATAGCCAACCCATAGAGGCTTTAAAGAATAAGCAAGTTGAGAGATTTGCCTCTTTTGATGAGAGATCTACAAGATATAAACTATCATGATGAAAACCTTTGAATATAGTTTCCTTTTCATCAATAGAAGTAACTACAAAGTCAGTGCTAGTAAAAGAGCATCTATATCCATTATCACAAAGTTGAGCAATAGATAATAGATTGAAATTTAGGGAATCAACTAGCAACACATTGGAGAGTTTATAATCTTGAGAGATAGAAATATCACCAATGCCTTGCACACCTCCCTTACTATCATCACCAAAGTTAATATTATCAAAGTCGGAGATATCTTCATCAAGGTATGAGAATATTTTCCTTTCACCGGTCATGTGGTTTGTGCAACCACTATCAATTACCCAATGTCTCCCTCCGGCTTTATAATTTACCTACACAAGAGAATCACTTCCTCTTAGGTACCCAACTTTTCTTGGGTCCTTCAATGTTAGTGATCAAAACTTTAGGTACCCAAATGAATTTCACTTTAGAGCTACCTATGGAACGACCAACAAATTTAGCACACACAACACCCTTCGAATCTTTCTTAAGGATGTAAGATGGATCAAAGGATACGGTCTTTTTGCTCTTGCACTTGTGATCCACATCTACTTTTGTCTTGCAAACGTGACATGTCTTGAATTTAACTTCTTCTTTCAATGTCACACTTGATGGCACATAAGTGGTCCTTTTGGGAATGAAAGCCGACTTCCCTTGCTTGGGCAAATAACCAAGCCCATTCTTGTTCAATGTGAATTTTTGACTTGTCCAACAATGATTAAACTTAACTTGACTTCCAAACCATTTAGAAAGATCCTTGGACAAACACTTCACTTCTTTCTTCAAAGATTCATTTTCCAATAAAAGAGATGCATCACTTGATTCTTTCTCACTAGTGCAAGAGCTTGTACTTGTGCTACAAGAAGTGTTAGTCGAACAAGACAAGCAAGATTGCATTTATCATTGTTAACAACAAGTTTTCCTTTGGCCTCTTGCGCAAGGAGTGAGTTGTGAGCTTCCTTAAGCTCCTCATGCTTTCCCTTTAGAATTCCCAATGAAGTGTTGAGAGTACCATGGGATTCCTTTAGGTTGGCATGAGAAATCTTTAGCTCCTCATAGGATTTTTGAATTGAAATGTTTTTCAATTCTAAATCCGTCAACTTTTCATTTTCCTTGCGCAATTTTTCATCGGATTTTATAACCAAACTAGCAAGATATTCATATGAAATAGAATTATCACCACTATCATCATCACAATCACTATCACTCTCTTCTTCATCCATTGTTGCCTTTGAAGTATTTTTTACCATGAGGCAATGAGGCTTGGAGAAGAGAGATGGAGCTTCCTTGATGGCAATCCCGGCAAGACTCTTTGTTGGCTTGTCATCATCATCATCATCATCATCACTTGCATCGGAATCCCATTCAACAAAGTAGGCTTGCCATTTTTCTCCTTCTTGTAATACTTCTTCTTCTTGTGGTCATTCTTCTTGTTCTTGTTCTTGCCAAACTTGTCTTCTTTCTTGTTTGGACAATTCATTGATATATGCCCCTTTTCACCACAAGAGAAGCAATCTTTGTCTTCAAATGGATTCTTCCTTGAGAATTGATTTTTCTTCCCAAACTTCTTCTTCTCAAGAATTCTCTTAAGCCCTCTAACAATAAGAGCCATCTCCTCATCCGAGTCTTCTTCTTTTTCTTCAAGATGAGTATCTTCTTGAGTAGCTTGAGCCTTGAGAGCAATGTTCTTCTTCTCTTCATTTGTTGCTTGACCATGAGCTTCTTTTTGAGATTGCTTGAAGATATCATGTGTGAGTACTTCACCAAGCACCTCCGTAGGAGTGTATTTCTTCAAGTCTTCTCTTACTAGCATTGTGACAATTGTCTCATATTTTTCCGGGAGACTTCTAAGAAATTTCCTAGAGAAATCTCGATCCGGCACATCATAATCAAGACATTTTAGCTCATTCACAATCTCATTCAACCGATTGAACATGGTTGACACGTCTTCATCTTTCTTCATAGTGAACTCATTTGATTTTCCTTGGAGTACATAGAGCTTGGCTTCTTTAACCGAGGATGTTCCCTCATAGATTTCTGCTAGCTTGTTCCACACATCCTTTGCAACTCTAATGCCCTTTACATGGTTGAATTGATCACGAGATAGAGCCTCATACAATATGCACAAAGCTTCCTCATTAAGGTCCTCATTTTCAAAGTCTTTTTCGGTCTTGTTGTCTTTGTCTAGGATGACAAACTCGTCCTCAACAATTTCCCAAATTTTTCTTCCGGTCGTCCTTAGATAGGTTGTCATCCTAATCTTCCAATAATCATAATCTTCCCCATCAAAGTAAGGAACCTTCCTTTGCTTCATTTTGCCTTCTCTAGCCATTTTAATCCTACTTCGGGATGGTTAAATCCTTGATTAGGGAGTACTTAGCCCTGATACCACTTGTAGGATCTAGGATTAAAATGGCTAGAGAAGGCAAAATGAAGCAAAGGAAGGTTCCTCTCTTTGATGGGGAAGATTATGATTATTGGAAGACTAGAATGACAACCCATCTAAGGACGTCCTATTCTAAGCCTATGTTGAGGGGTTTGCAACCTAGGATGACAAGCAACAATTGAAGTTCTATGTAAATAGCTTGCACAAAGTAAATTGCTCAAGGTAAAGACAAGGATCAAACCACAAGTAAGAGACACAAATTTATCCCGTGGTATTGATGACTTGCCCGTCACCCCTAGTCCACGTTGAGATGGATTCAATGTTCAACTGCTTCTCTATCAAGACTCTCTTGATCTTCAAGCCGGTTAGAACCAAATAACCGCTTCAAATCTCGATTCCACTAGAGTTACTCTTCACCACTCCGGCGAGGTGAGCATAATGACCTCTCACACCAATCTTCCGCGACAACTTCACAATCTTCTTGAAGTGCTCAATGGAATCACGAGCTCCAAGCCGTCTAGGAGGCGGCAACCTCCAAGAGTAACAAATCAACCACGAGCTCAATGTCAATGAAATCCTAGTGCCCAAATCAACCATGAGCTCAATGAAATCCTAGTGCCACAATGATCAAATCCTTGATGCAATGCACTAGAAGCTCTCAATCTCACAAAGAAATGCAATCTCAAAGCAAGTGAGTGAGAGAGAGAGAGGAGAACAAGGGCTCTAGAATGTGTATCAAGCTTTCCAAAGTGCCAAGAGACCCCCCATGCCCGCGGGGTGGGAGTATATATAGCCCTCTCCTCAAAACTAGCTGTTATGTGCAAATCTCGTTCAAAAACGTGCACCGTGGACTGTCTGCCCGACAGTCTCAGACCCTTCGCGTTCAAATTGCAACGGCTATTACGTGCTGTTAGAGTGTGTCAGAAGTAACCGTTGGAGCCTCGCGGACCGTCCGCCAGACACCCACGGACAGTCCGCCAGCACCACGGACAGTCCGCTTGAGCAGGCTCGGACCGTCTTCCCCACGGGAACCCCGGGAAACGCTTCTGTTAGATTAAATACGGACGGTCCGCCACAGCCCCGTGGATGGTCCGCCCGAACACTTAGCGCCAGCAGAAGTCAACTCAAGTCAGAATACGTGGGCCCCAGTCAACAACACTCGCGGACCGTCCGCGGTCCGATTGGAATTTCACAGGATTTAACTTTTTCTTTTTAACTCGAAAGACACGGACAGTCCGCCGTACAACTGCGGACGGTCCGCCAGCCACGACTTGGCTAGTTTTTCAGCAGATTTGCAATGAGCCCATATCCAAGTTAGTCACCACAAATTCTAAATGCACTACATGCAATTCAAGGATCATTGTGGCACTAATATTCCGTTGAACCAACAAAGTTGATCCCTCTTGATAGTACGGCTATCTAGCCTATCAACCCGGTCATGTTTCATCCTCTAATCACCTCATGACCGGTCAAATGTAAAAGCCCTATCATATACCTTTGCCTTGAGCTTCCCATTGTCCATAGCACACATGCTATCCACACATCAAAATTTGAAGCTCGTCACAACTCTTGGAACCAACCTATTCTCATATTCTAAAATGAAATTGTTAATCCACAAGTGTTGTCATTAATTACCAAAACTCAATTAGGGGCCTAGATGCCTTCAGCGCCGCCACGGCTCTGTAACGTCCGTGTTTTAACCTCTGGGAAAATCACTAAAGAAACCACCCGTGAAAAACTTTTCAAAATCTTTTTCCGCCGAGCTCCCTTTCCGCCGAATTCCCGTCCGCCTTGTTTCCCTCCCCTCTCTTTTTCCTGTCCGCGTCTCGATCACTGCCGTCTCCTTTCCGTCCCATCCCGCGTCGTCCGCCCTTGGGTCGACCGCCGGACTCTATCAACCTTGGCCGACCATCTCTGACCGACCAGCTCCGACGCCCGTCGTACTTCCGCCGCGAATTCCGCCGGCGCTCCCCTCTCTTTTCCCCTCCCCTTTTCCCCTTTTCTCCTTTTCTTTTTCCCTCTTTTTCCCTCTTTCCTTCCTTTTCTCCTTTCTCTTCCTTCCCTTTCTCTCTTCCTCTGTTTCCCCGGCCGAGCACTCTGCTCCGCGCCGCTCGTCGCCGACCGCCCGGCCCCACCTCCGCTCGCCTCTCTGCTCCCCATCCCGAGCACCGTGCTCCGATCGCCGTCGGCCGAACCCCACCGCTGCCCAGCGCGTCGTCGCCATCCCGCTCCCCGCCGTGTCGACCGCGCGCGTGCACGCCGCGGCCACGCCATCGCTGCCACCGCCGTGCACGCCACCGGCCGCGCCGCCGTACTAACAATCGCCGGCTGCCTTTAATTTTCGTCCGCCGGCCGCCACAACCACCCGCCGACGGCCTACTCCGTCGGCCCACCGCCTCGGCACTCCTCCACGCCTATTTATAGGCCCGTCCGCTTCCCCACCACCATCTCCCACTCACCGGCCGACCAACTCACCTCCCGCACCACCGCATCGCCGCCGCCCCATCTCCATTGCCGCCGCCGTCTCTGGCCCTCGTGGGCCGCTCACCACGAGCCCCTTCGAGCCCAACCGACAGCACCCAAGGCTTCCCCTCCACTCCCTGCAGCTCGACCACCCACCAATTGGCCCTTCCCACCACCGTAGCACCGCCGCCCAGCTTGCCGTCGCCGCCGTTCCACCCCTTTCTGCCGTGACGCCGCTGCGGGCCACCACAGCACGTGGTAAGCACCTCGGTGAGCTCGCCACGATCCCCCCTTGCTGTTCCGCCAGCCCTAGTCCACCACCGCCGCCCCTTGCGCCGGCGCCGCCGCCGACGAGGACCGCCGCCCCCTTCCTCTGCTCTGTCGCGAGGAGAAAGAAGGCACTTTTGTGCATACCCCCCTGAACTCTATCCTATTCGAACCCGCGGTCCACATGAACAGGACCCCCCCTCTCTTGTCAGTTTACACTTAAACCCCTGGACTTTTACCAAATCAACCCGCAGTCCACCAGCACTATTCCCCCTCTCTCTGCTATTTTCGTCAGAGGCCCCCGAACTTTTCCTTAATTACAGAAAGGTCCTTTTTCTTTATAAACAGCCCCTAAACTCCACTAAACTCGTCATTTCATGCGCCAAATTAATCCCGTTTGACCCCAAACTCCACCACAATATTCACCAATATATTTTCGCTAGATCCAACCAATCCATACTCAAAAATAATCATGCCATTATCATTCGCTCTCAATTTCCGTTCTTCCTTTTGGAGCTCAATAAAAACCTTTTTCTTTTAGTTATTGGGTGTTTGTTTGTATGTGCCGTAGACTCCGCTGTGAACGAGGAAGGACTCGAAGAGGAGCAGTGCTTCGAGCAGGAGTTTGGAGACCAAGACCCCGGGCAGGAATCCCCCGAGGGTTGGGAGAACGGCAAGTGCAATCCCATCCTTTGATGCATATCTTGTCCTAGATTTTATAAACACAACCCATGGCCTGCTTTATAAAACTTGCATGATTTTACTGCTAAACCCGGTTGGATAGCCATTCCTTGATTGCTATGACTACTTCCTTGATAACCCAGAGTAATATTTAAATATGACAATGTCTATTTAAATACTGGTCACTGCTAGAAATGCTTAGGAACTTTTTACCATCATACCCCATGACAAATACTTGGTGTTTACAAAGGTAACCGTGTGCGTACTTTGAAATAAAAGGGATGATTTGTGTAAATAAAATGAGTACCCGTGTGGGATGAGACAGACGGTATTTCTGTTTGAAATACCGAGGTGAGCTCGAACCGGTGTGGTTGCGCGCAGGAAGCTCAAGGAGCACAAGGAGTAGTACTCGGTGAGTTTCTAGTCAGTTCAGTTTGATAGGAGCTGCACTGGCACTATGGTGTTCTTGTTGTGGTAGCCTACTTGTGGTTGTGTACACCTCTGCAGAGTTAAAACCTATCCGGATAGCCGTGTCCACGGTATTGGGCGAGTTACGGCTTGGTCACTTCACTAGTCCCCTATTTTGGTGTAAGAAAAAGTTGGTATCTGATTGAGCTAAGAAATGTTTTGGACTTGGGCTACGACAGATGGGAAATCTGGTAGCAACAAAAATCCGGTACGAGAAAATGTTACATTCACTGTTCCTTTTTAAAGTAATATTTGTGAAAACCCATTGCGAAAACCAACCCCTTGCATGTGTAGTAAAATTTGCTTTGCTGGTAAATAAACCATAAGCCTTCCTTGTTACCATACTTGCATACTTCTGTTACCCCCTCCGTGGTTGTGGTTGCGCTTGCTGAGTACGAGTGTACTCACCCTTGCTTAATCTGTTGCAGAGGCAGACCCGGACTTTGTACCTGAGGATATCGTCTAGTGGGGTTCGTTCTGCACCCAACCTTTGCCTGTGTGTTAGGGCCACCCGCTGGAAGCCGCATGCGTTGCCACTATGATGAAGACCTCTATGTTATCAACCTTTTTATCTGGAGCTTAGTGTTAGTTCTGTTTATCGTGGCCCTGCAATGCCACCGCCTCCCGTAATGTTGTTGTTCGTGGCCCTGCAATGCAACGGCCACCCGGAATGTTTTTTCTTTACTGAACTATCTGTTGTATTAATGTGAACCAGCATCCTGGGACTGGTATTTGTATCACATTAAGTTCTCTCTTTCGAGGGGACGCTTCAGGCTCCCCCGGTAGCGGGGAAGACAGACGGGTACTTGGACGTGAGCAGTGTCGCCGCCTCGATGGGCGTCTGGTTGAGCCACTTCCGCCTCCCCTGTGCCGGATCCACGCCCGCACCACCGTACCGAGGCGGCCGTCCTAGCGGCGGTTCTGCGCCGCCGGCCGGTGGATCCGCCGCCGGTGGCCGGTGCCGAGGCCGTCGCGCAAGCCCGTGAGGTCCAGGTTGTCGTCTCCGCGCCCTCCACGCTGCACCGCCGTTGGGCCCGCCCTTCACGATGGCCACCTCCCACCGGCTGTCGAGGCTGCCCGTCCGCGCGCCCGCAATGTGGATGCGCCCGGCACGGGACGGGGGCGATTTATGGAGGCTGGAGAGGTGGGAGGCGAGGCGGCGGCGGTTCAAGGCGTGGTGAGCCAGCGTGGAGGCGAGGGGGCGGCGGCGGCCTTCCAGGCGCGAGTGGAGACTGGAGAAGGCAGGGAGGCAGGGGGCGGCGTGGAGGCGAGGGGCCGGCGGCGGGCTTTGAGGCGCGGGTGGAGAGGAAGGTGGGTTGGATGAGGGGGTGGGTGGGATGACATGGCACAGCTCAGAGTTCAAAGAATTGCATAGTGGGGAGCATAAACATAGTTTTGTATGATGATGATGCATATACTTAACTAAAATTGATATGGGTATTTTGTGAGGTTAAATGCCCAACAGTCAACGATGCTTATCACTTTTTTTCCTTGGCATCAGAGCACCTCCGTGCACATCTTCCTGTCTTCCCATGTCTCTCCTTATCTTTCTCTGCTCAACAATCAACCTCAATTGATTTGTTCTAGCCTCAACTCCTCACTGTCATAGTGAAAAACAACTGATTCCACTCCTAATTCTCCCCGTACAAGTTAAATCATGTTTTCTTCCAAAAAATGTACCATTAATTGGTGAACCATCCCCTCCCCTCATATCTCACTACTAGAAATTCGGCCTATTGTCATAGAATAATTTGCAACAGTATAAAATTTATCGCAATAGATAGATGTTATTGCCATCATTTTAGAAATGATGGCGATATGTGGATCATAGCCATATGGCCACTAATTTCTTTTGTTGTGAAAATATGTAGTTTTTTTTGTAAAATGTAGGTGTTATTGTCTCAACAAAAGTGTATTGTTGCATTAAGTAGCTATTTTGCTAAAATTTCCTAATGTGGTAATACCAAAAAATGGTAATAAAAAATCAGGATATGTTACATTGCTACGTTGCCCAAGTTATAATTACTTGGTGCATCGAACTTGATGGCATATATTACTTTTCCTTTATTGTTTTTTCCACAACTCGGTAATATATATGACAGGTTTGTTTTAAGTTATTTCGCATGCTGCCATTGAAAATACAGACAATAAATTGTGAAAGATCAGTAGACACAAACACTCACAACGCGCACACACTCACAATCAGTTCGCAGACAACAAAGAGTTTCAAAATACAATTGTCCCTTGCAAACAAAACTCATTTAAGTTTTTTATAGGACAACAAAACTCATTTAAGTTGAGTTATTGATGATGAATGGTGATGTTTTCCAACTGACCAGTCCCGAAAATTGTTAGTCCACACTCCACACGCAAGTCAGGCACCAAGGAAGAGGATGCATCATCGGCCCAAGGAAGAGGATGCATCATATTTAGCCCTTAAATTTGATTCATGCCATTACAATTCTGCAATGTTGGACAACTGCCATTAAAATTCGCCTATTTAGAAGTGTGCCATTACAATTCGGCAAAAGCCCGACTAGTGCCATTTTCTACGCTCGAAGCGGCCTCGGGCCCACCCGCAGTAGCCCGTATTTCCGTATTGCCCCTTTTGCCCCTCCGTCTAGTTTAGATGTCATTACCGACCCGATCCGCGGCTGGTTGACCAGATCGATGCGGGTCTCAGGAGGAGAAGAGCGGTGGGGTGGCGTCGTTGAGCCGTCTCCGTCGTACTCAGGTACTCCCTCTCCTTCAGCAATGTCGGGGTACCGGGGTGGCAGGCCGATGGCGACCTCATCATCGTCGGCAAGGAACAGCACTGCTGCTGAAGCTGCTCCCCTTCCGCTGATTGATTGCCCGCAATGCGGAATTCCTCTGATTAAGCTCCGAAGCAAAAAAACAGAAGACCTATGGCATGATCTTCTACAAGTGTCCCAACAACTTTGAGGTGGGTTTGGATTGATTGTTGTTTTCTTGGATCTGTGCTGTGTTCTTGTATTTTTAGGGTCAAATCCAATTTCCTGATATTGCAATTGTTGACTCAGAATGATGAAACATGTGGCTTCTACTGGTGGGAGGGGGAATATGTGGAGTATCTGCGTGCAAGAGAACTGAAAAAGCAAAGAACTGAAGAAAAGAAAATGTTGGAAGAAGTGGAAGAGGATGTTGAGTTGAGACAACAGGTTTTGGAGGTGAGGCAACAGATAGTGGAGATGAATTCCCAGATGCAACAGATGAAGTATCAGATGGGAGAGATGAAGCAAATGTGCCAAGAGAAGTGCCAGGAGAAGTTCCAGGAGAAGAAGACATGTTCAACTCTAGCTGTTCTATGTTTAGGGATTGTGCTTGGCATGTTAGCAACACTGATGTGGAAGTGACTTTGTAGCTAATGCAACTCTAGGTGTTCTATGTTTAGGTATTGTGCTTGTTATGTTAACTATGGACCCTTGTTAACTAATGGAAGATGTGTGCTTGGTATGTTAGCTATGGCCCTTGTGCTATCTGTGTGAATGTGCTGAATATATCAATATGTCACAGGTTATGAATTGATTGCTGTGTTCTTGGATATGTCACTGGTTCACAGGTTATGAATATATCAAATTGTCACACAGATATATCAATATATCAATTTGTCACACAAGTTGACAAATAACTGGTGCACAACTTCACATAAATTACCATAGGTTCATACAGACAACCATAACTGCCAAAGGTTCATACAGACAACCATAACACCACCATATGGTAACTGGTTCATAGGTTCAGTACACAACCATAACACACCATCATAAGGTAATTGGTTCATAGGCTACACAGCCATGACACACAAAGCTGAAACATTACACGCCTAGCAAATTCATGAGGCTTCTGGCAGCTCTAGGAGGTGGAACAGCTTCTGCTTGAGCTTGCTTTTTCTTCTTAGGTGTCTTCTTCTTCTTTGGTGTCCTCTTTCTCTTAGGAGGAATTTTCTTCTTCTTAGGCGTCTGCTTCTTCCTCTTAGATGCATTACTTGTCCCCTCATCATCTGTTGTCGTTTGCCTGCATGAACACAAGTGTACTCAATAGTCTTTTCACAAAGAACAGATAGCTTGCAAGAACAGATGTGTTAGGTGCAACACTGATGCCATACCTTTTGCTTGGAGGATCATCGTGATGATCATCATCTCCTGGTTCTACCAGCTTGCAAGTCTTGGCAAAGTGGCCAAAGTCCTTGCACCTACTGCATCTAACCTTTCGTTTTGTTGCACCTTTCTCAAGACATCCTCTAATCCTCTGCACTTTAGGCCTGCCTGCTGCCCTTTTCTGTAGAGGTGGCCAAACTTGGAAGCCGAGGTCAACTTGAGGCCACTCTTTCCTATCTGGCATTGTTGTAACACTATCTGCATATGCTGCCTTGAACCTGTCCACGGAGTAAAAGTCATGCACATATGATGATATAGGAATACCTATGTTGGACAGGATCCAAGCAAGTGCATGTTTACAAGGTTTTCCTGTAACTTGCCACACTCTACATGAACACTTGTGGTTCTTGAGATCAGCTAAATGCCTTTTAGTATTGTTTCATTCATCCACAAGAGTCACCTCTGCACAGTTCTCATTACTTCTAGCAACCTTGACAACCCTTAGCTTGCTGCTTATTAGATTCAATTCCTTCATGACATTAGGTAGTATGTCATCTTTCATCTGATCTGCAATACGCCTTCTAAGATACCTCTTCTCCATGATAAGCTCCCTTATCCCATCAACTAACTCATGAACCAGCAACCCGTTCATGTTTCTGATCTGACTATTGAAACTCTCAGAGACATTATTAGTTAGGTAGTCACATTTGCTTGTTTCAGAGAAGCCACATCTGTACCATATTCTAGAGTGATATTCTTCAAGAAACTCAATAGCATCTAGAGCAACTTCATATATCTTCTGCATATGCCATTTGAAAAGGCCTTCAGTGTAACTCCTTGCTGCTGGATACAAATGCTCAGTGAAAATATCACCCTGATAATGCTTGAGAAAGTTGCCATACAGATGTCTCATGCATTCCCTATGCTCAGCTGTTGGAAAGACAGCATCAACTACATTTTCCAATCCTTTACATGCATCAGTTGATATAACTAGACCAGGAGGGCACCCTATAGCTTTATGCAACTGTTCCAGAAACCAAACCCAATTATCTTCTGTCTCTGAGTGAAATATACCATATGCCACATAGTACAACCAGTTGTGGCCATCTACTGAAGTGGCACTTGCAAGCTGTCCAGTGTACTTTCCTTTGAGAACACTTGCATCCACTCCTATATAAGGTCTACAACCAGCTAAAAACCCATCTATACATGGTTTCAATGCAACAAAAATCCTCTTGAAACACATCTTCTTTCCTATCTTCTCTACCTCAATTTCAATAACACTACCAGGTTGATTTATCTCCATTTGTGCTTTCTAATTAAACAGCAGTTGGAAACTCTCCTCATATGTACCATGAATTTGCTCAATAGCAACCTTCATACCTGACCAAGCTTTGGAGTACCTCAGGTTTATTCCAAAATCTGACTCAACTTTTTCTTTAGCTTCCTTAGGTCCCTTCTGTGGGTTCTTCTTCACCCAGTCAGATATCCTATCAGCAAACCAGCCTTGAGTTGCCATCTTTCCTACAACCAGCTTCGTAGTTGGGCAATTATGTTCTGCAGGTAGAACTTTTATCTGCAAAATGACCAATAGTACAAGAAGTACATCAATAAAACACCAACAGTACAGTACAAGAACTACATTAGTTAAGCAACAAGAGTACAAGAAGTACACCTGAATTGTTCTTTTGTCATGTAGCCTAGAAGCATGGATACGCCATGGGCAAGTCTTATGTGCTCACTAGGCAATGAATCTTGTTGGATCAGTCTTCAGACCAGCAAAATCAAATCCTTTTACAATGGCATAGTGCCTCACAGCCTTCCTGAATGTTTTGATGTCAGGAAATAAAGCCCCCAACACAATTTGTGGGTTCTCAGGATCATGCAGTACATTAAGCTCATCTGGATCTGCATCATTTATTTCTGACTCAGGATCAACAAATGAAGGATCAACATTGTTAGGAAATTCTTGTGTTTGGGTTGGCTGTGTTGGCGGCTCAGATGAAGGTGGTGGAGGCATGTAAATGTGTTCATCATCCACACCAACATACTCCTCATCATGGTCAAATATGTCAGGCTTTGAAGTATCTGCCTCTTTAGATGCAGACCCTCCAGCACCTGTGTTAGCTTCAGGTTCTATGTTATCTTGAGGCTCTGGTGGCTGAGTGTCTGTGTTATATTGAGGCTCAAGTGGCTGATCAGGTGGAGGCAGCACCACACACAAAGGTGTTATTTCACTCTCTACTAGTGCTTTGTCAAACACTCCTACAATAATTTCACACCTCATCTCTGGCTTGTACATGTCAAACAAATCTATCATCTGAATCTCATTCTCTAGTCTGACATCCTCCCCCAATCTCTTATCAAAGAACCAAACACTGGAAGACTGATTACTGCCCCATTTCACCTCTTTGCACAGGCTTGTCAGCAACAAATCTAATGAAAATGAGCCTATCTCCATTTCCCAATTCAACACCGTGCCTTTTCTGTAAGATTTTCTACCCTCTGAGTCTGTCATCTCAAATCCTTCGACCTTAATCTCTAGTGCGAACATCTCTTTCCTACCAACAAGATGAAACCCAGCAAGCATGTCATCAGAAATCAAAAGAAATCCCTACGGGGAAGCCACACTAAATCGATTGGATCCCTAGGCCACCACCTTAAACCACAATAAAATCACTTCATTCTTGGGATTTAGACTGGTTACCTCTCGCTAGGCGGCTCCTCCATCACCAACCAACGCGCAAGAAGCTAGGGTTCCCACAATCCGCGACTCTAGGGTTTGTGCTGTGGATCACCACCTGAGACCCGCCGTCGCCGCTCCCATCGCCCGGGCGCCGCTCTTCTCCTCCTGAGACCCGCCGCCGCCGCCACCGTCGAGAGAGAGGGATGGGAGCTAGGGTTCAAGAACGAGTGGAATGGCTACTTTGGTTCGGTCGGGCCGTCGCCGTCGTCTCTTTCGTGTGCGTTGTATGGGGGCAAAAGGGGCAATACGAAAATACGGGTTGCTGCGGGTGGGCCCGAGGCCGCTTCGGGCGTAGAAAATGGCACTGGTCGGGCTTTTGCCGAATTGTAATGGCACGCTTCTAAATAGGCGAATTTTAATGGCAGTTTTCCAACATTGCAGAATTGTAATGGCATGAATCAAATTTACCCTTTAACTTTTAAGTAAGAGTTCCTAAAAAATAATAAAAATAAAGCATTCTTCCATATATGAAATCTATAAAGAAAATCCCCCCAAAAAGTTTCTTTTTGCAATCTAGTTTATTAGAAAGCAAATTATAAAACTATAAAAAATGTTGATTAGTTAATGCTTAGGTTGTATATAGAATTTAAAGTTGTTAGCTATCAAATAAACATTCATAAACGAGGACAAACAAATTTTCGAGTGTCAAGTTAAACAGGAAAAATTATAAAAGTTGAATGATTTATAATTAATTAACACGTTAATTGCTCTAAGTTTACTTATTTGGTCTGGCTCAAATATTTAGCCTGACGCACTGCAACACTCTAGAAACGAATCCCTAATCTCTGCACCCAAAACACTAAAACCACACAATGAATTTACCATACTACCCTCGTCCACACCAACCAGTCCAAGGCGCAGCTTCGCGCTCAGGCGGCGCGGGCGGCGGAGCTCGCCTCGAAGCATGGTGGCTCCTACTACAAGGAGGTCATGGAGAAGAACAAGCAGTACGTCGTGCAGCCCCCCACCGTCGAGAAGTGCCAGGAGCTCTCCAAGCAGCTCTTCTACACTCGCCTCGCAAGGTGAATTACGCCTGCCTCTCCGTTGTGTGCCGTTCCGATTGGCCAATTGACTTCTGTTGTATGTAGTCTGTAGTGTCACGATGATCTGTTTGTGCGCGTAGAGTAATTAGTGAGGGTTTGTTACTTTGTTCAGACTGATTGTTCGATGGGTGTGGTGCTGTGTAAATAATATTTTCCCTCCTGTAATTTACTACTGTTCCAATCACCTAGTTCAATCTGAGCGCAGTATGATGACACCTGGTTGTGGCCCGTAGCAACAATGGTTGTAGGCTTGTAGCAAGGTTGTGTGTGTGTTAGATTCTGTGAGTGGATTAAGATTGTAAGCAGGATAATGTGGTTAAACAGCTGAGCTTTTGTAGGTAGTATATTGGGCATTTGTGTTCTTTATGTTTGAGGGCCAATGTTTAGCTTACCCACCTGGTTTCTTTGTGGCTTCACTGTCTATGACCTACACAGTTACACCTCATATGTCTTAACATGCAGCTTGTAGCATCTAGGGAATGTGATAAAGCTCTCACTTATATGCAATGTCTGTGCTTTAGCTTATATGCATGGTTGCCACTTGCCATGTCCTTCAAGATTATTCCTGCCAGTTCCGTTAATTCAGGTTTGTCCTTGTGGATTAAATTCAAATTTGAAGCTTTGTAGCAAAAGGGACCTACAGATTGGCTTTTATGCTCGATTATCCATGTTTGTAACTATGTATTCCTTGTATTTTTTCTGCATTTTGATGGATTCATCTTGTATGGATTTATATGGATGGAGCACAGCAAATGAATGTGAAACTACAAAACTTTGACCATTCAGTTCCCTGATGTAGAGTCTCTTGTGGATCATGTGGCGCTGCACAGCATGAAGAATTTGTTTTATAATTCAAGGAATGGATCTTTATAAATAAATATTGCCATGACCCAAAATTAGGCATGTTTGAAAAAGTTTTGGATTCAACTTGATAAAAATGTTGCAGTAGAAACAAGTAGTTACTTGATTGGTTATTGGGAAATGTGATAGAAGTTTGTTTAGTTTGGATGCGGGTCTTGACTGACAGGAAAACCTATATACATGCATATTTCTGGTTAAGTTTATGCCTTTTTTTTGGGTGTTGGGTGTTAACACAATCTTCTTTGAGCAGGGTTGTAAAGTTTTCTGGTTGCATCATGCAGGTGTATCAGTTTCCTGAATCTGCTATTTTGCTTACTCTCTGATATCATGCTAGTGTACATCTTGATTATATGTTCTGTTTCAATTGATTGGTCGTTCTGGGAATTACTAGATCCCCACATATATTTGGTTTTGACATATATAATAGAATGACTGGATAGTCACTTGAACCTTCCCTGATCTTGTGTCCCTTTTCGCATTAGCTAGTCAGCTGAGGCGGTGAGCACAAGCATTAAACAAGCGAAGAACCATTTGGACACTATGTTTTAGTAGCATGAGCATTGTTTGGAGATATAAACTTCATCTGCAGTTTTTCAATTCATGTTAGATAATCCAAGTGGCATAAGAATGGAACTGTTTATTACATAAGGTTAATAATTCCCCCCGGTACTAATTAATACCCTGGAAGTGTTCTGAATTTTGAGATTGACTATAATAAGTACAAATAGTTTGTTTAAAAACATAAGGACCAGAAATTCATCCACATTGCTTGTCTAAAATATCCTGGAAATGGCTTGTTAATACTTGAAAGCACAAGGGCGCTGTTGTTTGCTCCTTGCTCTATGCAAATGTCTATTATGACGTGTACTTTCCATGGATTCTAACGATTGTTGTGTTTATTCAGTCTACCAGGCCGTTATGAAGCATTCTGGAAGGAGCTTGATGGTGTCAAACAGGTATGGAAGAACAGGAAGGAGCTCAAGGTCGAGGACCTCGGGATCGCGACTTTATTCGGAGTTGAGCTTTATGCATGGTTCTGCGTAGGCGAGATTGTTGGCAGAGGGTTCACCTTAACCGGCTATAAGGTCTAGATGATTTCCCCTGGTTAAGACCTGCTTTATAATCTATACTTCTAGCTGATGCTTTGTCGAAACGACGATGATACCTGCCTTCGTTCACAATTTTGTTTCTTGAAGGAGTTTCTCTAGTGCTGAATGTCAGCAAAGACGGGCACATCGTTGCAACATTGCCTCAATAATTTGCTCGCTCGATTGTCCATTTTGGTGCTCTGTAATTCTTTGTCAAACTGCATCAGCTGCAGTACCTTGCAAGCTGACTCATTTGTGTCCTTTCTGCCCTCAAATGAATTCCTTTTGCATTGCGTATGAATGTCAACTGGATGAACCATTAGAGTGGTTGATTGCTGCGCGTCTACTTTTAGTGTCATTTGGAAAAACACACACATTAGTGATTGATTGCCACGAAGTTGCTGTCTGCTTATCATTGTCATGCTCGATTGCATGAGAGAGCGTTGAAACAATGTTGTTTCGTCTGTCTTTGGGACTTTCAGAGTATTATTGTAGACCACATATATTGGAGATTGTTTTACAAAGGACAAGGAACCTGTGTTCTGAGTTCCTGCTTTTATTGTGAGTACGTACACTACCCAGTGACCCATCTACTTGAGAGAATTAGCAGAGTTAATGAGCTACTAGGACAAGAAGAACATGCTCATAAGATGTCTTCAGTTGTAGAGCAGGACGACGAGGGTGGTGAAGCTGCTGCTGGCGAGCACGAGCATCCACGCCTTGCTCCTCCTCCCGCGCACCCTGTCTTCTTCCTCCGGCTCCTCGTCCTTGCCCCTGCCGGCGAAGAGGCAGAGCACGCGGTCGCATGCCAGCTTGAAGAGCGCCAGGCACGCGAAGAAGAGGCTGATGGACAGCACCGCCAGCTCCTTGTTCTGCAGCGTCTCCTGCACGCCCCGCATCTCCTCCACGCTCCACCTGCATGCACCCCGCGCAGCCCGATCGATTCAACACCAGAAAGCCAATCGATGATACCAAACTGAAGATCAAAAGGAAATGGCACTGGCCTCATCGCCTCGTTCTCCCTGATCAGGTCGTCCAGCTTGCCGGAGACGCTGGATTTCCACCGCTTGAGCTCGTCCAGGTCCCTGGCCTGAACAAATTTGCAACCACATCAGCCGCCCTGTCAGTCGTTAGCAGCCATAGCCATAGTCAGGCATGCGTACCACGCCGTCCTTCCACTCGGCGAGGTCGTGCACGTCGGCCTTCATCTTCTCCAGCGCCGCCGCCGTCTGCGAGAGCCCGTTCTGAAGGTCCGGCAGCATGGCGCCGTACCGCTGGTTGAGCTCCCTCGTGTACTCCTCCAGCGTCGACAGGCCCAGCTCCAGCGACCGCATCTTCTGCATCAGGATCTTGAGCACGCCGTCACCGTGGGTCCGCCCCGCCGACGCCACCGCCGCCACCGCCATCTGCGGCGACCCGGAGCCGTAGTGACTGACGAGGCGGAGGCGGAGGTAGCGCGCCCACCGGGGCTCCGGCAGCACGAAGCGCTGCGCGTGCTTGGCGTTCTCGGCGGTGAAGCGGCCCAGCAGCTCCCACGCCTCCGCCGGGTAGCTCATGCTGCCGTACACCTCGAAGTCCCGGAACGTGGAGGAGTAGTGCTCCAGGTTGGCCAGCGCGACGGTGTCCACGAGCGTCTCCTCGGAGAGCTCGACGACGACGAACTTGTCCTCGGCGGAGCACGGGTTCCGCAGGTACTTGTCCTTGTCGCCGCCGAGGATGTTGCCGGCGCCCTTGGCCTCCTTGTTGTGGGCGAGCACCTTGGCGCCCTTGGACGCCGCCGCGTAGTTGTACTCGGCGCCGCTGGGCTCCAGGCGGTGCGACTGCGCGGCAGCGCCCGCGGGACGGCGGCCGGCGGTGTCGTTCTCGGTGGCCTTGCCCTGCATGATCCGGCTCCGGAACTCGTCGAGCCCCACGAAGGCCGACGCATCGGGCGACGACGCGTCGCTGGTGGCGTTGGACGGTGGCCCCGGGAACGCGGACGGCGACGCGGCGTCTTGCAGCGGCGGCGGCGAGTAGGTGGTCTGGCACGTCGGGGAGGACTCGTTATGGTGCGGCAGCACGTAGGCCTCCAGCGGCCTCACCTTGCAGTAGCTGTCGCGCTGGCCGCGCTCCTCGTAGAAATCTGCGTTCATCATCATCGATCGGATCGACCGCGAGTTTTAATTTGATTTAGGTAGAAGTCCCGACGGACGGATGGATCAGCAGCAACAAGGAGATCGATGATTGATGATGAACGAAACAAATGGAAACCTGAGGGGCCGTCGGTCTGGCTGTGGAGGAACTGGGAGCGGAGGAGGAAGAGGAGGCACCAGACGGAGAAGACGACGGAGACCGACACCTCGCGGAGGCCGCCGTCCATGGACACGGCATCGGTGGCCCCCGACCCCGAGCCCGACCCCTTGTCTCCGCCGCCGTGACCGTGATGGTCCGCCCCCGCCGGCCCAGCGCCTCTTCCGCCGCCGCCTCCTTCTCTCCTCTTCCTGCTCATGCATGCACCGCCTGCCTGTTCCCAGAGCTCGCTCGCGCGCGCGCGCCGATGCCCAAGAGCCAAGGCGCGTACGTCGCGCAAGGATCGAGGAGGAGGACGCCGGCCGGCCGGCCACGCGCGCACACCGGCGAGCGGTGGTCGGTTCCGCGCGTGAGATCGAAATCCCAGCAAAATGCGCAGGCGCAGGCCCCGGTATGGTTGATGGAATAGAAGGAATGCTAGCTGCACAGTCTCTCGCGCGCGCAGCGCCGGGGGACGGGAGGAAAAAAGCACGGGCGGGCGAGGGAGGACGAGGAGGAGGGGAGCAAGTGACGGAGCGGCAAGCTCGGCGCGGGACATGCCGAGATGCGCATGCGCGTGCGCCGAGGCGAGCCGAGCGCGCGCCGCGCCACGCAACGGCCGCGCGCTGCTGGTTTGGTGGACTCTGGAGTGGAGTGGGGCGTGGAGAGGAGGCCGAGCGACTGAGCACGCGCGCGGGCTGGCGACCTTGCGGCACTCGGGCCGTGCGATGTAGCGGACGGAAGGTTTCCTCGTGGGCTAGCTTCAGCTAGAAAGTGGGTTAAACCAGGCCATTAATTGGGATGGGCTAGAACGAGAGCGTTTTCCGGGCTGGCAAGTTGGGCTGATTTGGCCTAACAACTATTGGGCTTGGTTGGGCAAATTGCCATTACCACACCAGTTTCGTGGCTGCTTTCGTGCTGCACTAACGATGAACTCTGTCCTAGGCTTTTGATCTCTGTCTTTAATGGTGTGCGCACTGTTCTCCGACCTGAATGGAAGACCATACAATTAAACACTTCATCCACCAGGAATTAGGAAAAAGGTAGCTTGCAAAGCAAAGTGCTCAGCCGAAAGAAGAATAGTTAAAAGAGGAGCGCGAAGATGCCTGCCTCGCAAATGCAGTGAGAGACGACGAACAAAGCCGGAGATTTGTGGACATGTTTGGACGCTCTTTATTAGCCGTTAAAGCTCGGTGAGCACGTACGTTCATCAAACTTTATAAAGCACCTATCCTCGACCCTCCTACTGTACATGGCTCAGTGAGTATTTTTTTTAATGTAAAGGCTGGAGCACTGTCATATCATTTAAGAAGAGAAGCAATTGTACGTAACGAGCCGAAACTTACCCAACACCACACGACAAACACACACCAACACAACACTACAACACCACCACTAGGGAGAGGAGCTGAAAGGAAGCTATTGAACTGCGCCGTCGTCGCCAACGTTGAGCCACGTCGAAAGTCGCAACTCGCTGCAAGCTCGAGCAAACACCAAGACACCTCCGCCACGGGAGTATCACCCTCAAGTTGGACATCCGCGATCGTCGATCACTCTGTTTCAGTGTTGCCTTAGAAGAAAATCTCATCGGGGCACCAATGAGAACCACTGATCTTGGCCACTCTACGTGGGGGCCTAGCCTCTTCCACCGCCTCACTCTTCCGACAAGGACTCAGATATCTGAAACCGCTTCGAGAGCACCCCCTCCGCCCAACTGTGGCCGAGATCCCCACTGCTATGCGTGCCCACTCAAGACCTCCAGCACCCATGGACCCTCTACACCTTACCATCGACACAAAAACCTTACGCACCTCCTCAACCACCGCACACGGGCCAATCAGACCACCTCCACGCTGCCGCAAGCCGATATGAGTCTCCATAAGCATCACCTCCAAGGAGGAAAACGATGCCGAAGGCACCGTCGACGCTTATCTAGCTAACTAGACTGGGTTTTCACCCAAGACCCCGTTCAACAGGGCACGACTCCCCATAGTGGTGTCCCCAACGGGAAGACGACGTCCCTACAGAACGCTGCCACCACCACCATCTGCAGAATGCCGATGGAGGCTTTCTCCCGGAACCACACCACGCTTTGCGCACGAACTCAGACGAGCAGTAGCACACCAGATCCCCTCCCATCTTCGAAATACTCAGCCGGGACAATGACTCGGGACCTCCTAGCGGTGCCGCCATGGCATCGCGAGAACGAACCAGTGCTAGAAGCATCCAGCACAAGTCACCTGGCCCTGCCACCGTGATGATGCCGAACCCGCTCGAGGAGAGAAGGAGAGCACCGGCCACCATCTCACCTCCATCCCGCCACCCACCTGTAGATATCCGCCGACTGTACTCGACCACCATGGCCAAGGGCACCCAGCCACTCGGACGCCCCCCGCCCAGAGCCTCCCACGATAGACCAGCCACCGCGCCCTGCACCTTGCAGGCCGCCGCCGCCACTGCGCGCCACCGCCATCCCTGTGCGAGATTCGCCGGCGTGCCCCCGGCCCCGGCATCAATCGCCGTCCACACCAGCGCCGCCCGCCTCCACCGCCAAATTCCGGCCAAGGCCATCGTCGTCGTCACCGCCGGGCCCACACCTCGCTCCGCCATGGAGACGCGCGCCCCCGCCGCGCAGCCACCAGATCCGGCCGAGGCGGCGGCGGATCTGGTGGCGCCTTCCTACGCCATGGCCGGAGCGCCGACGCCGGTGAAGGCCCCTTCCAGGCGGTCGCGCCCACCCCCAGCCACCCGAGGGAGAGGGGGATGGCCCCGCCGCCGCCTTCCCTGCGAGGCCACGTGATTCCCGGTGACCTGCTCAGGCGGCGGCGCGGCAAGAAGGGGCTGGAAGAAGGTGGCGACGGGCTAGGGTTGGGAGCCCCTCGGTCGCCGGCGCGGGGGCAACGCGAGAGGGAGGAGTATTTATCTGTACGCCTGACGGGGCATGGGAGTAGCTGGTTGACTAGTGGAGCACCGACCCCAAAAAAAACCCTAAATCATTAGGCCCCGGCCACCCACCTCGCCGCAGCCCGCAGCTCTCTCCTGTCTCCTCTCCCTCTCTGCCTCTCTTGCTCAATCGCTCTCGATCCGATCCGCCGCCGCCGTTCGCCTTGAGCTCCCCGGCCCTGCTCGGCTGCTCCGGTGACCTTGACACCTCGCCGGTCACTCCTTCTCCTCCTCCTTTCCGGCCTTCCCTCCTCCTCCTCCGGTGTACCATGTGAGTCGTCGGTCGTGCCTCCTTCTCCTCCTCCTCCTTCTTTCCGGCCTTCCCTCCTCCTCCGGTGTACCCTCCTATGGCCGCGGCCGACGGCAAGCACCACGAGGACGAGGAGCACGTGGAGGAGATGGACGTGCCATGGACCGACACGACACGGTGAAAATGGCCTTGGTCCATGGGCGGTACGGCACGGGAAAACGCTCCATGTGCCATGTCATAAGCCGAAGATCTGATCCATAGCACGGTCTGGCACGGTGCTTGCGTAGACTGTGCCGCGTGTGGTACCGGCACGGCACGTGGCCATCTATAAGTACAGTACAATGTTTACACACAATCTGACATCCCCTGAACGGCTGAACTCATACACAGTTGGCCAGTTGGGGTAGCATCCGAGAGGGCCGAGAGCCCAAGACGACACTTGCCGTACTGGCACTGGTACTCAGCTCGTGCTTGTCTGTATGGGGTTGGAGCATATGACAAATCTGAAATCCCATCTCGCGTTAACAACTCATGCTAGCCAACAAAGCGACCACGGCTTCCCTCGTGAATGTTTTTTTTTCTTTTGCGGACAGATACACATACACCGATGGCATTTTGGAAGGCTCGAACTCGCAGCGCTGCGGTGCACTCCAATCCAACCCTAGCTGTGAAAAGCTCTCGTGGATGCCGATCGAGAGAGAGTCCAACCGGGCATGGTGGGAGGACCGCTGCTGCACGGTCACGGGGCCAGGGTTGTTACCGTTTAGTCAAAAGGTTCTCCGGCACCCAGATTTCACATACCGAATGTTTCGAAAAAGATTTCACAAACTGTTGCAAGCATGAAGCACCCCACCGCATCGTCACGGGCTCGCGGCATGCCGGCCGGCGACGCACCCCACCGACGCAGCGTGTTGGTGTGACGACTGATGTTGCGTTGCGTCGCCTCCTCTTCGTAGATACAGGCAACAGGGATATGGAAAATAAAACAGGTACAGGTATTAGCTGCAGAGGCGAGCATGTGTTGTGCCTGGCGGCTCGTCCAGCAAGTCACGCACGGCTGCGCCTTTACCACTCTTCAGTTGATCAGCCAGTCACGGGCTAGTGGACAATCCGGCCGGCAGCGTGTGATCGGCGAGCCAATCGACCCGTCCGGTACCCAAGCCAAGATTTCCAGTTAAAAACCGGAGTCCATCGCGGACAGGACAGCGCGAGCGCGGCGGATACGGCGACGATTCCGCGGAAACAGTGGTCGGGGCGATGCGTCCGACGCAGGGGCAGGTGCAGGGCGGGTGTGACACACACAGCGAGCGATTCAACCGGAATTGCCGTACAGCGCGCACATGTATGCGGCGCAGAGCGAGCGCCATGTTGCTGGCGAGACAAACAGGCCCAAACGTCAAACCTCTCGCACCGTCGCGTGCTTGTCCGTTCACAAGACCGCGATTAGTACGGTCGCCTCGCCGGTGCGAGCTTTGCTCCCCAACCCCACATGCTCCCTTCCCTTCGTTGGACGCCCCATCGTCGCGGCGTTCACACACCGGCGTTTGGGCGAGATGCCTCATGTGACCTCTACGCCACCATGATTTGTTTAATTAGACGTGCATCATTGGCCTAGTCGCCTGGATCTCTAGTTGACCCGCCGCGAGACATCCGTCAATGCCGCCCGCCACGTACGCCGGGCGCGCCCTATGTGCACAGACGCACAGTGGGCAATGATAAACCGGCCATGTTAGAGTAATCCGAGCGGCTCAGCAGCACTCCTACGCGTCGCTAATGCGTGCGCCATCATGTGGCTCGTCATGTGCGAGATGCCGTTACGCCCTGGTGCCTTTCACGTAACACCGGCGCAGGTGCATTCACCGTCCCGATCCCAATCAATAGCGGCCGGTGCGGTGCCGCAGCCGCAGTCGATGCTACAACTACAAGCAGCAGCAGTGTATACATGCCGCGCAGTGGCATTGGCATGTGGTCATGTGGATGAGGAGCAGAGCAGGCCGCGTCGCGCCCTCTCGCCGCGGCCTGTGCAACGCGGTGCGGGCGGTTGCGCCGGCCGGGCACCGCGTGACGTCCCCGGCGTCATAAATGGCGGGTCACGCACGCAGCGCGCAGCCAGGGACGCCGCTGTGGCTGCCTGTGCGCGCGATGAGGAAGGCGGACACATGCAGGCAGACAGGGCGAGCGAAAGCGGCCGGGGTTCGTTGCCGGAAACGGGGAGCACGCCACCGTCACCCGGTACCCTGCTGTCTGCTCTTTTTCGATTTCAAACCCTGCTAATGATGATTACGGAGTAGGGAACAAA
Source organism: Echinochloa crus-galli (assembly GCA_900205405.1). Taxonomy (NCBI): domain Eukaryota; kingdom Viridiplantae; phylum Streptophyta; class Magnoliopsida; order Poales; family Poaceae; genus Echinochloa; species Echinochloa crus-galli. The sequence continues at coordinate 697,212 of OAMR01000374.1, read as the reverse complement.
CGACACCGTCTACAGATGCTATCCTGCTACGTACAATAGCGAGCCACGCGTGTAGGTCAGGTGTGGCCACTGTTTTCAGAATTGGGCTGGCACACACCCTGCATGTGGTGCACCGTGCACGGTCGCGTCCAACGGGAAGGGGTGGTGTCGTGTGGCCGCAGCCCGCAGTAGTACAGCGGCAGTACAACGGGAAGTGCGTAAAGAATCGGGGTAGGTGGCAGGCAGCTGAGGGCTGCAGCCGGACAGCGACAAGCGCAGGCCTGTGGGGTGTGGGCCCGGCACCGGCACGTCCTCCGAGGATGCCGGCCCGTACGGTAAAGGCAAAGCAGACCACCGCACCAAACGTTTCTTCCACTCTCTCCGCCCACCCACCAACCAACGTCCACTACTCTCCTCGGCGAGGCAAGGCCGTCCGGGTTTTCGAGCACGAGAAGAGCACCAATGCACCATGCAAGGCGTGACCAGCACGAGAGAGAACATGCGGCTGGAGTGGACCCACATCCAGTGCTGCTGCGTGCTGCACCCCCACTGACAAAAAAAATATCTTCACCTCACTGGACCGTTAGGAACTTCCAGGTGACGAGCCGTGGGCTGTGGCCGTGTTTCGGCACTTGTTGTGCACCTGCACGACTGCACTGCGCGTGGTTTCTTTGCCCCCATGTTTAACCGAGCCGCCAGCACAAAGCCAACATTTTTAAGTTACTCAAAACACGTTTACAGCGGCCAGAACTACAAAGCACTACACAAAGCCGACTAGAGGACCCGTCTCATAAGCACACCTTTTCTTTTTTAACCCAAACACTTTTACAGCCTTCATCGACCAACCGCCTTATCCTGATATCCTCTCGGTCACCAAAGCTGCTACTACACCACTGTCAGAGACAAACAAACCCTGCGCACTGCCCAGCGCTTTGCTCTTTTTTCTTTACAGCATCCAAAGCTCACTCCCTGACCACCTCCATTAGGGCACGTACAACGGGTCGTCGAGAACCCGTCGACATGCAGCGTTTTTTGCAAAAACAACCCCCACCACGAGCAGCTCAGCCTAGCCGTCGTCTCGTTCGTCTACGAGCGAGGCTCGTGCTCCCAGGCGAGGCGACGAAGACGAACACCGTTGTACGGCGCGCTGCGGGGAGACGACGGAGGCGCCGGATCCGCAGCGCGGGAGACAACCGAGGCGCCGATCCGGCCCACTCCGCCTGAGCTCCGTCTGGATCTGCAAGGAGGAAGAGAAGAGATAGGGGTCGTCGGCCACACGCCGCAGCCCCACCAGCCTCGACGCGACGGCGACGGTGGCGATGACGAGGTTCACCGTCAAGCTTGTACCCCTCCTTGATCGAGCTCTTAACCGCCTGCCCCCCTCCTCCGTTCCGCTGCGCGGCGCGGAACATTTATTCCGTACCGCTTCGATGCGCGCAGCGTGTCACCGCTTGCCCACCCAGACATCTCCATTCCCCGGCCGGAGATGAGATGCCCCTCATTAATCACTAGTCCTCATCAATCACCAGCCCTGGCCCATAGTTAATTACCTCCTGTGCTTATCTAATCTCCTGTGTGCTGCGCGGCTGCGTGCCCCGCTCCCTTCATATACACCGCCAGCGGCCTGCGGCCGGGGCCAGTACACTCCAGTGAAGCAAGCCAGCGGCTCCGCTCGCTTGCTCTAGCCATGGCGCCTCTCGCGGCGCTGCTGCTGTTCCTGCTCGCCGCTTCCAATGCCGCCGCGCTCTGGCCGAGCACGTCGAGTACCACCGTTTCGTGGCCACCCCGCTCTCGCCCCACCCGTACACCGCTCCGGCTGAGCCGACGAGGATGTCTTCGGCGGCAGCCTCGCCGCCGCCGATGCGTCGGCGGTGCAGTTCCGCGTGGTCCACCGCAACGCGTTCGCGGTGAACGCCACCGCGGCCGAGCTGCTCAGGCACCGCCTGCGGCGGGACAAGCGGCGGGCCGCGCGGATCTCCAGGCGGCGGCCGCCGGTGCCGCGGCGGCCAACGGCACGCGGGCGGCGGCGGCGGAGGTGTCGCGGCGCCCGTGGTGTCCGGGCTCGCGCAGGGGAGCGGCGAGTACTTCACCAAGATCGGCGTGGGCACGCCCGCACGCCGGCGCTGATGGTGCTGGACACCGGCAGCGACGTGGTGTGGCTGCAGTGCGCCCCTGCCGCCGGTGCTACGACCAGTCGGGCCCGTGTTCGACCCGCGGCGCTCCAGCTCGTACGGCGCCGTCGACTGCGCCGCGCCGCTGTGCCGCCGGCTGGACTCGGGCGGCTGCGACCTGCGCCGCCGGGCGTGCCTGTACCAGGTGGCCTACGGCGACGGGTCCGTGACGGCGGGCGACTTCGCCACCGAGACGCTCACCTTCGCCGGCGGCGCCCGCGTGGCGCGCGTGGCGCTCGGGTGCGGCCACGACAACGAGGGCCTGTTCGCCGCCGCCGGGGCTCCTGGCCTCGGCCGCGGCAGCCTCTCGTTCCCGACCCAGATCTCCCGCCGCTACGGCCGGAGCTTCTCCTACTGCCTCGTCGACCGCACCTCCTCCTCCTCCGCCAGCACGCGCCTCCCGCTCCTCCACCGTGACCTTCGGCCAGGGCGCCGTGGCGGGGGCTCCGCCGCGCGGCGGCGTCCTTCACCCCGATGGTCCGAACCCGCGCATGGAGACGTTCTACTACGTGCAGCTCGTGGGCATCAGCGTGGGCGGCGCGCGCGTCCCCGGCGTCGCCGAGTCCGACCTCCGGCTGGACCCGTCCACGGGCCGCGGCGGCGTCATCGTGGACTCGGGCACCTCCGTGACGCGGCTCGCCCGCCCGCCTACTCCGCGCTCCGCGACGCGTTCCGCGGCGCGGCGGCGGGCTCCGGCTGTCCCCGGCGGGTTCTCGCTCTTCGACACGTGCTACGACCTGGGCGGGCGCAAGGTGGTGAAGGTGCCGACGGTGTCGATGCACTTCGCGGCGGCGCGAGGCGGCGCTCCCGCCCGAGAACTACCTGATCCCCGTGGACTCGAGGGGCACCTTCTGCTTCGCGTTCGCGGGCACCGACGGCGGCGTGTCCATCATCGGCAACATCCAGCAGCAGGGGTTCGCGCGTCGTGTTCGACGGCGACGGCCAGCGCGTCGGGTTCGCGCCCAAGGGCTGCTGAACTCGCCGAACCGAGGCCCCCTCCCCTCTCTGTGACTCTGTCTGAGGGAGGAGAGGAGCGACGCGCCGTTGCGGCTGCGGTGTGGTTAATTAATTAGCGGGTAAAAGAAGCGAGCCGCCTTGTTAGTCATAATTAAGGGCAGGCCAATCGTGTAGACAGCTTGTTGTATTTTTATATAAATAGGACAGCTTCAATAGACAGCTTATACAATGGGTTGTTTATTTGTCTGTCTATAGGGTGTTTAATTCATCCTTTGACATACAAGTCAGGATGATCTAGTGCATATTTCATCTTTGTAGTCATTTTGTTGCATACATGGATTGTTCATGGCTGAACTGAAACGTTGATTTTTTGTCCACACCACTACACCACCCCACATCTCCCGTCAGCTTGAGCTTATCCATTCGTTCTTATCCCTTCGTCGTTCTCCACGCACCCATGTCCATTCGTTCTGCACGCACCCACGTGCGAGAGACGGCGCTCCCCGGCAAGCTGCGCGGCCGCGCCGGAGACTTGCGGCTCGGCCGGAGCGGTGGCCGCGACGCCGCGGTGTTGATCGAGCCCCCACGAGAAGCTGCTGGACAACCTCAGTCCGGGATCCTCGTCAGGCGCATTCGGCTCCTGTCCGCGGCGGAGCTGTGGCGTGCGGCCGACGGCCCCCGCGGCGGGTGTTCCCGCGCGCGGTCGGCGGGCAGCGCACGGCTCCCGCGCGGTCGGCGAGGCCCCGCGGCGGGGCTGCGGCGTGGCCGGCGCGGGGAGGCCGTGCGTGCGAGGACGCGGTGGAGCTCGCGCGTGCGGCGGCGCGAGGAGCTCGTGTGTGCGACGCGCGGCGGAGCTCGTGCGCGGCCGACACGGCGGAGCTCGTGCGTGCGACGGCGACGCTCGCCCGGCACGCGTTGGAGGGGGACAAGCTTGATGGTGACCGCCGCGGACAGGAGCCGAATGCGCCTGACGAGGATCCCGGACTGAGGTGGTCCAGCAGCTTCCCGTGGGGGCTCGATCAACACCGCGGCGTCGCGGCCACCGCTCCGGCCGAGCCGCAAGTCTCCGGCGCGGCCGCGCAGCTTGCCGGGGAGCGCCGTCTCTCGCGCGTGGGTGCGTGCAGAACGAATGGACATGGGTGCGTGGAGAACGACGAAGGGATAAGAACGAATGGATAAGCTCAAGCTGACGGGAGATGTGGGGTGGTGTACTGGTGTGGACAAAAAATCAAAGTTTTCAGTTCAGCCATGAACAATCTATGTATGCAACAAAATGACTACAAAGATCAAATATGCACCATTTGCGGAGGGAGCGCCATGGGAGTTGTACTTGCCTTAGGGCACGTACAACGGGTCGTCGAGACCCGTCGACATGCAGCGTTTTTGCAAAAACAACCCCCCACCGCGAGCAGCTCAGCCAGCCGTCGTCTCGTTCGTCTACGAGCGAGGCCCGTGCTCCCAGGCGAGGCGACGAAGACGAACACCGTTGTACGGCGCGTTGCGGGGAGACGACGGAGACGCCGGATCCGCCGTGCCGGCCAGGTGAGGCGCCGCCATCCGGCCCGCTCCGCCTGAGCTCCGTCTGGATCTGCGGGGAGGAAGAGAAGAGAAAGGGGTCGTCGGCCGCACGCCGCAGCCCCACCAGCCTCGACGCGACGGCGACGGTGGCGATGACGAGGTTCACCATCAAGCTTGTCCCCCTCCACGCGTGCCGGGCGAGCGTCGCCGTCGCACGCACGAGCTCCGCCGTGTCGCCGCGCACGAGCTCCGCCGCGTCGTCGCACACACGAGCTCCTCGCGCCTGCCGCACGCGCGAGCTCCACCGCGTCCTCGCACGCACGGCCTCCCCGCGCCGGCCGACGCCGCAGCCCCGCCGCGGGGCCTCGCCGACCGCGCGGGAGCCGTGCCGCTGCCCGCCGACCGCGCGCGGGAACACCCGCCGCGGGGGCCGTCGGCCGCACGCCACAGCTCCGCCGCGGACAGGAGCCGAATGCGCCTGACGAGGATCCCGGACTGAGGTGGTCCAGCAGCTTCCCGTGGGGGCTCGATCAACACCGCGGCGTCGCGGCCACCGCTCCGGCCGAGCCGCAAGTCTCTGGCGCGGCCGCGCAGCTTGCCGGGGAGCGCCGTCTCTCGCACGTGGGTGCGTGCAGAACGAATGGACATGGGTGCGTGGAGAACGACGAAGGGATAAGAACGAATGGATAAGCTCAAGCTGACGGGAGATGTGGGGTGGTGTAGTGGTGTGGACAAAAAATCAACGTTTCCAGTTCAGCCATGAACAATCCATGTATGCAACAAAATGACTACAAAGATGAAATATGCACTAGATCATCCTGACTTGTATGTCAAAGGATGAATTAAACACCCTATAGACAGACAAATAAACAACCCATTGTATAAGCTGTCTATTGAAGCTGTCTATTTATATAAAAATACAACAAGCTGTCTACACGATTGTGCCTGCCCTTAATTATGACTAACAAGGCGGCTCGCTTCTTTTACCCGCTAATTAATTAACCACACCGCAGCCGCAACGGCGCGTCGCTCCTCTCCCTCCCTCAGACAGAGTCACAGAGAGGGGAGGGGGGCCTCGGTTCGGCGAGCTCAGCAGCCCTTGGGCGCGAACCCGACGCGCTGGCCGTCGCCGTCGAACACGACGCGGAACCCCTGCTGCTGGATGTTGCCGATGATGGAGACGCCGCCGTCGGTGCCCGCGAACGCGAAGCAGAAGGTGCCCCTCGAGTCCACGGGGATCAGGTAGTTCTCGGGCGGGAGCGCCGCCTCGCCGCCGCCGGCGAAGTGCATCGACACCGTCGGCACCTTCACCACCTTGCGCCCGCCCAGGTCGTAGCACGTGTCGAAGAGCGAGAACCCGCCGGGGGACAGCCGGAGCCCCGCCGCCGCGCCGCGGAACGCGTCGCGGAGCGCGGAGTAGGCCGGGCGGGCGAGCCGCGTCACGGAGGTGCCCGAGTCCACGATGACGCCGCCGCGGCCCGTGGACGGGTCCAGCCTGAGGTCGGACTCGGCGACGCCGGGGACGCGCGCGCCGCCCACGCTGATGCCCACGAGCTGCACGTAATAGAACGTCTCCATGCGCGGGTTGCGGACCATCGGGGTGAAGGACGCCGCCGCCGCGGCGGAGCCCCCGCCCACGGCGCCCTGGCCGAAGGTCACGGTGGAGGAGCGGGAGGCCGCGCTGCTGGCGGAGGAGGAGGAGGTGCGGTCGACGAGGCAGTAGGAGAAGCTCCGGCCGTAGCGGCGGGAGAGTCCTGGAGCCCGGACACCACCGCCGCCGCGACTCCTCCGCCACCGCCGCCGCCCCGCGTGCCGTTGGCCGCCGCGGCACCGGCGGCCGCCGCCCTGGAGATCCGCGCGGCCCGCCGCTTGTCCCGCCGCAGGCGGTGCCTGAGCAGCTCGGCCGCGGTGGCGTTCACCGCGAACGCGTTGCGGTGGACCACGCGGAACTGCACCGCCGACGCATCGGCGGCGGCGAGGCTGCCGCCGAAGACATCCTCGTCGGCGTCAGCCGGAGCGGTGTACGGGTGGGGCGAGAGCGGGGTGGCCACGAAACGGTGGTACTCGACGTGCTCGGCGAGCGCGGCGGCATTGGAAGCGGCGAGCAGGAACAGCAGCAGCGCCGCGAGAGGCGCCATGGCTAGAGCAAGCGAGCGGAGCCGCTGGCTTTGCTTCACTGGAGTGTACTGGCCCCGGCCGCAGGCCGCTGGCGGTGTATATGAAGGGAGCGGGGCACGCAGCCGCGCAGCACACAGGAGATTAGATAAGCACAGGAGGTAATTAACTATGGGCCAGGGCTGGTGATTGATGAGGACTAGTGATTAATGAGGGGCATCTCATCTCCGGGCCGGGGAATGGAGATGTCTGGGTGGGCAAGCGGTGACACGCTGCGCGCATCGAAGCGGTACGGAATAAATGTTCCGGCGCCGCGCAGCGGAACGGAGGAGGGGGGCAGGCGGGGCACCCCCACTCGCTTTGGCGACGACCCGCTGGTATGGACACACTCGGGGAGTCGGGGGCCTCGTGTCTGCGCACCGCCGCTTCAAACCCTCAGCACGGGCATCGTGTCATTCCGTCATCCGTCGGGATCTCATCTGCTGCTCTTCTGATGCGAACGAGCGAAAATTTACGGGTTCCTCCGATCAACAAGGCCTTGTTTTTATTTTAATCTCAAATTTCACCTCTAAAATTTACTATACAAAAATAAAATTCTCATCATATCAAAATATCGACATATACGTGGAGTAATAAATATTGATCAAATCAAAAATAAAGTACACAGTTTTGTTGTACTCCACGAGACGGACATTTTGAGTCTATTTAATCAATTTTTAGATAATTTTTCACAAATACAAACGAAATGTTATAGTAACACAATGATTGTGAAGTAACCCCAAACCTCCAAATTTACCCCTCTATTTTGCATATGAATAAGGCCAAATATACAGTGTGGTTTATCCTTGGTCAGATCTTCTCCAACCTTCTTACCTTGCTGGCATTTTACTTGATTCCTCATCTTATGAGATCCTGAACTAGCTTGAGATTGCACTAGTCGTTCGGTTTGTTTGTCGTCTCGATAGGGCTTGCTTGGGCACTTTGTGCAAGTTGGTTTCTTCTCTAGAGCACATAGTCAAAATAATTTTAATGATGTCAATTCTTTTCTTTTTTTTGAATGATGTCAATTCTTTCCACAAGTGTCTTGAAGCATAGAGGGACAAATCATCCACCATTTGAGCAAGTGTCAACTTTAGATGCAATGCAAGAACTAGTACCACATGGCATTTCATCAATTAAATCACAAGATATACTTATGTTCCAGCAAAGGCCGTAGCCAGCTTTATAGATAAAGCAGTGGAAAATACTGGGATTACCAGTTTACAACAGAGCACACACCGCAAGACGAGCAACATCCAACAGATTCTAAAAAAGAACTCCTTAAACCTCTCGCTAGAGAAAGACAGACTACTCTATACGACAACCTAAAGGGCCATAAAACCAGAACACCATCTATCGGACCCGACCATCCGCGGAGTCTAAAACTCCACCCCAAACGGCTACAGAAAGAGCTCCAAACAACGCCTTCAGGAAGGCAAAGGCGCACTGCGCCAACGTTTAGTTTTCACCACGGAGGGCTTATACGAACCGTCGTCGAACGAGACCCTTCAGACAACGCCCTCAAGAGGGGGTGCGAAACGCCGTTGCCCAACCTGGCAACCGGATCGAAGCTTTCACTTGAGGATCTCTGCCATGACGAGCCGAGAGCAACATAACCAATCCTACTCGCTTCCATCCACCGTACACCTTCGCAGCCGCCGAAGCTCGCCGCTAGATTCCATATGCACCCGTACAGCGACACCGGACACTTCGGGGAGGTTTGGGACCCTCGATTGGTCCCAAATCTTCTGTCGTCCCCTCATTGGAACGACACCGCTCTAAACCGAGTGAGATAGAGAACATGAACCTAGCTTCGGGTACTTGACGGTGCTACGGAGATTGCTTTGTCGGCGACGCGAAGATCGGAGGCGATACCCTCTGCCAAGATGAAGCCTTAGGCTTGCGCTCCTCCCCTAGCCTCCACACCGAGCAGACAGGAGGCCAAGCAATCTCTCCACCCTCAACGCCGTGCAGCCCGAAGGCCGAGCAGCCGCGGGGGGACGGGGCGGCCCCCACCACCGCAGAGGGCTGGAGCCGCGGCCAGCCAAACCGTCGACGCCACGCCGGGACGCGCCGCCACCTCCCTCCCCCGGTCCCTCGCCAGGACACCGCCGGAGAGGGTCAGGGAGCCGCCGACCCAGGACCGAGGAAGGCGCCGCCCCCCTAGATCCGCTTATGTTCGCTTTGATATTTTTTTAATACATGACAGTGCGGGACTTGAGCTCCTCATGATTTTAACAAAGGTGCTCACGGGACAATTTTAACTTTAAGCTCCTCGATAAATCCTTCAGAGAAGCATTTCGACCATAATTTTTTCGTCTATATTTCTTTTTGTCAAAATATTCATTTGTACCCTCTAACATTTTTACAAACTCATTATATAAATATTCATGATCATCATTATTAGCGAGTTTTACCGTTTTGCCAATATAAGTACATGAGGAAGAACACTTATGTCCATCATGAGAGCTTGAGATAGCAAAATCATTCTCATAATTTGAGCTTCAAATAAATCAATCATCTACAATCACTACTTTTTTTTTTGGGGTGACTTCTCCATTTACAGTTATGGGCTTCTGTATCCTGCAACATATTAGTCTCACAAATACTAATGGAAATAGAGACACGAGGGTGACAGCAATGGATGAAGTAGTGCGCCTGTCTTGTAGTTTGCTGCCTTTTATTTAATTCGGCTCGGCTTTGTGCTACTGATAAGTAGTCGTGGTTTTGACAAAACAAAGCACACGCCATGTTGTCTGTTATAAAAACCAGCAAAGCAGTCAGAACTCAGAAATGGTGAAATTGAAAATACCCTCGATGAAAAAGAAAGATGGATGGATGTAATTGCTTGAAAGAAAGGACACCGCGTCGGGAGAAGCCCGGTCGCTCTCTCCCCGAGAGCGACGCGGGCGGATCCCGTTTCCGCCGCCGCAGCCCCAGTCCTCCGCTCTCCCTCCCGTCCCCGCCGTCTCCCGAGCCGCCGCCGCCGCGCGGCCGTGAGGACGGAGGCGGCGGGGTCCCTCTTCCCTTTCTCCTTCTTCCCAGGCGCTTCTCCGACGACAGATCCCGGCGGCTCCGACCCGACGGCCCACCTCGCCGGCGCGGCTCCCCTCGACGGTGACGACGGGGGCGGCCAGGGGCCAGCTCAATCTGCGCCGGTGGCCTGCCTCCTCCCCTAGTCGGCATGCTCTGGCGAGCGAAGGAGGCTGGCGGTGGTGGATGCCGCCGGCGGTGTGGCTGCTGAGGCTCCAGCCCTCTGCGGTGGGGGCGGCCGCCCCGCCCCACCCGCGACTGCCCGGCCGCTGGGCAGCGTAGTGTTGGAGGGTGGGAGGAGCGTCTGCCTACAACTCCTTCATGGCCGGTGGTGCCACCTCCGTTCATCGCGTCGCCGACGAAGCAGTCTCCGTAGCGCCGTCAAGCCTCCGTCACTGGGTTCACGGTTTCTATCTCACTCCGTGAAGCACGGTGCCGTCCCATTGGGGGGACGACAGAAGATTTGGGACCAATCGAGGGTTCCAAATCTTCTCGAGGTGTCGGGTGTTGCTGTGCGGGTGTATATGGAATCTAGTGGCGTGCTTCGGCGGCTGCAAAGGTGGGCGGTGGATGGAAGCGAGTAGGAATGGTACAAGCACTCTCAGCTCGTCGGGCGTTGATCCTCAAGCGTAAGCTTCGATCCAGCTGCGGGTCGGGCAACGACGTTTGCTCTCCCCTCTTGAGGGCGTTGTCTGCAGGGTCTCGATCGACGGCGGTTCATGTAAGCTCTCCGTGGTGAAAACCAAACGCTGGCGCCATTGCGCCTTTGCCTTCCTGAAGGCGTTGCTTGGAGCTCTTCTTGTAGCCGTTGGTGTTGGAGGTGTAGGATCCGTGGATGGTCAGGTCCGATAGATGTTGCTTTGGTTTCTTGACGACCCTTTAGTGCGTTCGTCGTGAGTAGACACGGTATATCTCGGACGCACGACCTAGAGGGTATATCTCGGACGCACGACCTAGAGGGTCCTTGTTAGGATCTGTTGGATGCTGCTCGTCTAGCGGCGTGTGCTTTATTGTAAACTGGTAATTCCAGTATTTTCTTTATGTTTTATATATAAAACTGGCTTCGGCCTTTGGAGGAAAAAGAAAGATGGATTCTTGTGTCTGCCGGCCTTTGGAGGAAAAAGAAAGATGGATTCTTGCGTCTGCGTAGATAAAGGAGCTGGCCCAGGTGCCCAGATCTGCTCCAGGCCCAGGCAACATTCTCCATGGCCCATAAGCAAAGACCACACACCACCATCCCACTGTTGGCGTCCACTCGGCCACTCCGTCCAGCCGCTTCCGCAATCTCAAGCGAGCTCTCGCCACCGTCTCCCAAACGCCAAAAACCCCATTCCCCAAAGCCAAAACCCTACTCCGACCGCCGCCATGGACGCCGCCGGCGAAGGTGGAGGACCTATGACTTACGAGCAGGCGGAGCACTACTTCAATTCCCTGGGCTTGGAGGGTCCCACCGCGCAGGAGCGCATGGACTGCATCTTCTCGTCCATCATCTCGCTCCTCCCCCCGCCCTTCGTCCCCGCCCCCGAGGCCGCCGGCGACGACTCCGATGATAGCTTCTCCCTCACCTCCACCGACTCTGAGGCCTCCGACGCCTGCGCCGACCCGCCCGCGCTCCACCCGGCGGCCCTCGGCGACGGCGCGGACCACATCAGCCGCCTCCCGGACGTGCTCCTCTCCAACATCGTCTCCCGCCTCGCCACCAAGGAGGCCGCGCGCACCGTCGTCCTCTCCACGCGCTGGCGCGGCGTGTGGGCCGCGACCCCGCTCCTCGTCGACGACGCCCACCTCGTCGGCGCGCACGGGCCCAACGACATCCCCATCGTGCGCGCCGTGTCGCGCTGCGTCGCCGCGCACCCCGGCCCCGTACGCGGCGTGCGCGTCACCGGCGTCTCCTTCTACTCCCACGAGTACGCGCTCCGGCGCCTGGTCTCGGACCTCGCCGACAAGGACGTCCGGGACCTCATCCTCTTCAACCGCCCGTGGCCGCTCAACATGCCGCTCCCCGACGACATCCTCCGCTGCGCCTCCCTCGAGCGCCTCTACCTCGGCGTGTGGGACTTCCCTAAGATCACCGCCGCACACCGGCCCGCGCTCGTCAATCTCCGCGAACTCGGCCTCTTCCACTGCATAGTCCCCGACGAAGAACTCGACGCCCTGCTCGCGCACTGCCCGAAGCTGGTCCTCTCCATCGTCATGTCGTACGGTTCCCCATTACGCCTTCGCATCGTGTCCCGCAGTCTCCAGGTCGCGGTGGATTGGGAATCAACCTTCGACGAGGTCTTCGTCCAAGATGCTCCCTGCCTTGAGCGACTGATCTTACGGACCAGTGACACAAGGAGGCCCGTCAAGATCGTTGGCGCGCCCAGGCTGGAGGTGCTCGGGTTCCTCGACCTCAACCTACATGAGCTTGAGATTGGCGGCATTGCAATCAAGGTAACTATGTTCAATTGTGACTCCTGTGTTCTGCACTTGGCATTCATTACATGATCAGTGGCCAGATGGTATAACGTTGGGCTACCTAAATGGCAGGCTGGGATGAACGTGAGGGGCAGGGCCATGGTTCCAAGCCTGAAGATACTGGCAGTTACCGTTCAGTTTGCATGCAATCAGGAGGCCAAGATGCTGCCCACCCTGCTCAAATGCTTCCCTCGCCTAGAGACCCTGCATGTCCTGGTAACGGTTGCAGTCAAGTTACACTGATAGCAGCTTATTCTAATAACTCATCACAATTCAGGGTGATTAACAGTAGCAGTACTTGATTTGCAATTTTTAGATTGAAATGCTGCTAACATCTCTTCTGCTCAATTTCAGCCCGTTCCATCCGAATCCGTCAACAATGGCCATGACCCTGAGTTCTGGGAATCCCTGGGGTCTTGCGAGTGCCTTGAGTTTCATCTGAAGACGCTTATGGTTCATGGGTGCCTGGTGCAGAACAACGAGATTGGGTTCCTGAAGTATGTTACCAGAGAGGGAAAGGTGCTCAAGGCCGTGTGCCTTGCTCCGTCACCTAATAACAAGGTGGCAATCAACATGGTCTCAGCTTCCTTTCCTAAGAGCAATGCAGCAGCTGGTGGTGGAAGCCCTACTAACATTTCCCTTGCTGAGGTCAATGGTTGGATCTTCCGAAATGCAATTGATATGTCACAGGATGACCCATTCTCTGTGGACGACGTGATACTTCCGTGTTTCTGATGCTGCTGCTGGTGATTTACTATCCCATATTCAGCGATCTGCGGTGTTAATTGCTAAGGATTCTTACAATTTATTCTACTTATTCTGAAAACTAGTTTGATGCATATGATTCCGAGTTTTGGTTCTATAGAGAGATAAATTATTATTTTTAGTCAGGAAACCTCTTTTTCTGTATGTTGGTTTGGGCACGTTTGCCTGCTAAGTACTTATATGTGCGTAATCTATTTGAAACTGTTACTTGTATGGATGCCATTTCCATGTAGTTTTCTTGCTACTGATTTGACCAAGTAGCTATTTCCTGAAATGCACTGTTACATTTGTCACATATTTCACGAATCTTCCATCATGAGTTTGAATGAAAGAATCCACTGAAACATTTGTAGACAGTCACAAAGAGTATATTATGTTTGAAGAGAAGAGGGTGCAAGGTGGATATTTCTTAGTAATTTGTTTATATGATTTTTATTTAATATACTGCATTGCTCTGGTGCGCTACTTTAATCTAGGGGGGTAAATGTATAATACTTATGCACCTGTGGGCTTTAATAAAATTCTATTTTCCATGTTACCCTGCCTGTTATCATATAATCAGGCGTGCATGAGTTTAATGGGGTGAGATTTGACATAGGATTCTTGGTACTGTCTAGCAGGGGATATATGTCATAGCCATACTGCTAGCAGCTTTGCTACTAAGTTCTCCTTTTTAATTACTTGATCAATTATATGGCAGTGCTTACTTTCTTTTATGCTTTGCCAATTAAGTTGGCATTTTCTTTTCTGATAGTGCCAAGGTCAGGTGACAATGAAATATTTAGACTTCCAGCAATGGAACAGTGGTTTCTATAATGGAGTGTGGTGAGAAGAGCGGACCATGTTCACAGTAATCCAAAGTATAATAATATCTGCAAACATGATTGTTGTCATCTATGACTCTTCAAATTTTGAACGGTTATTTGATAACAGAAAGAAGCTAGATTTCAGTTTATCATGTTGCTTTGGCTTTAATGTTTCAGTGTTTGAAATCAACTGTTTACATGCAAAATACAATTGGTGGTTGTGAGAAATTCAACTCTGATGTTCCTGCTATAAATATATATTGTGAAACATTTCCTTAGCTGACCGTACTGTCGTTTCTCTAGTTCTTTCATTTTTGTGAAATTGCTATTTGTCAGTACAATGAATGTGGAATGACTGTACTAATGAAGGGAATGATGAATCTATCTACAAACATAATAGTCAATATAATTGCTACTTTGCTGTTCAGTTATAGAAATCCTAAGAAGTTGAATCCTATTCCTCGCCTTTGCAAAGACATCCAGTCCTATGCTATGAGCCTATGCATGATGGCTGATGTTGTAAACCAAATATCTCTGTCTTTTTTTCCGAAGTGTTCCTTCTTTGCATGTTGGATGGATGTTGCAGCATGAATAGTGATGGATGTGGCATTGCTAGTTTCAGAAGTGTTTTTTTCCCATTCAACTAGTTGAATCGGTCATAAGCTAATTTCGAAGCAAGTTTACTTTTCTCGCACCACATTACATACTTGTCATCCTTTCTAAGTCAATTTGGATCCGTTATTATGTTGTTGTATGATTGATGTAAAGAGCAAAGTTAATTCAGTCCATAAAATCTGGCAACATGTTGCGACATATGTATTCATGTTTAGAAAACAGAAGAAGTTCAGTTTACATTCTACAATGACTCTGATGATTGATGACATTGGTTTCTTCAGAACATTAGTCTGATGGCACCGGATAAGTTTGTGCCTGAATTCCCTAGGAGCTGTTGTATTTGCTCTACATTTTCATCCTTGTGGTGATCTGTCTTAGCCTATAAAGAGGGTATCCCAAAGTCTTGACAAATGTACATTGATACTTGACAAATGTACATTTTGCTAATTTTGGTAATCAAAATGACCTGAAGTGGCCAAACGAGATGGCTATCATGCTAAAATTTTGCATCCGATCAAATGGTGGCCAAAGTTGATCAAAGGTGACAAATTTTGGCTTGGCTACCTTGGTTGGGCACATTAGGGTCCAGCCAAGCACCCAAACACACACCGAGTACTCACGCAGTCACGCCTGTTCAAAATACCGCGGTCCCACATTCTTGGAATACCTCAATTTCCACTTTAACTGAGATTATTGAAAATGCAGACTCGCTGCTTTGAACGTTTTACACAGTAGCTCTCCTACATGTGAGACTTAGTATAGCCCTTTGTTCAAATTGCAGTGCTGAGATTTCATATGTTCCATGGACCCTAACCTGCTCTGACTTAGCAGATGACCAGTGATCGTCTCCTAAGCCAGGGGCGCAGAAGCCGAAGTCGAGGGCGTCGACGTCCCGCGTGTGCCTGCCGTCGTACTCGCGGGCGCGCGAGAGGATGGCGTCGGGGAGCTGGATGACAGGGTCGGCGTGGAGCCTCTCAGCATCCGCCTGATCGTCCCTGTCCCTGAGACCCTGACGCCGCTACCCCTTCGGCTCCCACACGCCACAAGCCACCTCGAAGGTCTTGTCATCCGAGCTGCGGAGGCGAACCATTTATTCGTCGGCTCCTATATGCTCCGACGGCGCCATCGTGTCGACCGGAAGAAGAGGCGACGCGAGGGGTTGGCTGACGCTGGCATTTCGCATGTATGCGGAACGGAGGGAGAAGGTAGGCGTGGCAAGCCCAGTCCCTCATCTCACGTGCCGCAGATGAGCACTGCACTGCAACCTGCAGCTCTGCACTGTTTACACCTCTCTAGCCCTTCAGGGCAGGGAATATCACACGTGTCGTTCCAAGTTACTGCAGTATGTCATATATGCTCAGAACAGACTTGCAAGATCCATATCCGCTGCAGTTAGAAGGATGATGGTGTGAGGATAAGGAAATGACCAAGTTTCTATGTACATCCGCCAAGCGTTTGAAACACGCACTCTTTATAGTGCTACGTGAGATCATCATGAGAATGTTGTGCAAACACACAACAGCTCCTCAGACATTCGGGTGCAAACTTCAGTGCTATCAGTGCGTTATGAAGAAAGTCCAATCATCATAATAATATTTTTGTAAAAGTAAAAAACTGAAGCCCTCTTTTTGAACAGGAAACATGTATGAATAACGGATCACTTGTCAAAATAATCAACTTTGCTCTTTACATCATCACATGGCAAAGTAAATAACGGGTCCTACATTTGGTGGGAGGCCATAGTGGCAAGAGGAGGTCAGTGCCAATTTGCACATAGGAACTACAAGCTGCAAGAATGGTGGAAGTCCCTGAGAATGCGACAGCCGAGGAGCAAGAGAAAGGGACTTGATTGACACCCTCTTCATGCTCATAGCTTGGAGTTTATGGAAGGAGAGGAATGGAAGGCTCTTCAGTGAGCGCTCATCAACAATCCAGGAGCTGCTACACTGCATCAAGCAAGAGGCCGACCTTTGGGGTTTGGCGGGCGCTAGGCGCCTTGGTAGTTTTAGTAGCGACTAGTACCAGTTCTATAGGCCTAGGCCAGGGTTGTTTCTGCAGGGCAGATGTGGGTGTGAGATCTCTCCACCGGAGTCCATCTTGTAAATTGAAACACTTGTTTTCACTTCTTAATACAATGATACGCAGCTCTCTTGCGTATTCGAGAAAAAAAGAGAAAAACGAATCCTCATTTGACTCGCGCCAATCATTTGAGAGGGTGGCAAGCATACATGAGAAAGAAATCTAAGTAAACTTATCTGAAAATTAGCATATGGAAAATTCAATGAGTACAATAGAAGGGAAAAAAAGGAGCAAGAGCACTTCCACCATAATTACTACTATAGCCTCCATCCGACATGCGAAGCAAGCATGAATGGCTTAGGAAGAAGAGGGAGATCAATTGTACGTTTATGATATGAGTAACCCTTTAATACATCTAAATGTACTCATATAGAGGTTGCACAGGATAAGGTATCTCACCAAGGCAGAGGATATAGTTCTAATTTAGGATGTCTAGAACTGAACAGCAAATTACAGTAGCCATTATATTTGCTAGTATGTTTATAGTTAGATCTATCATTCTGCTCACATTCATCATTCTGGCAACCACCAAATTCAGAAGAAGAAAAAAATGACAGGACAATGAAAGAAAGAATGGTATAAATGGCAGTACAGTGAACATTTCCAGAATGTTTCCTGGACCAATAATTTTCAAACACTGAAATTATAAATCACAAGCACACGAAGTAAGATCATTCTGTCTCTTCTCAAATCAGAAACATCACAAAAATAGTATGGTGACTGTTTGAAATTCGAAGAATCAAAGATATCAGTTAAGAGGACATTGTGATACCTCATACCTGGGACTACTGTGAACATTTTCTTCAGTCCATGCTCCATTGTAGCAACAACCAATCTGAATCTCCAATGCTGAAACTCTCTATCTTCCTTTGTCGTCAAACCTCACCACTGTCAGGAAAACATCAATCAGCAAAGCCAAAAAATAAAGTGCTCATTGGCTTTATCAAGAAAATTACGAAAAAGACATTAGTGTGTAACTAAGCCACTAAATGAAGAGCACGGCCATATCAGCCTGCTACGCTAAGCCAATAATCCTGTGTCAGATCTCACCGCATCAAACACATACATGCCTAGCTATATGAAGAAAGGCAGGGTAACATATGAAAAAATAGAAGTTGATTAAAGGGCAGATGCATAATTTATATCAATTTTTTCCCTGCATAAAAGTAGTGCACCAGAGCAATGCAGAATGTCTCAAATAAGAAAAAAAATCATGTAAAACAAATGCTAAGACATCCCACGGCACATGATTTAGTCTCTTTGTACTGTCTACAAATGTTAATCAAGCAACTTGTGGAATAAATTGTACCATGCAGTCCAATAGTCACTATTTTCCTTCTTAAGCATCGTTCAAGCTTAGAACATCAAGATGAAATACGAAGAAACAAGTAAATTGACATCTTGATGGTCTGATCCTACTGCTTCTAATTGTCAGTAATTCCAGCATAGTCCCCAAGCAATCTCAACAACATGAGCTAATAAAATAGTATTTAGAAATCAACCAAATGTACAAATAAACCATAAATTGTTATACTACACCCTGTCCAGAAATAAAAACAAAGCTGCAGTTAAAGCTAGGATGAGGAGACCATCCATTTTAGAAATGGTCATGTTATCATGATCTTCTAAAAACTGAAATTTTGCTGGGCATGTACGAAGTAAATGGATTGGCTTTCTACCTCAATTCTTACCTGAGCTATGAAGTAATAGAGCATCCAGTCAGCATCGAACCAACCAATCCACTGCATGCTCAAGAATCATTACACCATGCACAACAAAAAAAACCTTGAGATGGACTCCTACAACATATGCATTAAAATGTTCGAAAAATTGCAAAGTTGTAAATTGATGACAATATCAAATGTCTAATTGCTCGATTCAAAATTTCAAATCATGAACAAGGGTATTGTGAAATGGTTTGGTTGCAAATAAAATAAGATTTGAGACATATGATCCGATGTTATCATCAACCTGGCATGTGGCAACCACCCAACAGATGAACAGAACCCAGCAGGACCTGATTGGTGAAAACACATCAGAACAGAAAATATTCTCCAATTTGGGCTAATAAATGTACATTTCTCATGCGGAGCAGAATAACAGCACCTCCCATAGATTAAGGTTCACAATGGATGTTTCAATGGAAACTTTCATCCAAACAGATGATGGAAGACTAGTAAAATATATAGATTATGCACATATAAGCCCAAACCAACATGCAGAAAAGGCACCTGCCTAACTCAGAACATTAATTTGCCTCTCAATAAAACCACCACTCAGAATAATATGCATTAAACTGTCTTTCAGACATCCATATCCACGTTTCTCTGAGTTGAATTCACCACAACCTCCTGAATAAGTCGAATAAAATTACAAAATCTTTAGAATTTAGCACCACAGATCTCATAATGTGTGACAATAAAGCACCAGTGGAAGGATCAGAAACATGAAACTAGGGCATCATCCACACAGAAAGGGTTGTCCAATGTCAAATCAATGGCATTCTGGAAGATCAAGCTCCCATTGACCCTGGCATCGAAAATGTCACCACTGCTTACACCACCTGATGCCGCATCCCTCTCAAAGGAAGATAATACCAAATCAATTGCAACCATGTTCTTAAGTGATGGATCAAGACCCACAGCCTTGAGCGCCTTTCCCTCTCTGATAATGTACTGCAGGAACCCAATCTCGTTGTTCTGCACCAGGCACCCATGAACCATGAGCGTCTTCAGGTGCGCCTCAAGGCACTCACAAGAACCCAGGGATTCCCAGAACTCAAGGTCATGGGCACTGTCAACAAACTCAGACGGAATGGCCTGAAATGAGCAGAACAGATGTCAGCAGTATTTCAATCTGAAAATTGTGAAAATTGCAAATCAAGTACCGCTAAGATATACAGAAATATGATTAGACACGAGTGCAAAAAGAAATTGTGAATATTTTTTGCATCATTAAGCATCCATATAAAAGTTAACCCCTACAATGCTAACTGGTGTTTAAATAGGCTCAACCACCTTGTTAGCACACGTTAAGAACCTGTGCAAACTTAAGCATCTTATCCAACTTTTATATGCACCAAATGAAAATTATGTGGTGAAAAAGAACATTTTTTCAGCTAAGCATATCCTCTAAGAACCATTGTACATGCTCTAATCCTAGAATGAGCTTGTATCTCTCTTAATTAATCCCGAATCTAGATGAGTTACTACAATCAAGTGCTATCGGTGTAACTTGACTTCAACCATTACCCGGACATGCAGAGCCTCTAAGCGAGGAAAGCATTTGAGCAGGGTGGGCACCATCTTAGCTTCCTGGTTGCGTTCGAACTGAACTGTGACAGCCAGTATCTTCAAGCTTGGAACCGTGGCCCTGGCCCTCACGTTCATCCCGGCCTGTCATTGTTTTGGTAACCCGGCATGATACAATTTGGTTAGTGGTCACAGGTCACATGATGAATGCCATGTGCAGAACACAAGTCACAATTGAACACAGTTACCTTGATTGCAATGCCGCCAATCTCAAGCTCGTGCAGATTGAGGTCGAGGAACCCGAGTACCTCCAGCCTGGGCGCGCCAACAATCTTGATGGGCCGCCTTTTGTAAATGGTCTGTAAGATCAGCCGCTCAAGGCAGGGAGCATCTTGGACGACGACCTCGTCGAAGCAGGATTCCCAATCCACCGCGATCTTGAGGCTGCGGGACACGATGCGGAGACGAGATGGGGAACCGTACGACATGACGATGGAGAGGACCTGCAGCTTCGGGCAGTGCGCGAGCAGGGCGTCAAGTGCTTCGTCGCGGACAATGCAGTGGAAGAGGCCGAGTTCGCGGAGATTGTTGAGTGCGGGCGGGCGTGTCACGGTGATCTTAGGGAAATCCCACACGCCGAGGTAGAGGCGCTCGAGGGAGTTGCAGCGGAGGATGTCGTCGGGGAGCGGCATGTTGAGCGGCCACGGGCGGTTGAAGAGGATGAGGTCCCGGACGTCCTTGTCGGCGAGGTCCGCGACCAGGCGCCGGAGCGCGTACTCGTGCGCGTAGAAGGAGACGGCGGTGACACGCGCGCCGCGGACGGGGCCGGGGCTCGCAGCCACGCAGCGAGAGAGGGCGCGCACGACGGGGACGTCGGAGGACCCGCCGGCGCCGACGAGGTGGGCGTCGTCGACGAGGAGCGGGGTCGCGGCCCACACGCCGCGCCAGCGAGTGGAGAGGACGACGGTGCGCGCGGCCTCCTTGGTGGCGAGGCGGGAGACGATGTTGGAGAGGAGCACGTCCGGGAGGCGGCTGATGTGGTCCGCGCCGTCGCCGAGGGCCGCCGGGTGGAGCGCGGGCGGGTCGGCGCAGGCGTCGGAGGCCTCAGAGTCGGTGGAGGTGAGGGAGAAGCTATCATCGGAGTCGTCGCCGGCGGCCTCGGGGGCGGGGACGAAGGGCGGGGGGAGGAGCGAGATGATGGACGAGAAGATGCAGTCCATGCGCTCCTGCGCGGTGGGACCCTCCAAGCCCAGGGAATTGAAGTACTGCTCCGCCTGCTCGTAAGTCATAGGTCCTCCACCTTCGCCGGCGGCGTCCATGGCGGCGGTCGGAGTAGGGTTTTGGCTTTGGGGAATGGGGTTTTTGGCGTTTGGGAGACGGTGGCGAGAGCTCGCTTGAGATTGCGGAAGCGGCTGGACG
>OAMR01000374.1:647216-675722 GCA_900205405.1 Echinochloa crus-galli | reverse complement strand
GCCACGCCCTGCCCCATGCCCCAGTTTGGGTGGTTGCCACATGCCAGGTTGATGATAACATCGTATCATATGCCTCAAATCTTATTTTATTTGCAGCCAAACCATTTCACAATATCCTTGTTCATGATTTATAATTTTGAATCGAGCAATTAGACATTTGATATTGTCATCAATTTACAACTTTGCAATTTTTCGAACATTTTAATGCATATGTTGTAGGAGTCCATCTCAAGGTTTTTTTTTTTGTTGTGCATGGTGTAATGATTCTTGAGCATGCAATGGACTTGTTGGTTCGATGCTGACTGGATGCTCTATTACTTCATAGCTCAGGTAAGAATTGAGGTAGAAAGCCAATCCATTTACTTCGTACATGCCCAGCAAAATTTCAGTTTTTAGAAGATCATGATAACATGACCATTTCTAAAATGGATGGTCTCCTCATCCTAGCTTTAACTGCAGCTTTGTTTTTATTTCTGGACAGGGTGTAGTATAACAATTTATGGTTTATTTGTACATTTGGTTGATTTCTAAATACTATTTTATTAGCTCATGTTGTTGAGATTGCTTGGGGACTATGCTGGAACTACTGACAATTAGAAGCAGTAGGATCAGACCATCAAGATGAAATACGAAGAAACAAGTAAATTGACATCTTGATGGTCTGATCCTACTGCTTCTAATTGTCAGTAGTTCCAGCATAGTCCCCAAGCAATCTCAACAACATGAGCTAATAAAATAGTATTTAGAAATCAACCAAATGTACAAATAAACCATAAATTGTTATACTACACCCTGTCCAGAAATAAAAACAAAGCTGCAGTTAAAGCTAGGATGAGGAGACCATCCATTTTAGAAATGGTCATGTTATCATGATCTTCTAAAAACTGAAATTTTGCTGGGCATGTACGAAGTAAATGGATTGGCTTTCTACCTCAATTCTTACCTGAGCTATGAAGTAATAGAGCATCCAGTCAGCATCGAACCAACAAGTCCATTGCATGCTCAAGAATCATTACACCATGCACAACAAAAAAAAAAACCTTGAGATGGACTCCTACAACATATGCACGGAAATGTTCGAAAACTGCAAAGTTGTAAATTGATGACAACATCAAATATCTAATTGCTCGATTCAAAATTTCAAATCATGAACAAGGGTATTGTGAAATGGTTTGGTTGCAAATAAAATAAGATTTGAGCCATATGATACGATGTTATCATCAACCGGCATGTGGCAACCACCCAACAGATGAACAGAACCCAGCAGGACCTGATTGGTAAAAACACATCAGAACAGAAAAGATTCTCCAATTTGGGCTAATAAATGTACATTTCTCACACGGAGCAGAATAACATCACCTCCCATAGATTAAGGTTCACAATGGATGTTTCAATGGAAACTTTCATCCAAACAGATGATGGAAGACTAGTAAAATATATAGATTATGCACATATAAGCCCAAACCAACATGCAGAAAAGGCACCTGCCTAACTCAGAACATTAATTTGCCTCTCAATAAAACCACTACTCAGAATAATATGCATTAAACTGTATTTCAGACATCCATATCCACGTTTCTCTCTGTGTTGAATTCACCACAACCTCCTGAATAAGTCGAATAAAATTACAAAATCTTTAGAATTTAGCACCACAGATCTCATAATGTGTGACAATAAAGCACCAGTGGAAGGATCAGAAACATGAAACTATGGCATCATCCACACAGAAAGGGTTGTCCAATGTCAAATCAATGGCATTCTGGAAGATCAAGCTCCCATTGACCCTGGCATCGAAAATGTCACCACTGCTTACACCACCTGATGCCGCATCCCTCTCAAAGGAAGATAATACCAAATCAATTGCAACCATGTTCTTAAGTGATGGATCAAGACCCACAGCCTTGAGCGCCTTTCCCTCTCTGATAATGTACTGCAGGAACCCAATCTCGTTGTTCTGCACCAGGCACCCATGAACCATGAGCGTCTTCAGGTGCGCCTCAAGGCACTCACAAGAACCCAGGGATTCCCAGAACTCAAGGTCATGGGCACTGTCAACAAACTCAGATGGAATGGCCTGAAATGAGCAGAACAGATGTCAGCAGTATTTCAATCTGAAAATTGTGAAAATTGCAAATCAAGTACCGCTAAGATATACAGAAATATGATTAGACACGAGTGCAAAAAGAAATTGTGAATATTTTTTGCATCATTAAGCATCCATATAAAAGTTAACCCCTACAATGCTAACTGGTGTTTAAATAGGCTCAACCACCTTGTTAGCACACGTTAAGAACCTGTGCAAACTTAAGCATCTTATCCAACTTTTAAGCACCAAATGAAAATTATGTGGTTAAAAAGAACATTTTTTCAGCTAAGTATATCCTCTAAGAACCATTGTGCATGCTCTAATCTTAGAATGAGCTTGTATCTCTCTTAATTAATCCCGAATCTAGATGAGTTACTACAATCAAGTGCTATCGGTGTAACTTGACTTCAACCATTACCCGGACATGCAGCGCCTCTAAGCGAGGAAAGCATTTGAGCAGGGTGGACAGCATCTTAGCTTCCTGGTTGCGTTCGAACTGAACCGTGACAGCCAGTATCTTCAGGCTTGGAACCGTGGCCCTGGCCCTCGCGTTCATCCCGGCCTGCCATTGTTTTGGTAACCCAGCATGATACAATTTGGTCAGTGGTCACAGGCCACATGATGAATGCCATGTGCAGAACACAAGTCACAACTGAACACAGTTACTGTTACCTTGATTGCAATGCCGCCAATCTCAAGCTCGTGCAGGTTGAGGTCGAGGAACCCGAGCACCTCCAGCCTGGGCGCGTTAACAATCTTGATGGGCCGCCTTTTGTAAATGGTCTGTAAGATCAGCCGCTCAAGGCAGGGAGCATCTTGGACGACGACCTCGTCGAAGCAGGATTCCCAATCCACCGCGATCTTGAGGCTGCGGGACACGATGCGGAGACGAGATGGGGAACCGTACGACATGACGATGGAGAGGACCTGCAGCTTCGGGCAGTGCGCGAGCAGGGCGTCAAATGCTTCGTCGCGGACAGTGCAGTGGAAGAGGCCGAGTTCGCGGAGATTGTCGAGTGCGGGCGGGCGTGCCGCGGTGATCTTAGGGAAGCCCCACACACCGAGGTAGAGGCGCTCGAGGGAGGCGCAGCGGAGGATGTCGTCGGGGAGCGGCATGTTGAGCGGCCACGGGCGGTTGAAGAGGATGAGGTCCCGGACGTCCTTGTCGGCGAGGTCCGCGACCAGGCGCCGGAGCGCGTGCTCGTTGTAGTAGAAGGAGACGCGGGTGACGCGCACTCCGCGGACGGGGCCGGGGTGCGCGGCGACGCAGCGCGACACGGCGCGCACGATGGGGATGTCGTTGGGCCCGTGCGCGCCGACGAGGTGGGCGTCGTCGACGAGGAGCGGGGTCGCGGCCCACACGCCGCGCCAGCGCGTGGAGAGGACGACGGTGCGCGCGGCCTCCTTGGTGGCGAGGCGGGAGACGATGTTGGAGAGGAGCACGTCCGGGAGGCGGCTGATGTGGTCCGCGCCGTCGCCGAGGGCCGCCGGGTGGAGCGCGGGCGGGTCCGCACAGGCGTCGGAGGCCTCGGAGTCGGAGGAGGTGAGGGAGAAGCGCTCGTCGTCGGAGTCGTCGCCGGCGGCCTCGGGGGCGGGGACGACGGGCGCGGGGAGGAGCGAGATGATGGACGAGAAGATGAAGTCGATGCGCTCCTGCGCGGTCGGGCCCTCCAAGGAATTGAAGTACTGCTCGGCCTGGCCGTACGTCATAGGTGGTCCTCCTTCGCCGGCGGCGGCCATGGCAGCGATCGGGGTAGGGTTTTGGCCTGGGGCCGCGGGGAATGGGGTTTGGTTTGGGAGACGGTAGCGAGAGCTCGCGCTTGCGAGAAGGGGGCTTGACGAGTGGCCATGGCCAGTGGCGGTGGCGTGGTGGTCTGTTTGGTTATGGGCCCTGACCCTGAAGGAAGTTGCCTTGGCCCTGGGCCTTGAACAGACCAGGGGCCCGTTATACACTGTCCAGTTCCTGGCACCCACTCAAATTAAATCTTATTCCTCCAAAAAACCCTCAATTTTAATCTTACTTTTTAAAGAAAAAGATTTAAATCTTAATTACCAACAAGGAACTAGTAAGCATGAAATATTTGGAAAGTATAAAAGAAGTCATTTGATAAAATTTAATAACTGGTCAAAGGGGGCATCGGTTCGTGTAAGTTCACTATTATGTCTCGTACAAATAGTGCTAGTATTCAAATTAGAAAGCTGCTAGTTGTTTTTTTTTGAAAAAAACTGCTAGTTGAAGTGGAGTATCACCGATGTATTTTGACCTTACTTATCTATGGCGTATAAAGATTTTGGTACACAAGAACATGTGCTAGTTAGCATCACGTTAATTGCTTTCATCTCGCTGGCCGCTGGGCGCAATTTATGCTCCTATTCCCGCGGCCAGAGCCCCAGATTAATGCAGCAAACTCAACTTCTGGAGCGTCGTCTGGTCAGAGTAGGACTGAAACTGCTGCGGATATCACAGTTGCATTTATTACTAGTACATCGGAAATCTGTAAACTTGTTCAAGGTCTGAGAGCCAGCTTGGTTAGGATTAGTTGGGGTTATTTTCATAAACAAGTTTATTTGGCTGGGCTATTTTTGGTCTTGAGGTATCCATTTCAAAAGCAACTTTCTGCATGGGTGTAGTCTGTCTGAAACTGCTGCAGGGTAGACTGGATGTCATTTCAGGGACGTTCTTTTGCTATTAAGGCCAATTAGACATCTCTTGAAATGCAATGCCATCTGTGTTGCATACACTGATACACCCTCGTCAAGTTAGCACGAGAGGATCGACTTTGGATGTGTTGAACAATGCTGCTCTGATGTGAGAAATGTAGCAGAAGGTCTTGTAGTTGCAGTGCCGTACATGCCTGCAAAACTGTCTGCCTAAAACAAAATTAGGACTTATATTTGGAATTGATCCACATTCCAGTTAGAGAAATACTTTCTCTGTTCTTAATCATACAATGTTGAGGAGAATCAATTGAGTTAATTTTTTAACTAATTTGCTTGTTCTAAACAAATATATCTAAGAACAGAGAAAGTGTATCCATATGTGTATTTGTACACGTTGTTACATCTAACAACTTAGGCATTTACTAAAAAAAAAGGATAAAGAAATCAATCATATTAGCTTATTCTCAGAGAACATGTAAACCTTTTTTTTTGTGTGAGGGGACAACAACTAAACATCACCCCTCATCTACATTTGTACATGTTCAAACATTCGGTCAGTGATGCAGGAGTTGGATGCTTCCTCGCTTGTTGGTAAGACAGCAAAACTCGTTTCCCACTTCCACCATTAACATCCAGTCCACAACCGGTGCTTGAGAGACATATTGTAAAACTTTTCTTGATGGAAAAGCTGCGTCCTTTGGTTACTGTTTAGATCAGGATGTACAGAGATGTGTTGCATGCTTGTAGTTACTTCTCAGGTTAGGCAGCCATGTCCGCTTCATTGACTTCTGAGTGAATCACAAAACTTGGAAATACCATGGTGATGTCCCTGCAGATTATGACCATCGGAATAGTCCGTCAAAGAACGGCATTCATAAAATTAGTCAAGGTATTTCTTTATCTCCATTTACAAAATGTAACAGACCAATAATGTTTGAATGCACCCGAGGGCACAGATTAGATATAAAACACAGACAGGAACATTCTCCCACAAAAAATAAGACTGATGCACTCTATTAGACTTCTATTGTCACATTTGTATTATGCTTTCAACAATGTCAGATAACAAAGCAACTCTATCAAGTAAGGTGTACAGTTAATATATCATTGCTAAATAATACTAAAAATCATGCATTCTTACTTCAGGTATGGAAGGGTCATATTCCTCAGTACGTATGGATTATCTTTAGCAAATTGTATCCATTCTTCTTCATCGATCCTACCATCACCTTTTGTGTCAGCCTGGTCAAATGTCTATCAACCAAAATAAAAAGATTCAGCACCATGCAATGCTAGGGATTTAGGATACCAGAGGACCTCATGGATGAAATATTTTCATACCCTATCAACAATCATTTCGACAGCATCACTCGTAATATCCAATTCTGATTCATCCAGCAGAGCCAACACCATTTCCTTTAACTGCAACATAACTGAGGATAGTAATAAATATTCCTAATTTCCTATTCATCAATCATATTTTACACAATAGTGAATTGATGTGACATGCTCGCTGCAATAAACATGACACCCGTGCAAAGTTTTCATGGTTTGAAGCGTGCCACACATTCACTAGTCTTTACAATAGGAAAGGCTTCCTCTCCTCTACTATCAAAACACCAAGAATAATACACAACAACTAATTGGTATTTACTTAGCTATTAAAAAATAAATTTACTACAGACTACATTTTTTTCAGAAATATGTTTTGAACAATATTTCTAGAAACACAACTATGCATCTCATACCTGATCTACCATATCTGAAACAGGTTTTCTAGATGCCTGTTTCCGCGATTTGTTGTAACTTGCTTGTGGCGCCTACGGTATAATTTCAGATGGAACTATTTTCACATAATTTCAAAAGCAATCAATCGAAACAAAAAAAATCTATAAATTTGGCTTTCACTATGATATATATGGCTCAGTCTCCAATTGTTCATATCTGTTACTGTTGCAGCACAATGTTTTCTTGTAATTGTTCTCAACAGCTGTATGCATATATGCATACTCCAAATTTCAAGTGAACAAGGAAAGATAAGACAACTTCTCTAAGAGAAAGGACAACCTAATATCAATATTCAGTAACAGGAATGCAGCACATAGTGCAACCAGTTACAAGAATTAACAACATACATTACATTCACTGAAAACCATGAAGTAGGCTTGTGCCAAAAAAAAAAAGCTTACCTCATTCCGTTCAATAAATCCTGTCTGCCTCAAATCATACAACTTAAATGCAACTGCAATAAGAAATATAAAAATTAGCTACCGAAACTAAACCTAAATATTTCAAAAGATTCTGAGTTTTGGTAGAATAATAACTTCACCAAGAGTTCTTACATGCAACTTTTTGTTCTTCAGGTGCATCTGGATGAAACACGCTAAGAGATCGAACAAATTCACCAAATTCAATTACACCGTTTCGTTTTTGATCAAACAAGTCAAATACCTGCATTTTAATTTCAAGTTTTGTTATAATAAATTTCATAGACACAACTGATAAGGTTATACAACACTAACACATTTGAAGTAATTATTCAACTACTAGTTTTACAACATGTCTCTCAAGCAATGGATTTTAAACTTATTTGGAAACCTAAATATTGATATTAGTTGTAATAAGTTCAGTCAAACTTGAATTTGTTTGACCCATTCAAAAACTAGAAGTGCACTTATTTTGGGACGGAGGGAGTAAAACCTAAATCATCATAATCAACCATATGTTGAAGCCTTGTCTATCATACTCTGTTAATCCGAGATTTAGACAGCACAGA
Source organism: Echinochloa crus-galli (assembly GCA_900205405.1). NCBI lineage: Eukaryota > Viridiplantae > Streptophyta > Magnoliopsida > Poales > Poaceae > Echinochloa > Echinochloa crus-galli. The sequence continues at coordinate 668,199 of OAMR01000374.1, read as the reverse complement.
AGCTACAACTATGACACTTAGGAGATATGCTTTTAGAGAGTATGACAGATGAGTGCTGATGCATGAACAGCAAGAAATCACCAGGTATTTGTCAAGAAAAAACTTAGAGAAATTATTCTTCTTACAGTAAATAAAGTCACGAGCAAGATTTTGAAACTAAAAGCTTGACATAGCTGATATGCTTACCCTATCAACAAAGAGATTTTTCTTCTTGTTCCTAAAGAGAGCATGGTGGAATTCTTCCTAGAAAATGAAAAAAAAGACACATACTAGTTAGCTTATCGCAAGACTGTTTTACCCCAAACTATGCATCAGGGACTACCTTGTGAATTAGATTATCTTTGACTATTGAATTACTCATTTTCCTGAAGAGTTCGTAAAGTGCCTCAACTTCACTTACCGTAACTGCAACAATAGGTGAAGGTCAATAAACTTGTGTTAAAACACAAGAAAATAGATGAACACCAGAGACTCAGAGTTAGTCAGAAAACTAGTAATGCCAGTGTTTTTTTTTTGGTTATGCTTGTTTGTCCTGAAAACTTAGAAAAAGAGGAACTGCTAGCCTGCACGACAGTATATGCAAAAGCAATCTATCAATTTCTCTTTCTTATGAAAGAAGGGGTTCAATTCTCACACGGTGTTCCAGAAGCAATATTAACAAAATCTGGAAGATCCACTTTCTCACAAGATGTTTCAGCAGCAAGGGCTACAGCTTCCCATGTATCCAGCGCATGCGGCGACGGATCGGCATGCTTTGTTTGTAGGCACCCCATCACTCACATCCAGTGGCTCCACCGTGCAGAAAATTAATAGAAGTGCAAACCTCGAACACGCTGCAAATGCACAGTTGCAATTCAAACAAATATGGCCTTATAAAACTTCAGGGGAGACAATAGTAACTGCAACAAGTATTGTAATAATAATTATATATGACAATAAATATTTCACTAGTTATGATATTGACCCCCAGGGGAATATGACTGAAGCATAAAGTCATCTAGTTATCCTATTTTCTAAATGGCAGCGCATATATTCTGTATTCAATTCAACAGTATAAGATACATCTAGGGAGGTAAAGTTTCAGTCCTTGCCAGTTCAGCATTCCAACTGTACAGATCCATCCAGAAGCAGAGGATTTAAATGTTGCAGGGACAGAACCCTGCTTTTAAGCCATAGCCCAGAAATTAAATGAACATTCCAAACTGTTTTGGGGGAAAAGAGGAAATTTCTTGGGCTACTTGCGCATATGGACCATACCATGGCGCAGGAATCTTCTTATTGGTGGCAAACTTTATGAAATGGGTGAATCCCCCGAGCGAGACGAGGCTAATACTACATAACAACACATATTTCCCGTAAGAAATCAAGAAACAGCAGCGACCGCCCAGAACACTCCGGATGAATACCTCTCAGGTCAAAGAGAGCCTCCGGAATCTATTGAAGGAAAAGGGAGGGGGGAGGCCTCGAGGCCGGGACCGGGAGGAGGAGGAGGAAGGACAGGCCGTACCCGGGGGAGATGGAGATCGAGCGGTACGAGCACTATCCCTGGCCGCCGCTGTTGCAGCGCCCTGCTGACCTGCTTGCTCCTCGTGGTCAGTTCGCAGTCGTATATCGTCTGCCAAATTGACTTCGAACAAAACGCCAAACAGAAGAAGATGCAGCGTCGGACAGTATTTACAAAATAAAACACAGTAAAATAACCGGGGAGAAGTACTACCATGAATCCGTAAGCGTTTTGGCTTCTTTTTATTCAAGTTGCTGAGTTGCTCTGGTTCGCTCGCTTGTGCAAAAAGCTCCGGATGCCGTTGGCTGTGCTGACTGATGAGCTGCTGTTCATTTTCTTGAACCGCGATGGAGTCAATAATTGCGCTTTTCCACTTCTTTTCCGTCGCCTTGCAGCTCGTGACATATCGTCAATTACTACCTACCGATTAGTGCTTCGCACAGCAGGCAAACCATTTTCTTTTGTGGCAGTGGAAGTGGAGTCAAGAATAAGCAACAAAGTAATTTTGTAGGAAGTATTTTTTTGGATCGCATACATACCTATCGAATCGGATATGGTTTTCGGTCACCGAGTATCCAAAAGTCATCTATGTTGTGACATGTTGCTTCCGGAGTTATGACTAGGCTCATAGCCGCTATTAGTAATTCGGCAAGTCTCGTTCTTGCGTATGCGATTGGACACGTGCATATGGTTGCGTCACGATCACATGAAAATAGAGGACATGAACAAAACACCAATTCAAACGAGCACTGCAATGCTGCAATTTTATTGTGTCGGTAGCAGGTTGTATCTGAATTATACAGCCTAAAGAAATCTTGAGTTCACATAATAAAAAAGAAAGTAAAAATCTCGAATCACCTTTTTTTAGGAAAAAAAATCTCGAATCACCTGAAAAAAATCCACCTGCCTGGGGATCACTCTTCCAAATCCTACACTTGCATTTTTTTCCTTTTTCTAGCCCATCCTGAGCCCTCCTGTGTCTAAGCCCACCTATGATCCGGCTTGGCCCACTCTCTCGTCTTCTCGGCCCACACTACATTCCCCTCGCGGAGTCGCGGGAGGGAAGACGAAAAAAAAAGCTAAAAAATCGTCTCTCTTGCTGCTCCGTCGCCGCCATGGCGCTCTCCATGCCGTCCCCCCTCCTCTACCGCCTGTGGACCCAGGTCCGCCTCCTTTGCATCGCCGCCTCAACACCGACACCCACCAACTACGCCCAGGTCACCCGCGGACGCGGCCGCCGAGCGCCGCCCTCCGAGTGGCGCACCCGCTCTCCCGGGCTCCGGCGCTGCAACGTGCCTCCGGGGGCTTCCCCGCGCAGCGTCCAACCCCAATGCACCCGAGACCCCCGAGCCGGCTCCAGTGCTCTCAGGAAGCGCCTCACCCTCCACCGCCCGACCGCCGCGTCCTCGCGCTCGTCTGCGAGAACGGCCTCGACGAGGCCGCGCTCGAGCACTTACTTCCTGCCCCCAACCCCACCGGATCCTGGCGCGCTCCCTCGCTGAGAGCGGCAAAGGGAGTTGTTTGGAACAAGGGAAGATTATTTTAGAGTTGTTTGGACAACATAATTACAAGTCTGTACTTGATGAATCAGGATGATGTAGTGAACAAGAGCCACATGAACAAAAGAATAATGATTGAGATGAATGTGCTACCGAAAGATGCAGGGCATCGTGAAACTGGCAATTTTAGAAGCAGCTGCAACATATCTATGGCCGGTTAGAGCAGAACTTGGCAGTCTTCATTATTTGAGGTAAGTTGGCCGAGACATGTAGAGCAGCAGTTTACACTTGACATTGTCAGTGCCTGTATAAGTAGCAGCCGAGAAAATAAACAACAAAGTAGAATCTGTATGGAATTATCTCTAAATGTTAATGCTGTTTGTTGTGTGCTATTATTCCAGATGATTACTTCAGGAGTGATTATGTCGGATCACCAGTTGGGTCAGTGTCCTTACATATATAGTCATCCATGTCATTTTGTTCAGGACATGAAAGGACGGAAAAATTTCTCCTATTTGCTTTATTACTCAATCCCTCTAGTTTGTCATCCCAATCTAGCTATATCCCTTAGCTTGCTGATTTTAATCAGATTGATATAAACATTGTTGAATTCATGTTCTGTATCTGATACTATGTGCTAACTGCTAATCCCCTGGCTACTGTATCTGGTTGCTCACAGGAGGGTTGACGCACACATCATGTTTGAGCTGTAAACAATCCATCAATGACAATTTGTTGGATCCTGGCAACATGGCATCTTGGCCTTCATGCATGATGTCAGATGTGCGGGGAAGAATACCTTTGGGCGGGTGACTTGATGAAGGGGTTCACTCAAGGAATTTTGATAGTTATAATTTGAACTAAATCCGAGGAATTTAGATTTAGATGCTCCCATCAAACAGGCCTTGAGGAGTTGAGGGTTAAAGTTTTCCTGTGGTAAGTGGAGGAAATTGGTTCGATTTGTGTTTGCTCGTAATGGGGCTTTCAGATGGGAGAGTAGTTCCTTTCACTGAAAGAGTTACGCTGTTAGTTAAGACTGGACTCTTGAAGGACATGAACCAAAGCATGCCCACTTTTTCTCTTGCAATGTTTCATGGCAGTAGCAAACAATCTGTTTGAATTTCAAGATTTTTTCGGCGTCCTTGTTTGCTTTGATCTTCTATATAAGAAGGCACTACCAGAAACATTTTGACCTGAATGGCTGCAGTGCAATGGAACATGTACCAGCCTACCAGTTAAGTAAAGTATTTAACATTGCAACTGATTGGCAGCACACTATCATGGAGATGACGGGAGGAGCTCTCGTATGCGATATTTCCCTCACCAACTCCATAGTCCAATCCAAACTGATATGCGACAACACCTGAGGTGATATTTCAATCATCAGTGATCAGTCCATCTGGTGCGCTTGCGATAACCGATAAGGTATTGTTTCTGATGTCGGTGCAGTATTTCCTTAGCAGCACGGATACCAAACAGTTAGTGAGTGATACTGCAGGCAATCACACTTATATCTGGACTTCTGAACGTTGGTAATTCATTTTTAGAATCTGTTGCAACAAGGTAAAGTTTCATTCTTTGCCTATCCGGTGAATGCCAGTTGAATTTAACTTTAGACAAAAGATCGAGCAAAACAACAGGAAAGGGGTTTAATGATATAGTTTTAGTGGCAGGAACCGACCTTCCACAACACAAGCCTACAATCTTCAGAGGTGGCGTACTTAATTGAAGAATCAATACAGCAACACAGGCTAGCCGTCAGAATCAAACATGCCACGGACTCTTCCCCTCCTTTTTGTGTTTTTTTGGATTTGTCTTCTCCCACTTTTCTTAGTCTGTTGGTGTTTCTTGTTTTCTTCTTTCAAGTTGCATGGCCAGTGGCCCAGTAGCAATCACCGCCTATTGAGGCGCAGTTGTCTTTCTTTTCTAATAAACTTGCGGCAAATCTCTTGCATTGCAGTATTGTCTGAATAAAAGCTGAATCTAACCTTGGTACAGTAGTTGCAGCAGAAACAGGGAGGGGAAGAAGTTCGGATGCAGCATGTTTCATCCTGAGATTAACTGTCAAAAACGGGGAGAAAGTTCGGATGCAGCATGTTTCATCCTGAGATTAACTGTCAAAAGGTGTGCTTTTTTTTTGGGTACTCGTCAAAAGGTGTGCTGGTAGCTGCAAGTACGTACCTCGTGGGAGTGCACGATCTTATTATCGAATGGAGCCAACCTTTGTCCAGTCGGTTATGCATAGATCACCTCCAGTCATCACACCGTCAATGATGAGCTGGACATGTCAACAGACTGTAGCATTTATTTGCTGCTGATGTTGATGCAGCTCAGCCAAGTTTGGCTCAGCTCATTTAGTCAATCTGGGTATTCAGATCTGTTTTACTGTCACCTGCGCATACATGTTTGTTCTGAAGCCGCGGTTCAATTTTTCACACGAATAGCAGTGATCCATTGCAGGAAGCAAGACAATAGAAGACAATAGACAAAACACAGCCGCAATATGAACAAGTTAATAATCCTCAAAATTGCATTACAAACCTCTCATTTCCTGAATCCAACAAACAAACCAAATAATCATTGTGCACCTGCTAGCTACCAAAAATGTGCACCTATATTCCATCAAAACGCGCTCGCAATCTGGTGTAGGGAGGTGTACGTCCCCACGACGGCGACGCACACCCCGAGCACCAGTATGCCGGCGATCGCCGCGACCTCGCCGCGGCCGTGCACGCCGCCACCGCCGTGCTGGCGAGCACGGCGGTGCTGATGGCCGCCCTGCGGAGGCTGCCCGCCCGGCCGGCGACGGCGGGCGAAGACAGCTTCTCCTCGATCGCCGTCGTGATGGGCTGGATGACGAGCGCGTACTTGGCCAGCGGGGTGATCAGCGTCGTCAGGATCGCCAGCCTCGTGTACACCTTCCCCGACGGGAGGTTCAGTGTCACCAGTGACTTGACGTCGTCCCCGTAGATCAAGTACCCTAGAACAGCCGTCAGCGCGTAGTTCAGGCTGCAGGTCACCGAGGACGCCAGCAGGGCCTGCAAACAATATAATGCCGATTAATTAATCGAGAATCTTTTACTGAATTTTAGCTAGAATTGAACTGCTTGGGAGCAAAATTTCTGCGGAAAGAAGTGGAATTTGTACCTTGCTGAAGTCTTTCTTGTTCCTCATCGAGGTGTACACCGTCGGGAAGACGCCGTGGCCGGCGAAGCAGACGAAGTACAAGCTCAGGGAGGTGGGCAGCCCGGCGAGGCTGAAGACGTTGCCATCCTTGGCGTGGAAGCCGTGCTCGGCCACGCCGGCCCAGACCAGGGACGCCGTCAGCGCCGCCGACGCGACGAGCCCGACGGCGGACACGTAGGCGAGCACGCTGAGGTCCCTGAGCCACGTCATCGGGAGGATGACGGCGGCGGCGACGAGCGTGTAGAGCTGCTTCCCCCGCAGGAGGTAGCCGCCGGGGAGGCCGACGGCGGCGCCGGGGAGCAGCTTGTCGAGGTTGTCGCCCTCGAGGATGAGGAAGCTGATGGCCACGAGGTAGAGCTCGGCGTACATGACGGTGCCGATGGCCTTCCGGCCGGGGCGGCCGAACGCGAGCTGGCCGATGTCCGGGTAGCTCCTGGCGGCGCCGCCGTCGGCGCGCATGCAGCGCGCGACGAGCTCGCCGGTGTAGTAGCAGACGGCGCCGACGAGGGCGAAGAGCGCCAGGCTGAGCCACCCGCCCTGCGCCAGCGCGTACGGCACGGACAGCATCCCGATCCCTGAAAGGAATCGCGTTGGGGAAGAAGAAGAATCAATCTGCTGGTTGCGATTCATGCGCGAATTAATCGTGGAGAAGATGGATCGGTGGTGGAGGCGTACCTGAGATGACGTTGCTGAGGTTGAGGCAGCTCCGCGAGAAGGAGGCGCCCTTGTCACGGTGGGGGAGGAGCTGATGTGCCTCCATGCTCGCGACGTCGTCGGCGACGACGCCGCGCTGCTCCTCATCGTCTTTGCCGGGAGCGAGGAGGGGCTCGCCGAGAGGGCTCTCCTGCGCTGCCATTGCTGGCGGCATGCCCTTGCTGGCGGTGAGATCACGTTGGCGGATAGAAATTTTCTTTCGAATCTACGAAGAAGACGCAAACAAACACAGATTGAAAAGGAGTCCGGCCGGCACGCAGGTTGTTGCACGCAGGGGCCGCCGATTAACTGCTGACGCGTATGCGACGGTCACCGTAATCCCGTTTAATAAGCGCAGGTAGGTGGGTAACATCTCGGCTGTAGTCATAATTTAACTTGGCCAGCTTTAATCTCTTCAATTTAGCCCTCGCACAGTCGCGCCATAGTCGTCTATCGCAATCGCACAAACTTGTTGCCAAGCCATCATGTCGGTGCTCGGCATCAATTGTTTTAGAACGCCTTGCTTTGCTAGCACTTCCAGATTTTTTTTTGAAACGTGCTGGTAAGAGTTGTGAACTTGAAATAGAAGTTTGTAATGGGTGGTGGAAGTTTGCCCGGACACCATGCAAAACGCCATCAATAGTGATCTCCAATCTCTAAATAGAAAACCAAAATTTGATTTACAGGCTATATGTAATTTTGAATAATTCTCCTCTCTACCTTTGAGGTGATGGAATGATGCGTCTGGTGCAAAAAAAAAGAGCCTTTCTGATAGGCAAAAAAAGAGCCTTTCTGATAGGCACAGGAGCAAAGCTAGGGCGAATACAAAGGGGTGACTATTATCACTATATTTCTGTGATATATATATAGAGATGGTATAATCTGTGGCTGGCCATAGAATAGCTGTAGCCAGGTCGCTGCGCACGCGCTTTCCCCCTCCAGGGCGCGTCACACTCGCGAGCCGAGTGCCAGGTTGGAGGCGAGCCGCTCCAGCAGCATAATGACGGTGATTTATGGCACACAAACGCGCACGGTGATTTCTCGAATTCGAGTTTACGACTGTGGCGTCACGTGTCAGACGTGCATGCAGGGTAGATGATTACGAGAATACATGAACGTGGTTTTGTGTACACGTGCTTGGATGTGTACGTGTTTTTTTTATCAGTGTGCTTGTTACCACAATATATACAAGCTACTAGCTTTTTTACCAAGCAGTGTGTGCTACGAGAATAGCTAGAACTAGTGCATTCAATGTATGGTAAATATTTATTTATTTACCAGAATAAATAGGGTGTGTCGACAGGAATACCGAGAAGTGTGTTACGAGAATAGCTAGAACGAGAATGTTTAGTTACTATGGTAATTGAGATTAATTTACGAAAAAATGGGTTACGAGAAATAAGAATATTTACGAGAACAGTGCTGGCAATTAACTAATATATCTTCGATGAAATTACTATGAAATCTGGCACACATGTGCATTTCCATATTGGCTACTACAAATCTAAACTAAATGTGCCATCCTCAGAAGTAATTCAAGCAATAGGAGTGGAAAAAAATATAAAAAATGATACAATTGGTATTGATTCGCGCACACATTCTGTCTAGCACTGCAACACATACACACTGTATCTCCCATTCTCCCTTACGAATTACTTGAATCCATGCCTACTGCCAAAGAATGAACAATCAAAGTCAACCCAGATGAAAATGAAACAAACATTCTATAGCAATGGTCCATTGCAGGAAGTAATGCAGAAGAAATTCCTGTAAACTATACACTGAAAATCCATGGTTGAAATGGCGTAACCCAGATCTGCAGGTAGAAATAATAGGTATTGTCATTTCAAAGGACAATGATAAAAAAGCTACAACTATAGAACTTGGTGAAATGGACATAATTCCAAAGAAAGTAGTAATTTATACGATTAATTTACCACCGTGCAGCGTTGACAAAGGTCTAGTACATTATGAGAATAATGTATGATGCAGTCTGGTAATTAACTATGAGAGCGATCAAACATTCGAAGATATACTTGGTACCTAAAACCTATGCAATATATAAGACAAGATAGCATGTATGGGCGCATATTGCTACCAAGAAAGACAGTTGATGCAACACACTTATCCAGGGTTGTTTACGGAACACACTAATCTAGCTAGAGTTGACATAGACGATAGTAAGTTTTAACTAGCAGACCCTAAACCGATCGATTAGGCATACGAGTGGATTTCTATCTGGTGGAGCATGGAAGATGGGTGAAAATCTACAAGTTTTAACTAGCAGACCCTAATCCAGAGTTGTCGTGAAAATCCTGGCAAAATTAAATAACATGAATAATAATTTACTGAATTGGGTCGGGGATTCTCAATGTCGTAAATGAAAATTTGACCAACAGCTGGCATTATACGTTAATTTACCACTGCTCAGGGTCAACGAAGGTATAGTATATGTACTATGCAGCCTGGTAATTTACTATAAGAATGATTAAGATTCAACACTTATTTGAGACAATTTGGGGAAATTGAGGTCCATTGCCATAGAATTGTGTCCAAAATAATTGCTCAGAGTGGCAAGAGATGAAACCTAAAAATTGATTAGGAAATATAATGTAGCATTGAATATCCCAAGTAACACATTAACAACAATGATAACTAAAATCGATGGTACAGACCTGCCAAATTTTCAGCAGCGTTGTGCGGTCATGTGACACATGATCGAACACCAGTGGTGTGGTGTCCGTCTCCAGGTTTCTGAAGAACAGATCGGAGGTGCTTCCATTTACCTAAGAGCATGCAAGAGGGAGACAAATCAATTTAAAGTTGCGGATGAGGAGCAGAAATGAATCGTAAATTCTATATTTCAAAGATACAACATGGTCAAATCACTGTAACTTTCAGAATACAACATGGTCAAATCACTGTTTTTCAAGGAATAGTAAATTCTATATTTAATCAACCAGATGGTCAATTAGTAAAAATTGCAGTAACTGGTTTAAATAGTAACACCACAAAATTCAAATGGTAAAAATACACAGTTAATCAACCACACGATCTATTAGTAAAAATTGCAGTAACTAGTTTTAGGTTTTAGTAGTAAAACCACAAAATTGAAGTGGTAAAAGTATATATTTTATTTACTGTTGTTCTGAGTCAAAGATGGTATGGTGATTTACAGGAATTATGTACAATACAAATGCAGCCTGCACTACAACAAATCAGCTGATAATTTACTGCACAGGCTGATGAATCACGTGAGAAAAAATAGTCGTACTAAAATCTGTGCAGCAGGACCTGAACCAGTAACTCTGCCTGTACAGATAATTTGTGAGAGACACTATTTACCAAAATTAACAATTAGGTGACATGAATACACAAAGATATTAATCTAAAATTAGTACATATAAGTCTCGACTGATGCAATGAGAATGTATTGGTCTATGAAGAAAGCACTAGTTACTCGATGCCTGAAAAAGCTAAGAACCAAGAAAATGCAATCTCCATTGGAGAAAGATACAAACAGCAAATGGTAAGCTCCTCTGTTCAGAAAATGGGTTTTGGTCCTATTGTGTCGAAAGTGAACCACCGGCGGAATCAAACAAGCTTGCTGGACGGAGGCGCTCCCATCTGTTCTTGAGTATTGGGAAGTAGTCACAACGTAAAGAGAATTAGATGTTCCCATTAAAACAATTGGGGATTTTAAATCTGACGAGCACCTTGGATCAGGAGGGGATTTTTACTCACCTATAGTAATCTGACTTTAGCTGATAGATTAGGCTTACCAGAACAACATTAGAGCCTAATTGGTGGGGATAGCGCAAACCTGGTCAGTATCTCTCCGTGGCCTGCAGCCGGGATCTGGCGCCGTCGCCAGCAGGTCACTCCAAATGAGTTCGCTGTAGGGAAATCATGCCGCGGATGGTGGGGAGGGGGCAGGGCAGCAGAGGTCGCCGGACCTGCACGCCGCGCTGCCGTCATGGGGAGCTGGGGGGTCTCTTCCTGCGATGCGAGAGCGGCGGCGGCGTTTCTCCTGCGTGCGTGCGTCAGCCTGTCCGTACGTAACGGGAGAAATTTTGGGGATTGTTGGGTGCGTGGGCTCCGGCTCGTGCGGGTGATGTGGCTTCGGGTCTGATAATATATATATATATGCTATCAGGCCTAATTCTTTTCCTTTGCACTAGCATAGATGTACGTTTAGATGATGACGACGCCGGTGATCACCTCTCGCGTGTGGGATCCCATGGGCAGTCAAAGGGCACTTGCAAAATTGGAAGTCAGCAAAATTTGAAGCGTTTATGTGCTCGAAACTCAACGTCCTAACACAGACACACGCAAACTAGACCAGGGGCGGACAGGATTTGGGCCAAGGCCTAGGGCCACTCCATGGGCCAGTTCGTGAATAAATGGTGGGCTTCTTTGCTACAATGATCTACAGTGTGGAGAATTCCGGCCCACGCCTAGGGCCATGGCCCAAGTGGCCCTAGGCCTCTATCCGCCACTGAACTAGACATAACAACAGCACTGTTGCTTCACTTTTTTATATTATTTAATTATGATGGCAAAAAATTCCCAACTTTAGCTAAATAAAAGTTCACTTCAGTATCTACAACTTTCTAGTTATCTCAAAGTAGAGTAAAAATCAACATCATAGCCTAATCTTGAGATGAAACTTAATCTGACAGAAATTGCAGAACATCTCCACCAAAATGAACATAACTGGAGCTCCATATGAATTTTGCCAATCTGGAAGCTTATAAAAGTTTTTACAACTTTGTTGAATATCAGAAAGTCTAATTCTGACATGAGATTTGCATAAACATGAAGTGAACAGATTCTGTACAGAATCACGAGACTGAAAAACTGTATAAAACAATTACTCTTGTAAAGGATCAATTACTCTCTGACTTTAACTCCGATTGAGTTGTTCTTTATGTCCGTGGAAAGATCTCAAAGTCCTATACAACTCTTGTAAAGGTTTAATATTTTTTGGAGGCCACTAGGACCACTAGAAACTGACATAAACGGCAACTGCACAGATTAACCCCATGCTAAAAACAGCGACGAGGGCAAACCTTTACCCTAGTCTTAACAGCGACGAGCTCCACTTAATGCATGATCTAAAACATCAAGAAAACAACGGAAAAACACATTCTACGTATGGTGCATGCCTCACCTAGGGTTCCCTTTTGGAAACAACAAGGGCAACGACAAAGATGACGTTCCCGACGACGATTCCCGCCGTCAACGTGACGGTAGCCCCGTCGTTTGCCACCAACTACACCACACACATGGATCACCACCATGAACAACGAGGAAAGATTGCAATTGAGGGAAAAACGGAGACGGGAGACAAAGCCCAACCAATTTTCAGGGAGGAACGATGATGATCGACGACGACGAGCCCTAATCTCCCCTCTCTTCTTCTCTCTTTTCCCCCTCTCTTTTTTTTCTTTTTTCTTTCCTTCGGTGTACGTCAAAAGGAGCGGGGAGGGTGATGGAATTGAGATGTAGGATGTCGGCGATCTGCTGGGTGGTATTCTGCTGCTAAGTGTGGGTAGCTTGCACATGGGTGCTGAGCATATCCTGTATGTCATGGACCTGCAACTCCATCTCACTCATCCTTTAGTTATGGTTTGTGATGTTACGATGACCTCTAGTCAAGTATGAGCGGCGTGCACTGAATGATGGTAGTGCACCGCTGGAACTGGAGGAGTGGCTAGAGTGGCCTTGCTAAGCCATTTCCTTCCACTTGGTGTTGCTAGCACTTTGCCACCCCGAGCCTCTTGGTGATGTAATATGAGACTGTAAACTAGCTTCTGATATTGCTTTCTCTTTTATGAAGAACTGAAGTTTCAGATATTTTTTGGTGCTTCTGAGTTGAACTTGGTGCTGTCGCTGCCTTCTCATGTGTGCATCTGCTGCACATTGCAAGGGTAGGTCATTTATATGTGAATCTCTTTGGTTTGTACTCATTTCTAAGCGAGTCAAACATAAGATGATTTAGCTTGCTATTCCTACTAATTCTGCAATGTGGTAGGAACCAATAAAAGGTGCATCCTGTAGAATTAAAATATGTTCTGCAATCTAGGCATAAATATAATTTTAATGTGCTAAAGCATGAGTGTGCATTAGTTCTAAAGGATGGAATTGAGATGTAGGACAAACTTGTGTTGTGCAGGTGTAGAGAGCATATGAGCAGTCAAAGATAGCAAACATCTCACATGCTAATGAACTTGACAGTTCTAAGAGATTCACATTGCTCCAGTAAATTTTCCAACAAAAACATGTATTACTGTCTGAGCAAGGGTTTAATTTAATTTGTCATCCTTTCTTTATTTACCTTCATGTCTATTTTTAACAGGAGAAAAGGAGAACAACTATTGCAGTTTGACTTGACATTACTTGCTTGAACGAATATCAATTGCTAGCTAGTTTAGTATTCTGGTGCAATGTGTATAGTATTTAGTTTGATTGGGATAAAACATCCCTGCTTTGCTGACTGAATTTTATCGTCCAGAATGTGTACAGTTTTGGTTGTATACACTTCATTATCCATTTTCTAAAGTTAAAGTGCCAAAGTATCGTTAAGCTTATGGTAACATTTGTCTCATCATTTTATCTATATAATCTATATAATTGGTACCTACTACAAGTCATGGTTGGATTTCTCTCAACTCTCAGTGTGCCACGTCATCCGCTTACGTCATCCACTCACGAGTCATTTACTCAAGGAGCACCCCACTACAAAGCATGCAACTTATCACCTCATAAGTCACGCCATCATCCACTAGACCATTAATTTATGTTTCTCACCGATTTTCTGTGACTAATAGCATATGTACATCTTTGCGAGTATCACGCTACAAAATTTCACATCAGATATATACATAAAAGATCAATCATTTAATAATTGTTCTCTGTCAACAAAATAAATATATTAGTGTCGTTTGTAAAAGAATATTACCATGCAATCACCTGAGTTTCTATTTTGAAATTTCACCTTAAAATTTTGCTTAAAAATTCCCGCAGTAACGGACGGGGTATCACCTAGTTTGTTTTAGTGATGATCTATGCAGTTCATATCACATCCTTTCTTCCTGTTTTATGTATATATCCATATACTGACAGATATGATGTGAGCTTTCATAGCTTGTGCCTTTTGGGCTTTCATACTCTAATTATGGAATATTGTGACAGACTTTTTGATCTTCGCATTGAAGTAGTCACTTCTTTTTGCTTGTTCTTCAGCATTTTCAGTTGGCATCATGCATGTTCTGCCATTTATGTTTCGTGTATATGTCAGGGGTCTCAGACTATTTGAACGTTAGGTCTGATGGCCTGAAGCTGGATGAATGCAAATAGAGAAATGAAAGTGCCAGATTATAAAGTAGGTTAGCCAAAAGTAACACAAAATTCATGTACAGTTATCATTTCTTGTGGTGTAAAGATGAAACTGCAAGTTAGATTTTGAGTGCAACTCTTGTAGAATGATTTCATGTGTGTTTTGATTTGTGATGAGTATGTGACGTATGTACGGAATTATATATAAAATAAATAAAATTTATGCAACTGCATAAATTGTTGAATGGGCTTGGCAGTGGACCAACCAGAACACACAATATGAGCCAAGCAGATTGTGCACGTGGACTGTCAACAACTCGCCATGTTGGATCCACATCAGACATCACGTGGCGAGATGGGCGTGAGGTTTCCACGTAGATGATCATGTCAGATGCTAATGTGGCGTCCATGTCAGGAGCCATGTCATCATCCATGTCAACTGCCATGTTACATGGCTATACAATCTATGACGAATAATTACTCATATCAAGGACATTTATTTTTTTCACTAATATTGGGCTTGGGCTGGGCTATGTGGGCCAAAAGCTGATCTATGAGGGGTCAGAAACATCATGGATTGCGTTAATCTGTGATGATTTTGTAGATTCATACGCGGGTTAATTTGTGATGTAATACACGATGGAATTCGAAAACATCATGAATAGTGCTTTGTGATGGTTTTTAAGTGATCTATGACGAAATTTGTTCCTCATGGATTACAAGGTTTTTTGTAGTGTGCTGAGAGGGTTGATCCCAGCCAAGTTGGTACCCGGATGAAGGTCCTTGTCCATACCCAACCGGGAACTACACTTCCTAGTAATACCGGTGCATGTGAGGCTGGGGCTGCGGTAGCTGTTGTGGTTGTTGTGGCTGCAGCGCCTCCATGGTCACATCAGTTGACCTACTCTGAGTCATCCTACCAGAAACATTGTTCTTGCGAGCTTCCTCTTGAACTGGCTCCAGAGGCATGGTGTTAGACTCGACATTTATACAAATAGAAATTCCGTTTTCGCATGTCCCATATCTTTATATTTATGTTTCACACTTGCTCTTGTTTGTTTGTTTCTACCTTATGCAAGTTTTGAGATAGGATGCATTTTATCTTAGTTTGAGCATGGATCACTACGATAATACCTTGTTAGTGTATTTGTTTAGTTCCCCTTGCCTAGGATGAACTATAGGTTTGGGAAACATTACTCATAGTCTACATTTTTTATGTTGCAATAGAGCTTGAGAAAAAGTCCAAAATTCACCCCTCCATCTTTGGGCCATGCATGGATCCTTTCACTGTACCAGAGGACAGCCCCATGCTCAGGAGGCTGAGGTGCTCGAGGGCACGTGGTTATTATTGGTCCCTGGTAACTCCCTTTTTTAGGGGAGTCAATGGTGCGTCCCCGTCATGGGTAGCCATTGTTGGTCTTCCCCATAAGAGTTGGAGGAGGTGTAATTGTAGAGAGGCAAAATGCCAGAGAACTCAAGTTTCATTCATGGAGTGAGTGGCATACATATACAGGAGGCCCATGGCCGGTCAGTAATAGCCGATCCTACAAGCTAGGAGTACAACGTGCGATCCTACATTCTAGGAGAACAAGGAGCCATGAGCTCAGTCTGTTAGGCAGCACGGTACCAGTCATGAGGACAAAGTCCTAGGCGCTTACACCCCCCCGCAGTTGCAGCATCGGAGGACCGAATGCATAAACTGGACTTGAACTCGTTGAACAACGGCGATGGAAGTTCCTTCGTCATGATGTCAGCATATTG
The DNA here is from genome assembly GCA_900205405.1 of Echinochloa crus-galli. Lineage (NCBI taxonomy): Eukaryota > Viridiplantae > Streptophyta > Magnoliopsida > Poales > Poaceae > Echinochloa > Echinochloa crus-galli. Next base: position 652,215 of record OAMR01000374.1, on the reverse strand, counting down.
CAGCTGAGAAGGCACCTGCACGACGCACAGATCCCCGACGGCAACCTTCTCCCGAACAAAATGAATGTCCAGCTCAACGTGCTTGGTGTGGCGGTGATGGACCGGATTCTCGGTGAGGTAGACAGCGGAGATGTTGTCGCAATAGATGACGGTGGCCTTGTGAACGTCGACGAGGAGCTCCTGAAGCAGGTTCCGGAGCCAGCAGCACTCGGCCGCAGCGTTCGCCACGCCTCGGTATTTGGCCTCAGTGCTAGAACGCGACATGGTTGTTTGCCGCTTCGAGGACCAGGAGATGAGCGCGCCGCCGAGGTAGACGCAGTAACCCGACGTCAAGCGGCGTGTGTCTGGACAGCCCGCCAAGTCAGCGTTGGAGTAGGCGATCAGCTGAGTCAACGGGGAGGAGGCAATGTGAATGCCGTTGTCCATCGTGCCACGGAGGTAGCGCAGAATCCGCTTGATCAGGTTCCAGTGAACGTCATGCGGCTAGTGCATGAACAAGCAGGCTTGGTTCACTGCATAAGCCACATCCGGACATGTCAATGTCAGATACAGGAGAGTGCCGACGATGCTGCGGTAGAACGAGGCATCCTGAACCGGCGTGCCGTCGTGTGCAGAGAGCTTTGACTTGGTGTCCACCGGCGTCGAGGCAGGCTTGCAGTTCTGCATACCAGCACGCTCAAAGATGTCCTCAACATACTGTGCCTGGGTGAGGAAGAAGCCGGTGGCGCCGCGCTTGACTTGTATGCCAAGGAAGAATTTGAGGTGGCCGAGGTCCTTGATCGCGAACTCGCTGCGGAGTCGCAAGATGATGTCGCACAGTAGCTGCTGTGAGGACGCCGTAAGGATGATGTTGTCCACATGGACGAGGAGGTAGGCGATCTGACCACCGTCGTTGTAGACGAACAAGGACGCATCCGACCCTGTGGGGTGGAACCCAAGCGTGCACAGGTGAGCACCAAGGCGCTCGAACCATGCACGCAGGGCTTGTTTCAGCCCGTACAGAGACTTGATCAGCTGACAGACATGATCGGGGCGATCTGCGTCGATGAAGCCGGCGGGCTGGTAGCAGTACACGCGTTCCGCGAGCTCGCCGTGGAGGAACACGTTCTTGACATCGAGTTGGTGGACATGCCAATCCCTAGACACGACAAGCTTGAGGACGGTGCGGATCGATGCGGGCTTGACCACCGGCGAGAAGGTTTGATGGAAGTCAACACCTTCACGTTGGTGAAAGCCGCGAATGACCCACCGAGCCTTGCGTCATTCTAGAGAGCCATCGGGGTGGAGCTTGTTCTTGAACAGCCATTTGCCGGTGATGATGTTGGCGCCAGGCGGTCGAGGAACAAGAGTCCAGGTGCCGTTGGAGACGAGTGCGTCATGCTCTTCGATCATGGCCTTGTGCCACTCTGGGTCCCGGAGCGCCGTGCAAATAGTTGTTGGCGGTAGTGAAGGAGTGTCCGTCGTGGCGATGTGGGCGTACTTGGGATTGGGCTTGACGATGCCGTCGCGAGCGCGCATGACCATGTGATGCCGTGGAGGTGGAACCGTTGGTGGTGATGTCGTCGGGGCGAGGGACGCCGCGGAGGACGCGGGGACCATGGGCGGAGCTGGAGGGGTGGCCGTTGACGCTGGCGTGGTCGAACACGTTGGCGAGGGCGACGGAGCCGGAGAGGGCGCGGGTGCATGCGCTGGCGTTGACGACGGATCCAGGATGATTGTTGGCGAACGATCCGGAGGAGCCGTTGGTGACGCAGGTGCAGGAGCCAAGGGCGGGGTCGATGTCATGGTACAACCTGATGGAGACGTGGTCGCTGCGGGCGCCGATGAGTCCACCCGGGGTGCCGGGCGAGAACGAGGGGCCGTGCGTGCATGGTGTGGCACGTGAACGGGCAGATCGTCCTCGACTGGTGCTGGCGCCAAGCGAGAAGGCGATGGTGGAGAGGGCGCAACCTGTGCGAAGGGAAACACATCTTCGTTGAAGTAAACATGTCATGACGTGATCACGCGACGTGATTCAGGGTTGTAGCACCGGTAGCCGCGTTGGTCGGCTGGGTAGCCGATGAACACGCAGGCGACTGAGCGCGGCGGCGAGCTTGTGCGGCGCGGTGGCTGCCGTGTTCGGATAGCAGCGACAACCGAAGACACGCAAGTGGTCGTAGTCGGGTAGACAACCAAAGAGAAGCTCATAGGGAGTGTGGTGCTGGCGAGGTCGGCAAGGACGTCGGTTAAGCAGGTAAGTTGCCGTGGCTAGAGCGTCAGGCCAGAACGAAGGGGGCACTGAGGCGAGAAAAAACAGTGCACGAAGGCTATCACTGAGAGTGCGCAGAGTCTGTTCAGCACGTCCATTTTGTTGAGAGGTATAGGGGCATGTGAGGCGAAGCAGAATGCCATGGGTAGCAAAGAAAGCTCGAGAGGCAGTGTTGTCGAACTCACGGCCGTTGTCGGTTTTGTCACAACCGATTTTAGGAGAAAACCAGATGCATCTCATATGTGCTCCAGGATCAAGTTTACACATATATGGTAGACGTCACAAGTGAACAATCATAACCATGCATTCGAAATAGTATTATTGTACGATTATTACAATATCAGAGTAGACACAATCGTCATAGCGGAAGACTTAGTTAAACATTTAACTATAAAAACATGAGTGACTCCAACTCCACAGGCAGATGACCGGGGGAAACACGTCTAGAACTCCTCAAATTCAGTAGCAAAATCCTCCACATTATCCCAATATGAGCAGCATTCCGAGTATGGTCGATGCAATAAAAGAAAGAAAACAAGCATGAGCACATGACGTACTCAGCAAATGTAATATGACATACAAGGCTGGAGCAAAAAGGCTAGCTGGCAATACTGCAGTAAGCACTTTTAGTTAGTCAAGTTTTCCCTAGAGAATGGTGAAACGACCCAAGGTGAAAGTGTACAACCTCTGTGGAGTGTAAAGCTGTTATAACAGCCGTGCTCCCGGTTAAGAGCGGCCTGGACCCTTACATGATAATCATACTTGAACAAGATCTAAATCGTGAGCACGGCTGTTATAACAGTTTTACACTCTGCAGAGGTTGTACACTTTCACCATAAGCCGTGATTCCCGTTGCCCGAAAGCATGTACCCTTCCCACACCATGTGGACCGAATACTAGGTTTCACTATGAGACCTTTACAAAGCACATTTAGTACGAGCTAACCTGCTAAGGTTTCCAGTCCAAGCAAAGCATAACCCTTCCTAATGAGGCCCGTCTCTTAGCTAAGCCCACAGCTCAAGAGGACCGGACTATACCCCATCAAGGCCTCCCCCCATGCCCCTTTTAGGTAAGATTAACAAGTACCAAATATACTAATTAGTCAGTCAAAGCCAGAGCCCATTGGCACTCATGGTTGTACTGTTTTCCTGGGTGGTTCTCCATGTTCTAATTAAAAATATATGATCTTGCCAATTAATTAATTAAAAGAGCATATGGAACATAGAGTAGGGGTTCATTTAACCGATCCGAGTTGAGCAAGATAAGCATCATCTACCATCAAAATTAATTAAGTAACCCAGTTTCAGGGACAGGAAAATATGGTGGTTAGGCAAATCCTTAAATAGAAACCCATCAAACTAAGACACATGCATGGATGGTGAAGTTAATAATTATTAGGACATTTGCATGACGTAATACACTTGCCTTCTTCCCAACTCGGTTGCTGCTCAAATCCTTCTCCAACAGTTGGATCTTCAGAGAAATCCTCAAATTGGTCGTTTCCTAATCGCATCACACATTCACATGCAAAGAAACAATACAACAAATAAGAAACAATACACCAAACAATTCCAACAGAAGAAAACAACAACACAAAACTAATCTACACGTTACAACGAACGCGTGAGCGCGAGAATCACTAAAATCGGAGTTAAAACGCAAAAGATATGGCTTTTCTAAGGTTCAGGGACTTGCTGGCAAAGTTTTAAAAGTTCCAGGGGCTTAACTGCGAAAAACCAGGGGCTAAAACATAATGTTGCATAATTGATTATATGAAAGGAATTACAGGAGCAAGGGGTTTAGTTAGTAGCTTTTCTTACTTCAATCTAGCTCATACAGCCAGAGGCCCGGAATCATGCCTGACAGGCAAAGTGGAGAGAGGTGAGTTCTCTAGAACTTCAAAAATTCAGAGTAGGCTTTCAAGTTTCGATAGTCATGAGAGCCTGGGACCATATAATTCTTAAGATCCATATATTTTTAGAAAAGGAATCATTGTCATACAATCAGCAAGCAAACATATTTAAATGGATTTCCACCATCTAAAATTGAACAACCTGACAGACATGTGTACCTGATGGCGGAGCCAGCATAGAAGGTTGGCATCACAGACCTCGGCCACCCTCCCGCAGAAGGTATCCTTTAGGTGCGGCAGTGCTGCTCCCGGTGACGAAGCCGGCACCGTGCCCCTGCATTGTGTATCCACCGTAGTACGTGGCAAGGAGATGAATACCATCCTTCAAAAGCTCGGCAGCTTCCTAAACACAATTGTGTACACAAAAATTAGTGTTTTCCTAAAAAGTAGCTTTTCAGATAGCATATAATCCTAGTTGCTCTATTCTTGGTAGATTTTTTATGCTTACCATAGTAACTCTCAAAAGGAACCACTACTGAAACCAAATAGTGTGTTGATGCTTTGGCATATATAACACTTTAATATGTACTCCAAATATAGAGACACCCCAAGTGTACAGGAATTAAAAAAAAGGGGGACAATTTTGACTGCCCCATAGATGTAGCTCCATGACATTTTGACTGTCAGGAGACAGAATAACTGACAAGTGGGCAAACGAAGGCATTGGAAATCCAAGAGCCTGTAGCAGATCATAACGGTATATTATGTTGAGATTGCTTTTAAAGGGTCAATACTACAGATCATGATATACAAGATAAAAGTAGGTACACACATGGTTTAGCCAATACAATCAATAGCATGTACGACATCAATTTCAAGGTCTGCCGCAGCTAATGCTG
>OAMR01000374.1:589072-639854 GCA_900205405.1 Echinochloa crus-galli | reverse complement strand
CATAGACGAGAAGCTGTCTCTTATACACATCTCGTGGTCATCCTGCCGGCTTTGGGTCGCGCACAAGGCGTGGCCCAGGGTGGTGATGGCGGGCGCGTTCCCTCTGCTGGGGTGTCTGCGGCCGAGGTGTCGGCGGCGCGCTTCTTGTCTCAGGGGCCGCCGCAGATGCCCGTGGCCGGGGGAGCGGCTGAGTGGGATGCGGCCGCGGTGGCGCTGCTTCAGGGTCGTCGCGGCCCGAGCGCGTGGCCGGAGGAGCCTGGCGTCTCCGCCCAGGTCTGGCAGGGCATGGCGGAGGAGAACGAGCTGTGGGCTCAGGCCGAACGGGTCGGGACGGACCTGGAGCGGGCCATCTCAGCCGCCGCCGATCTCCACTCCAGGCAGGCGCTGGAGCTCTTCGAGGTATCCCCGCGCTCATCCCAGCACTTCGAGATTGTTTTTAGTCTGTGTCTTATTCTTGATGGCTCTTCGTGCAGCTTCTGCGGCAAGAGGCTGTTGACAAGACCGCGTGCATCGGGGCTTGTACGCCGATCTTCGCCGGTTCCGCCAGGCGAATGCGGACCTGGGCACAGAAGTGACCCAGCTCACCGTCCCGGATACCTCGGTGAGCTGTTAGCGGGTGGTTCAAGTGGACGTCCGTGCCCCGTTCGCTAGGGGTCGGCTCGTGGTCCGGAGACGCGTCCATGTAGCGCTTGCAAAGGTTTGCTAGGTGGGGCTCGGTCCCTTTCATAGAGATCGAGGGCGCGAAAGCTCTCCCTCGTTAGGATCCCCCCACTAGCTGCCTTTGTCCGGCCTCGAACACAACAGGGGCGTCCCCAAACTTCGCATTCGGGGTAAAGTCCGTTGGACACGCCCGAATCGTCCCTGACTCTGTTGATCTGGAGCGCCCGTCGAACCCTTTCACGGGCCAGGCTTCGTACTCCTGATCAGTAAGGCCTTGCGAGAGGTGCAGGTCACCCTCGAGCAGCGGGCTCGAGGGTTGGTCGAGCGTGACCGGCAGCCTTCGCATCACTTAATCTGGGGCGCCCGTCGTACCTTTTCGAGGCCCGGGTTTCGAGCCCCTGATCAGTAGCATCCTGCGCCTCGAGGCGGAGGGGAGTCGCTGTCTTACCTGGGAAGGAATCCATCGGTTAGGTCGTTTCGGTTTTGCGGGCCCGCGCACGACCGCCGGCGGGCGTGGTCGTGGCTGATGTGTCGCGGAGTGGGCGAGATGGGCGTAGCGGGCGCGCCGGGGAGAGGCGAGGCGACGAGCGGTCAGGCGCCGCTGCCGCGTCGTTTCGTTTTACCGCGCCGCAGTAAATGCCGCCGCTCACGTGTGCCGTTCCGCGGAAAAAAGGGGAGGGGGGTCCCTGGTTGTCAGCGACGTGCCACGCGTGCGTTCGGCCCGTTGCCAGTGGGTTGGCGTGTCGCGGCAGGGTCGAGCCCGTTCCCTTATAAAAGGAAAGCGGGGGAGGAGGAGGATTTTTTACCTTCGCCATTCCTCGCACCAGCTCTCACCTCTACCTTTCGCTTGCTTCCGAGCCCGCTAGTTGCACTCTGTTCGTCCTTCACGCCTTCGTTGCCTTTGCTCCGCGCTCCCTGCTCCGCCATCCGCCATGGTGATCATCGAAGGCGTCACGGAGTGGACTCCGTCCACCGCTACCGAGCACCTCCTGGAGGGCTTGGTGAACGGCGGACAGCTTTCGCCCAGGGGCGATTCGGCGCGGCCGGCGTGGATTGTCCCGGCGCTGGCGGCCAGGGCGCCGAACCCACCGGCGGGGTACGTGGTGAGCTTCATCCGCTTCCACGAGCGGGGCTTCAACGCGCCCGCCAGCCAGTTCATGCGGGGCCTCTGCCACTACTACGGCGTGGAGCTCCACAACTTCTCCCCCAACGCCATCTCGCAGGCGGCGGCCTTCGTCGGCGTCTGCGAGGCTGTGCTGGGGATCGAGGCAAGATATATATTTCACGTCATCGTATACGCAAATATTTGATTTTTTTTTATTCGTAGCTCAATCGATGATCGGAATTCATGGCTACGTAGATCTCATCAAATCCTTTCTGTTTCACTACTCACTTATTGTTTTGAAACTCATACCATGAAGTGACGAGTACATAAAGTTTGAATGGCAGAGATAATTCAAAAAGAAAAAAAATCAGCATTATCCTTTCCCTTCCTCATGTTTTAGAGATGGGAATCGATTCCACCCCGAAAAAAAAAAATTGGCCGAGGCGTGTGACGCGGAAAAGACCGGCCAGTGGCGTGCCGTAGAATTAATCAGCACAAAAACTTGATCTCTGTCTAAACTTGTAGCCGCAAAAAACATTCCTAATAAGCAATAGAAAAATAAGTGGAGGGCAATTTGCATTTTGTCCACGAGTTACACGCAAGCGTCAAATGTACACATCAGCTGACTACGTGGTGTTCTTTTGCTCGCATGTCATTCCGATGATCTATTTACACCCACGTCTCAAGTTGTTGCTATTAAATGAGCAATCTAAGAGATAATGAACCTAAACGCACGCACTCGCCAAGTTTATATACTAATGATGCATTTAACTTAATTTATTATTATGAGCTTCAGGATTACATTGGGTCTCAAATCCTAACACCGTAAATGAGTAAAATACATGGCGGTAAACTTGTTTCTAAACTTTCAGAATGTATTTTTAGGTTTCCAAACTTGTTTAGATGTCATTTGGTTTCCTAAACTTTTAAAATACACTTTTATAGATCTACAAACTTAAACTTTAAAAATATACTTTTAGGTCCACAGACTTATCCTAGAATATCATATAAGTCCCTAAACTATTAAAATGTATTTTTAAAACATGTCACTCATCACAGGCATCATCAATAATATAAATTGATGAAAAGGACGAAAACTCTTAGCTATTCTTGTGCTACATCACACCCTGTTTTCCCGTCGTCATGCCCTTCCAGTGCACACTTCTCCTTCGGCTCCGACCTAGGCCGCCACTCTTCCTCAATCAAGCGTTAGACAATATCGCAATGAGCCACATCTGCTGCTAGCCGCGAGACTTGCTTCTGCACTTATTATAGCTGCATTGTTTGACATTCTCTGTCTCCCACTACAAGCTCCTCGTCCCCACTGCGTGAGCACCGGTGCAAAGGTAGCTACAAAGATGAACCAATGAACCTAGTGAAGTGATGGATGACAAAAGTTCGAGTACCAGAAAATATGCTTTCAGCATTTAGGGGCATCGATGACACACTCAGACAAGTCGAGGAACTTAAAAATACATTCGACAAGTTTAGGAATACACTTTTAGAACTCAAAAACTTGCTAATCGCTAACATATGCGTTCTTACAGATGGCTACTCCTACATTGCCTAACGTACTCATCAAGGGAGGCACTTCTATACCACAAATACTAGGAAGGGTGGCGCGCTTCGCCGCGCCCGTCTTTACCATACACGCTAACGTGTGCCAGTAATACTGTGCACGTCTGGGAGTGTTTGCTGTTTCTTAAATGTTATCATGTGTCACTGGGCATGTTAAAAATACTCGTTGCCAGTGTTTGCAAATAGGTAGAGCATGCAATGCATGATACGTAAAAATTGAAATGAGTTAAATAGTCATTTATGACGTCGACATGGATCAAAACATTTACCCGTAAACATTGCATACAACAGACCGGAAACAAAATCGCTAATAGTATACTGATACAGTGACACACACATCAAAAATCAAATTACATTTTTGATTTTGTTACCACGGCCTGGAAGGCAACTAATTGATCATGGACAATTTAGTTGAGTTGATTAATATCCTTTTTTTTGGGTTTTGTTTATAGGATCTTATAGGCAAAGAATATTGTAAATGTTTAAAAATCATATATTTTACAAAAAATAATTCTTTTTGGCTAGGTGAAATGAAATAATAAAAAGAGCAAGATATATATTTCACGTCATCGTATACGCAAATATTTGATTTTTTTTTATTCGTAGCTCAATCGATGATCGGAATTCATGGCTACGTAGATCTCATCAAATCCTTTCTGTTTCACTACTCACTTATTGTTTTGAAACTCATACCATGAAGTGACGAGTACATAAAGTTTGAATGGCAGAGATAATTCAAAAAGAAAAAAAATCAGCATTATCCTTTCCCTTCCTCATGTTTTAGAGATGGGAATCGATTCCACCCCGAAAAAAAAAAATTGGCCGAGGCGTGTGACGCGGAAAAGACCGGCCAGTGGCGTGCCGTAGAATTAATCAGCACAAAAACTTGATCTCTGTCTAAACTTGTAGCCGCAAAAAACATTCCTAATAAGCAATAGAAAAATAAGTGGAGGGCAATTTGCATTTTGTCCACGAGTTACACGCAAGCGTCAAATGTACACATCAGCTGACTACGTGGTGTTCTTTTGCTCGCATGTCATTCCGATGATCTATTTACACCCACGTCTCAAGTTGTTGCTATTAAATGAGCAATCTAAGAGATAATGAACCTAAACGCACGCACTCGCCAAGTTTATATACTAATGATGCATTTAACTTAATTTATTATTATGAGCTTCAGGATTACATTGGGTCTCAAATCCTAACACCGTAAATGAGTAAAATACATGGCGGTAAACTTGTTTCTAAACTTTCAGAATGTATTTTTAGGTTTCCAAACTTGTTTAGATGTCATTTGGTTTCCTAAACTTTTAAAATACACTTTTATAGATCTACAAACTTAAACTTTAAAAATATACTTTTAGGTCCACAGACTTATCCTAGAATATCATATAAGTCCCTAAACTATTAAAATGTATTTTTAAAACATGTCACTCATCACAGGCATCATCAATAATATAAATTGATGAAAAGGACGAAAACTCTTAGCTATTCTTGTGCTACATCACACCCTGTTTTCCCGTCGTCATGCCCTTCCAGTGCACACTTCTCCTTCGGCTCCGACCTAGGCCGCCACTCTTCCTCAATCAAGCGTTAGACAATATCGCAATGAGCCACATCTGCTGCTAGCCGCGAGACTTGCTTCTGCACTTATTATAGCTGCATTGTTTGACATTCTCTGTCTCCCACTACAAGCTCCTCGTCCCCACTGCGTGAGCACCGGTGCAAAGGTAGCTACAAAGATGAACCAATGAACCTAGTGAAGTGATGGATGACAAAAGTTCGAGTACCAGAAAATATGCTTTCAGCATTTAGGGGCATCGATGACACACTCAGACAAGTCGAGGAACTTAAAAATACATTCGACAAGTTTAGGAATACACTTTTAGAACTCAAAAACTTGCTAATCGCTAACATATGCGTTCTTACAGATGGCTACTCCTACATTGCCTAACGTACTCATCAAGGGAGGCACTTCTATACCACAAATACTAGGAAGGGTGGCGCGCTTCGCCGCGCCCGTCTTTACCATACACGCTAACGTGTGCCAGTAATACTGTGCACGTCTGGGAGTGTTTGCTGTTTCTTAAATGTTATCATGTGTCACTGGGCATGTTAAAAATACTCGTTGCCAGTGTTTGCAAATAGGTAGAGCATGCAATGCATGATACGTAAAAATTGAAATGAGTTAAATAGTCATTTATGACGTCGACATGGATCAAAACATTTACCCGTAAACATTGCATACAACAGACCGGAAACAAAATCGGTGGCGGTAAGAGCTAGGCCGATGAGACAAAGGTTTATCCTGGTTCCGACCGTGAGGTCGTACGTCCAGCAGGATGCGCTCGGGGCGCTGTACTATCTTGCATCGGAGTGCTTGTATGGGGGAACTACAAGCACGGCGGGAGAGGAGGAGGAGTGCAACCCACTTCCGGCCAAACTTGTTCAGCTTGTTGAAGATTCTTGGCCTCAGGCCTTGTAGTATCATGCCGTTGACACGTTCTACTTGGCCGTTCGTTTGTGGATGTGCTACGGCCAACCAATCAACGCGAATGTGATGGTCGTCGTAGAACTCCAAGAACTTCTTGCCGGTGAAATTGGTGCCGTTGTCGATCGAGTTGGGTACCCCGAATCGGTGGATGATGTCGGTGAAGAACAACACGGCCTGCTCAGATCTGATGTTGGTGATGGCCCGGACCTCGATCCACTTCGAGAATTTGTCGATGGCCACCAACAAGTGGGTGAAGCCCCCGGGCGCTGGGCGGAAAGGCCCCACGAGATCCAACCCCCACACCGCGAAAGGCCATGTTACAGTGATGGTCTGCAGGGCGTGCGCCGGGAGATGCGTCTTTCGTGCGTAGAATTGGCACCCTTCGCAGGTGCGCACGACCTCGTTTGCGTCGGATACGGCGATGGGTCAGTAAAAGCCTTACCAGAATGCGTTACCCACGAGGGTACGCGGCGCCGCGTGGTGTCCACATGCCCCGGCGTGGATGTCGCGGATCAACTGCCTTCCCTCGGGGATGGGGATGCATCGCTGCAAGATCCCCGAGGCGCTGCGTTTGTACAGCTCGCAGCCGACCGAGACAAAGGTCTTGGCCCTTCTGGCGATGCGGCGCCCCTCGGTTCGGTCCGAGGGCAGCTCCCCGCGGTCGATCCAAGCGAGGTACGGATCACGCCAGTCTTGTGGTCGCGTGTCTGCGTCGATTTCCATGGCCTCGGCCGAAGAAGTTTCAACGTGGAGGGCTTTGAGCCCCTCCCTCGAGGGGTCCTCTTCCATGGGCTCGACCCCGTAGCCCCCGAGGGTATCTTGAGGGTTCCGGCCCTTCGCTCGAAGTTGACGGAGGGTTGATCGAGGTCGCGGGCGAAGACGTTCGGAGGAACGGTGATTCGCTCTGACGCGATCTTGGCCAGCTGATCCACTTCCTCGTTGTATTTGCGTACGATGTGGTTCAGCTCGAGGCCATAGAATTTGTCCTGGAGGCGACGAACCTCATTGCAATACGCCTCCATCTTTTCGTCGCGGCAACTTGCGTTCTTCATCACTTGGTCGATAACCAACTGAGAATACTTGTTCGATTGTTCTATTGTGCTACTCTTGGCTTGGAGAGATTTTGGCCGGGTATTTCGAATCCGCGAGTAATTAAGGCGTGGAGTGGAGAGGGAGACGTCCGGGTTGCGGACTATCTCCCCCAGAGGGAAAGATGAGACCACGGTGACCGGGTGGGCCTCGAAGTAGTGTCGCAGCTTTCGACGCGCGAGCACTACAGTGTAGATTAGCTTCTGGATCTGTGGATACCGCATCTTGGTTTCGGTCAGCACCTCACTGACATAGTACACCGGCCTCTGGACCGGCAGAGCGTGGCCCTCCTCTACCCTTTCCACAATGATGACGACCCTCGACCGTTGCCGCCGAAGCCCCCGCGCCCCCGCAGGAAGGTGGAGCCTGAAGGGTTCAGGCTTAGTATCTAGATGTATCTTAGTTTTTAAGTGACTAGTTCTGTACATAAACTAAGATTAAAAGTCGATTGTGCGTTTCAAACTTGTTCGATTGTTCTATTGTGCTACTCTTGGCTTGGAGAGATTTTGGCCGGGTATTTTGAATCCGCGAGTAATTAAGGCGTGGAGTGGAGAGGGAGGTGCCGTATCCCTTCGCTCGAGGCAGCCCAGTACCTTTTGCACCCCCTTGAGGTCCCGAATTGGCCCCATTCGTTCCAGGGCCGAGACTTTTTCGGGGCTGGGTTCGATGCCTCGTTGGGAGACGATGAAACCCAATAGCATGCCTCACGGCACACCGAATACGCATTTTTCCGGATTCAACTTTACCCCATTCGCCCGGAGGCAACCGAACTTAGCTCGCGCCCCGCATCTCTCTAAGCGCCTCGAGTTTTAGCACAATTTTTGAAAATTGGGACGATTAGGGGGGTTAACCCCCCTGCAGCCCCCGAGGGGGGCTTGGCTCTATTAAGAATAGGACCAAGTCCCCCTTGTTCATGCCGTTAGTAACAATGTTTTCATGTCTTTCGCAAACTTTTCATCGTTCTTAACTAAGAACATGAAGTATTTATAAGAAATACTAAGGGATTTAGGGATAGAAGCGACATAGCTGTTGGATGTTCCAGGCGTTGGTGAAGACCTCGCCTGTCCACGAGTCGGTCCTTCGCGGACCTCCTCGTTTCGCGGTCGCCGGTCACGAGCGCCCTTCCGTCGTTCGTTGGACGGTGAGGCGTCCACGCGCCCCTAAGAAAGCATAGCAATTCACACCCAGCGGTGGAGTCTACTATCTGATCTATTCTAGGCAGAGGAAATGGAACCTTCGGGCATGCTTTGTTCAAACCGGTATAATCTACGCACATGTGCCATTTTCCATTTTTCTTTTTAACTAGAACAGGATTGGCAAGCCAGGTCGGGTGAAATACCTCTTTGATGAATCCGGCTTGCAGGAGCTTGCGCACCTCCTCCCCGATGGCGCGGCGCTTTTCCTCGTCGAACCGCCGCAGTCGCTGTACCACCGGCTTGGAGTGAGGCTTGATGTCGAGGCTGTGCTCGGCGACCTCCCTCGGGATCCCCGGCATGTCCGAGGGCTTCCACGCCGAAGATGTCGGCGTTGGCGCGGAGGAAGTCGACGAGCACAGCTTCCTATTTGGGGTCGAGGGTGGCGCTGACCCTCAACGCCCTACCTTCGAGGGCATTGGGGTCGAGGGGCATCGCCTTGGAGTGCTCGGCAGCCTCGAAGGTGCCCGCATGCCCTTTGGTGGAGTTGGCGGCCTCGTTCGCCATCTTCTCTAAGTCCGCCACCAGGGTCTCGCTGTAGGCGAGCGCTTCCGCGCCCTCGACACACTCGACGTCGCACGCATAAGCGTGCTCGTACGACGATCCCACGGTGATGACGCCCTTTGGCCCTGGCATCTTCATCTTGAGGTAGGCGTAGTTGGGGACCGCCATGAACTTGGCATAGCACGGTCGCCCGAAAATAGCGTGGTACGCTCCTGGGAATCCCACCACCTCGAAGGTGAGGGTCTCCCTCCGAAAGTTATCGGGAGTACCGAAGCAAACGGGCAGGTCGATCTGCCCACGGGGTTGGACCCGTTTTCCCGGCGCGATGCCGTGGAACGGTGCCTTGCTTGGCCTCAGTTGGTTTGCGCCGATGCCCATGAGCTCTAAGGTGTGGATGTAGAGGATGTTGAGGCTGCTGCCCCCGTCCATCAGCACCTTGGAGAATCGCGTGTTGCCGATGACGGGGTCGACGACAAGCGGATAGCGCCCCGGGTTCGGGACATAGTCCGGATGGTCCTCGCGGCCGAAGGAGATGGTTTCGTCCGACCAGGCGAGGTAGGTTGGCATCGCGGGGTGAACGGAGAAGACCTCTCGGCGTTCACGTCTTTGCTCCCGGGACGTCGCGTTCACTGTGGGCCCTCCGACGATGAAGAATACATTCTCCACATGGGGGAACCCGTCGTTGCCGCCATCGCCCGTATCCTTCTTCGGGCCATCCTCCTTCGCTGAGGCGCGCCTGAAGTAACCCTTGATCATCCCACACTGTTCGAGGGTGTGGGTGACAGGGCCCTTATGGTACGGGCATGACTTTTTTAGCATCTCGTCGAACAGGCCTCCCCCAGAGGGGGGCCTCGAGGGCCTTTGCGGCCTTGCTCGACCACGAGGGCGTCATCAGAGTCCTCGCCCTGCTGCTGCTGCTGCCGCGCGGCTTGCCGAAGCTTCTTGCCTTTACTGCCTCGTTTCTGCTTTTTTGCCTTTGCCTTGGGCTTGCTGCCCTCCGCGGGCAGCTCCTCCGCGCGCTTCCCCTTGGTCTTGCCGTCGAAAATCGCCCCGACAGCCTCCTCTCCAGAGGCGAAGTTGGTGGCGATGTCGAACAGAGCGTTGACGCTGGTGGGTGGTTTCGCCCCAGCTCGCGCACCAGCTCTCGACAGGTCGTGCCTTCGAGGAAGGCGTGGATGATTTCGGAGTCACCCACGCTCGGGAGCTCGGTGCAGCGCTTGGAGAAGCGGCGGATGAAGTCTCTCAGTGGCTCGTCGGCCACCTGCCGGCACCCGCATAGGTCCTAGGAGTTTCCGGGGCGCACGTATGTGCCCTGGAAGTTACCCACGAACATCCTGACCAGGTCGTCCCAGTCGTGGATATGGTTCGCGGGTAGGTGTTCGAGCCATGTCCGCGCCGAGTCCGCGAGATGAAGCGGAAGGTTGCGGATGATCATGGCGTCGTCGGTGGCCCCGCCCAACTGGCAGGCTAGGCGATAGTCGTTGAGCCATGTCTCGGGTTTCGTCTCACCCGAATACTTGGTGATGGTGGTTGGCTGGCGAAAACGCGGCGGGATGGCGGCCGAACGGATCTTTCGGCTGAACACAGGGGTTCCCGGGGGTTCCGGCGTCGGGCTTCTGTCCTCCTCACTGTCATAACGACCTCCCCGTCGGGGGTGCCTACTGCGAGGAGGCGCCGCGTCCTGCCTCTTCTTGTTCAGGACGTTGCGCGCGTCACCGTCGTTAATGGCGCCTCGTGTGTCCACGAGTCGGTCCTTCGCGGACCTCCTCGTTTCGCGGTCGCCGGTCACGAGCGCCCTTCCGTCGTTCGTTGGACGGTGAGGCGTCCACGCGCCCCTGGGTGGGGTATGGATGGATTGTTCCTTATCCCACTTGCCGCCCACCGGCTCTCGAACTGGCCTGGTGGCGCATGCGGGAGGCGGAACGTTCCGCTTGTTGAACGGCCGCTTCTTCGACAAGGGCCTGCACTTGGCACCGCATGCTGCGCGCTTCTGGTGTTGATGGTTCGGGCATGGCCCGAATCAGGGTTGCTACGGCGACGAGCTTTTTGCTTGCTCGTGGCGGCATGGCAGGACCGGCGTCGTCGCCGTCACCCATGATGCGTGCTTGAGCAAGGCGCCCGGCAGCTCGTGCGCGTTCGCCGCGTTTGGGCTGCCGGGCTTCCAGGGCTGCGCGCAGCTCCTGTACCTGCTGGCGCTCCTGTTGGAGCTTGGCTTCCAGCTCTTGTACCTGCGCAAGCTGTGCCTACGCGAGTGCGGCTTCGCTCGCTGGCTCGGTGGGCGCCTGTGGCGGTTCGTCGTGTCCGGCCCCGTCGCGCGTTTCTTCATCCTCTCCCACGGACTCTACTTCGCCGTCGAGGACGAAGCATTCCCGCGTGGGGTCGTATTCCCCCTCGCTGGAATCGTCGGAGCAGGTGAGGCAGAAGTCCACGACGGCCTGGAAGGACGCAAGGCCTTCGCGGTCGCGCAACCCGGAGTAGTCCAAGTTCGGGTGCTCCTGCCCGCGCACACTCTCTCCGTCATTCGACCCGGACTGGGGCCCGCCGGGCGAGGAAATGCTGAGGCCGCGGGTCGAACCCAGCTGGTGACCCGGCGAATCCTCGTGCGCGTTCGGGCTGGCGCTGATTGCCGCGGAGTAGCTTGCGGCCGCGTTGTTCATCCCGTTGGGGAGCTGCGCCGGCCCGGCCACGTTTTCCCAGCGCGCTCCGTCCGCGGGAGCCGCCGGCGGGGGTCCCCCCTGTAATGTGGCAACGGGCCAGAGCAGCAGGTGTGCGTCCCAGTCACGGAGGACGATGCGCGGAGCAACGCGCCGCTCCGTGCGAATCTGCAGCTCGCGCAGTCTTCGTCGTCGCCTGAGTTGGGCCGGTGTCGGGGTGATGGGCATCATGTTGGGCGGCCTGGAGGCGAGCCTCATGAGGAGGCCCTCACCGGTCGCTTCGAACTCCAGGCTCCCAAACGTGATCCGGTACCCGCGCGGAAGCGGGCCGGGGGACCCCGTGGCGGATCGTGGTGGCATGGTCTCGACGCGGCCTGCCGTCAAGGGAACTGATCGGGTGTGATTGACCACAGCGCAGCCCCTACCTGGCGCGCCACTATCGGTGCTGGGATCGGTCGGCCAATCCCCAGCGCCGAACAGAATGCGCTGTGTCCCGTCCCTTGACGGTCGATGCAAGAGCTAGCACGATGAGACAAAGCGTTTATCCTGGTTCCGACCGTGAGGTCGTATGTCCAGCAGGGTGCGCTTAGGGCGCTGTACTATCTTGCACCGGAGTGCTTGCAGAGGGGGAGCTACAAGTGAGGCGGGAGAGGAGGAGGAGCCTCCAAGTCCTTGAAAGCGAGTGTGATTGAGGCGAGTGCCAATACCGTGCGTGACGGTGTGCGTGTTTTTTTCTTTTTTTTCTTCCCCCCTTTCTCTCTCGCCCCCTCCCTCCTTTTATAGGCTCAGGAGAGAAGGGGGGAGGGGCTTACAAGTACAGATACAGTGTGTGCTACAGAGGTGTGTACTGGAGAGCGTGGCGCTGGGCGTGCGGCCGTCCTCGGCCCAAGCGGGGGATTTATGGCGAGCTCCGGCTTCCGCGGGCGTCATGGCCATTCCTGTGCTTGTCCTAGAGTGATTTTGAGGGGTGGCGCTGCCGTAATCTGCACCCAACTACCCGCCGCTGGTTGACTTCGAGGGCAGGGCACCCGGTTTGCTAGGGAATGGTCGAGAGTTGGTGGATTTGACCCGGCGTTCGTCATCACCGGACCGCGCCTGACCGGAGTCCGTACTCGGTTGCTGCTCGTATATTCGTTCGAGGGTCCTTCGCGCCCATTCGAGGGCTGCGCCGGGGGGGGGGGGGAGGACGGGAGCGGGTGGAATAGTGGTGCGGATTGACGCCTGCAAGTCCGCACAGGGCCTCGCGCAACGCCGCATGCGTCTTCACAGTGGTGGTGAGGACGCACAGTGACCGGAGCAGTTGGAACAGCGAGCTCCGCGGTGTCAGCGACGCGGCGTGGGGAGAGATTGCCTTTTTGACTTCAGCGCCCGCCTGATGGGCCGGGCGTTAAATGCCGTTGTCGGGGGGGCACTAGAGCGTGTCGCGTTATGTAGAGGGGTAGCCTCGAGTGTGGCGGAGACGGCCCGCCCGCTCGAGGGGGTGCGCGGCCCTCGAGCGAGGCGGGGTTTGCGCCGTGCCTGCTCGAGGGAGCGCGGCCCTCGTGCGAGGCGGAGACGGGGGTAGCGACTCAGGTCCCCTTGATAGGCGGGCTCGGACGTCCGTTCGTGGGCCGCGATAGGCCGTGACGGGCCGAGCTGCCTTGGCGGCCCCTCTTGGCTGCCGGCGATTCGGCCTTTCGTGGCATATCGTTCTCTGAGGGTGATTTGCACCGATGATTAGGGGACCCCGGGGGTTTGTCCCCGACAGGTATAAAGTGAGCTACCTTGGTCAACCTGTCCACAATCACCCATATTGAATCATATCCTCCTCGCGTACGAGCTAAACCCACAATGAAATCCATACTAATTTCTTCCCACTTCCATTCAGGCACCTTGAGTGGTTGAAGCAAACCTGCTGGCCTCTGATGTTCAGCCTTAACTCGCTGACAAACATCACACAATGCCACATGAGCAGCCACATCTCTCTTCAACCCATACCACCAGTATCTCTCCTTCAGATCCTCTTACATCTTAGTACTTCCAGGATGAATAGAATATGCATAATCATGCACTTCCCGCAGTATCTTCTCTCGGAGAGCTTCGATTTCCGGTACACATATCCGTTTTCGAAATCAAATAGTGCTTTGATCATCTTCAGTGAAATCAGGGGCTTTTCCTGCTAGCATATTCTCCTTAATTTCCTTTATCTTCTCATCATTAAGCTGACCATTTCGAATCTCCTGCTCAAGTGTAGACTCAACCTCCATCGTCACACCTTCTGCTTGATTCAAAAATCTCAAATTCAGCTTTTCCATCTCTGCAAGCATCTCTACTGGCAACTGACGACCAAATAGTGAATTGACTTGTGACTTTCTGCTCAACGCATCTGCAACCACATTGGCCTTACCAGGATGATAGTTGATTCCCAAATCATAGTCCTTAATCAACTCCAACCATCTTCGCTGTCTCAGGTTCAGATCCTTCTGAGTGAATATATACTTCAGACTTTTATGATCAGTATACAATTCACACCGATTACCCATTATGTAGTGTCTCCCAAATCTTCAATGCATGAATCACAGCCGCAAGTTCTAAGTCATGAGTAGGATAATTCTGCTCATGTTTTCTCAACTGTCTAGATGCGTAAGCTATAACTCTGCCTTCCTGCATAAGCACACATCCAAGACCTCTGCAAGACGCATCGCAATATATATCAAAGTTCTTGTGAATATCTGGCATAGCAAGTACCGGTGCTATAGTCAACCTTCTTCTCAATTCCTCAAAACTGGCTTGACAATCATCTGACCACACAAATGTCTTGCCTTTCTCCAATAGTGTAGTAAGAGGTTTCACTATTTTCGAAAAGTCTTCAATAAATCTCCGGTAATATCCAGCTAATCCCAGAAAACTTCTGTTCTCAGAAAAGTAGTAGGAGGTTCCCATTCTAGCACATCCTTGATTTTGCTTGGATCAACTGCAATACCTTCCGCAATAACAACATGACCAAGAAACGACACTTGATTCAACCAAAATTCACACCTACTGAACTTGGCATACAACTTATTTTCCCGTAGTGTCTGCAATACCAACCTCAGATGCTCTTCATGCTCTTCCTCATTCTTCGAGTAAACCAGGATATCATCGATAAAGACCACAACAAACTTATCCAAGTACTCCATGAACACCTTATTCATCAAATACATAAAGTAGGTAGGTGCATTGGTCATTCCAAATGACATCACTGTAGACTCATATAATCCATACCTGGTGGTAAATGCTGTCTTAGGAATGTCTGAGCGTCTGATTCTCATATGATGATAGCCAGATCTCAAGTCAATCTTGGAGAAAACTTCAGCTCCTCTTAACTGATCAAACAAATCTTCAATTCTAGGCAAAGGATACTTGTTCTTGATCGTTACCTCATTCAGAGAGCGATAATCCACACACATTCTCTTTGTACCATCCTTCTTATCAACAAAAAGAACAGGTGCTCCCCAAGGGGATGAACTAGGACGAATGTAACCTTTATCCAACAATTCCTTAAGTTGTTTCTTAAGTTCTTCTAGTTCTTTAGCAGCCATTCTATACGGTCTTTTAGAAATAGGTGCAGTACCAGGTAAAAGCTCAATAAGAAACTCAACATCGCGGTCAGGTGGCATACCTGGCAAGTCATCTGGAAAGACATCTGGAAACTCACAAACCACTCTGATAGACTCCAAAGTAACACCAGTCGCTTTATTCACGGTACCTTCTGCAGCTGGAGGTAAAGTAGCCACAACTTCTATCCTTTCACCTTGAGGACTTGTCAGCAACACTGATCTCTTGGCACACTGAATCACTGTCTCATACCGACTCAGCCAACCCATGCCCAGGATAACATCGATCCCACTGGACTTCAAAACGATGAGATTTGCAGAGAAATCCTTTCCCATGATTTTAAGATTAACATTGGGACACACATATGAAGCTTTCATATCACCCCCGAGTGAACTAACTAACATGGTTTTCTTCATTATTTGCATGGGTAGGTTATCTTTAGCGACGTACTGAGCAGTAATAAATGAATGGGATGCTCCAGAATCAAATAAAACTGATGCAGGGACTGAGTTGACGAGGAACATACCAAGTACCACGTCATGGGCTTCTTGCGCAGTCTCTGTAGCAACGTGGTTCACCCTACCACGAGTCTGGTTCTGCTGTCCTCTGTTGCTCTAGGGCGTCTGATTCACATTCTGGTTCTGCTGCTGAGGAGGGTTCTGCCTGGGTGCACTGTTATTCTGTTTCTGAGGGGTCTGAGTACTCTTCTTGTGACAGTTGTTGGCGAAGTGACTAGAATCTCCGCAGATGTAACAGGCGTGCGGGGTTGCGCTGCTGCCTGGCGCAGGTGTCTTCACTGGAGTCTGAGCTGGAGTAACCTGGCGATTCTGCTGAAACGTTGGGCGCTGAGGTGGTGGTGCTGATCGCTAACTCTGATTCTGCACAAAGCTACCTCCTTACCCACCAAAACGAACTGGTGTGTTCTGCTGAGGCGGATGAATGTGAGGACGAGTGTTGCTGCTTGACTGTCCTGAGGCAACGAACTTCCTCTTCTGTTCTCCCAACTCTCTCCGTTTGTTCTCCAGGCCAATAGCCTTGTCCAGCAGCTTCTGGAATGACATGAACGTATGGGACATGAGCTGATACTGGAGTGGTCCGAACAATCCCTCCAGAAATCTCTCTTGCTTGTGTTCATCTTCTGCCACCTCCTCTGGAGCATAACGAGACAACTGGACAAACTTGTCCCTGTACTCACTGACAGTCATTCCTCCCTGCTTGAGTGAGAGGAACTCCTTCTTCTTCAACTTCATAACCCTAGCAGGAATATGATAACTCCTGAAGTTAGTCTTGAATTCCAACCAGGTGATAGCATCAGGGGTAGCATGAGCAGCATGGTAAGCATCCGACCAATCAGATGCTGACCCTTCCAAGCGACCTGACACATACAAAACTTTCTCTTTGTCGGTACACTGAGCCATATCCAGCTTCTTCTCAATAGTCTTCAACCAATCATTAGCATCAAGCGGATCCGATGAATGAGAGTACGTAGGGGGTTTGTGGCTCATGAACTCTCGGTGCTTGTCTCTCGGCTGATTATTGTTGTTGTTGTTGTTGTTGTTGTTGTTGTTGTTGTTGTTGTTGTTGTTGTTGTTGTTGTTGTTGTTGTTGTTGTTGTTGTTGTTGTTGTTGTTGTTGTTGTTGTTGTTGTTGTTGTTGTTGTTGTTGTTGTTGTTGTTGTTGTTGTTGTTGTTGTTGTTGTTGTTGTTGTTGTTGTTGTTGTTGTTGTTGTTGTTGTTGTTGTTGTTGTTGTTGTTGTTGTTGTTGTTGTTGTTGTTGTTGTTGTTGTTGTTGTTGTTGTTGTTGTTGTTGTTGTTGTTGTTGTTGTTGTTGTTGTTGTTGTTGTTGTTGTTGTTGTTGTTGTTGTTGTTGTTGTTGTTGTTGTTGTTGTTGTTGTTGTTGTTGTTGTTGTTGTTGTTGTTGTTGTTGTTGTTGTTGTTGTTGTTGTTGTTGTTGTTGTTGTTGTTGTTGTTGTTGTTGTTGTTGTTGTTGTTGTTGTTGTTGTTGTTGTTGTTGTTGTTGTTGTTGTTGTTGTTGTTGTTGTTGTTGTTGTTGTTGTTGTTGTTGTTGTTGTTGTTGTTGTTGTTGTTGTTGTTGTTGTTGTTGTTGTTGTTGTTGTTGTTGTTGATCTGAGCTTGCAATCCAGCCACAACATTGGCCAGATCCTGTAGAATCTGAGTCTGGTTGGCGATGACCTGCTCCATTGCTGAAGGTGCTTGATTCAGCGGAGGATTTGGATTGGTGTTGACACGTCCTTGACGATTCACAGCTGGTTGATCCACTCCACTTCCAGACCTGGTGTTTACCATCTGATGGTTAGAAACATGAGGTTCAGAGAATGATAGAAGACCATATACCCAATCGCAAATAGTTAACTAAGAACGAACCAACCAAAACAGAAATTTCTAATTCCTAACAGATTCTGCCAGTCATCTTTAAACAGCCGTAATTTTTATTCTGAACATCCAAAAATTATTATATTTTACGAGAACGTAGAGTTTGAATTCTGAAACTAACCCAAGTTGAATCACCTTAATCCGAATTCTAGAACTAAAGATATTGTATAAACAAGATAGTAGTGTCAGGACCACGAGACAGATTGTGAACCTTTCAATGAAACCTTCGTATCTTTCTGCCAGAGTATCCACAAATCACGAAAAATTCGCAGAAACTAGATTATGAGGTTCTGAAGCTAACCCAATTAGATTTACATCAATCGGAGTTATGTAGATCCAGAAATAAATCAAACAGTACCACTATGTCAAGTAATGACGAGCACAGATTTGAACATGTTGTGATTTATATGGAGATTAGAATAAGATAAGTAAAGAATTAAATCCATACTAAAATCAGGGACCAAGATATAACCCAAATACTAACTTTATTGATTTAATAATTTACTCAACTGTGGTCATCACTCCACAATTAAGTGCACTCATTATAAAGATCCAAATCACACACTTGACACGGAAGCGAACATCCCTAATACAATTCTAAACAAAGATTTACCACACACGAAGATCGAGAAAAACGATTCTAAACGTCCTAATTTCTTATGGAGGAGAAAACCCTATCCTTATTTGACAAGTATAGTGCAACTAAACAATCGACCGCATTCAATAGTGAGGGGGTGAATGGGCCGGAACGACTTCATCATCTTCATCTTTATCTTCAGTTGGAGGTGCTTCTCCCTTGAGTTCAGCTCTAAGCCTCTTGTTCTTCCTTCGCTCAGTGTCCAATTCATCGCGCACCAGTAGTAGCTCTCTAGTGGTGACATCCAATTGCATGTTCAATGTTGCGGTGAATCCCACTTGAAGGTTAAGCGTAGAGTTTTGCGCATTTGAAACTTCTGGTACCACGCGTGATAGAGCGCCTCATTTCCTTCGGGGTAGATATGCACATGTGGTGTGGCGTACTTCATCCGCTTCCTCTTGACAAAGCACAGAGAGTGCCTGTCTTGCTGCATCTTGAATTCCAGCTTCAAAGGTTGATCGGATGGCGATAGAATCATGCACTGCAACTTCCTTGGTTCCGTCATGTTCATAATCAGCCTCCTGTATGTACACCATGACATCCCACTCATCAAGATGCTTCGGATGAGTCCTTGTCCTTCCTCGATACTCTATCTCCATCTGGTAGTTTAAATGCTCAAATAGTTTCCATAGCAGCAACGGAAATCCATTGTCGCCTCCATTGTGACGATGACAAGTCACAGTCCACATGTCTGGCGGCGAAGATGTTTCCTCATTTCCCTCTGATGAGATTTCTGGAACGCTCTCTCCTTGGCTAACTTCTTGTTCCATCATCTCAACTTCTTGTGGTTCTTCTTCACTCACTGGGACAGACTGAGAATGGGAAAGAGTGCTAGCCAATCTTCGTGTACCTTGTCTTGTGAGAACCATCTATGGTTTCAAAAGAAACAAGTTACAAAATAGAAAGTAAATATCAAAGAGGAGATAATCATCAATGACCAGGATTATTAGCAGATTAATCCAAGGTTAAGCAGAGCAAGGTTGTTTAAGCAAATTATTCCTTAGAGAGTGACCATTACTATCTAGGCTTGTGTCCTACAGTCAACACAGCTCTGATACCACTTCTGTCACACCCGGTTTTAGCAGAAAACCAGATGCATCTCATATGTGCGCCACGATCAAGTTTACACACATATGGTAGACGTCACAATTGAACAATCATAACCATGCATTCGAAATAGTATTATTGTACGATTATTACAATATCAGAGTAGACACAATCGTCATAGCGGAAGACTTAATTAAACGTTTAACTATAAAAACATGAGTGACTCCAACTCCACAGGCAGATGACTGGGGGAAACACGTCTAGAACTCCTCAAATTCAGTAGCAAAATCTTCCACATTATCCCAATATGAGCAGCATTCTGAGTATGGTCGATGCAATAAAAGAAAGAAAACAAGCATGAGCACATGACGTACTCAGCAAATGTAATATGACATACAAGGCTGGAGCTAAAAGGCTAGCTGACAATACTGCAGTAAGCACTTTTAGTTGGTCAAGTTTTATTAAGCAACTATTTACTAGCAAATGAAAGTATATACCACCCACAAATTAATGAATGTCATAATCCAAACATAATCAAGTAACCACGATTTAGATCATGTTCAAGTATGATTATCATGTAAGGGTCCAGGCCGCTGATGACCGTGAGCACGACTGTTATAACAGTTTTACACTCTGCAGAGGTTGTACACTTTCACCATAAGCCGTGATTCCCGTTGCCCGAAAGCATGTACCCTTCCCACACCACGTGGACCGAATACTAGGTTTCACTATGAGACCTTTACAAAGCACATTTAGTACGAGCTAACCCGCTAAGGTTTCCAGTCCAAGCAAAGCATAACCCTTCCTAATGAGGTCCGTCTCTTAGCTAAGCCCACAGCTCAAGAGGACCGGACTATACCCCATCAAGGCCTCCCCCCATGCCCCTTTTAGGTAAGATTAACAAGTACCAAATATACTAATTAGTCAGTCAAAGCCAGAGCCCATTGGCACTCATGGTTGTACTGTTTTCCTGGGTGGTTCTCCATGTTACAATTAAAAATATATGATCTTGCCAATTAATTAATTAAAAGAGTATATGGAACATAGAGTAGGGGTTCATTTAACCGATCCGAGTTGAGCAAGATAAGCACCATCTACCATCAAAATTAATTAAGTAACCCAGTTTCAGGGACAGGAAAATATGGTGGTTAGGCAAATCCTTAAATAGAAACCCATCAAATTAAGACACATGCATGGATGGTGAAGTTAATAATTATTAGGACATTTGCATGACATAATACACTTGCCTTCTTCCCAACTCTGTTGCTGCTCAAATCCTTCTCCAACAGTTGGTTCTTCAGAGAAATCCTCGAACTGCTCGTTTCCTATTCGCATCACACATTCACATACAAGGAAACAATACAACAAATAAGAAATAGTACACCAAACAATTCCAACAGATCTAAAAAGAAGCACAAAACTATTTTACTCGTTACAACGAACTCGTGAGCGTAAGAATCACTAAAATCGGAGCTAAAACGAGAAAGATATGGCTTTTATAAGGTTCAGGGACTTGCTGGTAAAGTTTTAAAAGTTCCAGGGACCTATCTACGAAAACTAGTGACTAAAACATAATTTTGTATAAAAACTCGAGGGCTTACGGGTAAAAGACCAAAACAAGACCTCGGGCGAAATTTTAAAACTTGCAGGGGCTAAAACAAAAGAAATAGTACCTAATTGTAATTATTTTTGAACTAGGATGGACTGCGGGTTGATTTCTAGAAAACTCAGGGGCTCTTTTGCAAAACGGCCAAGCGCTGTCCGGTATCGACTCAGTTTGACTCGGGCCGATCTAATCTGGGCCATTGGATGGAAATCGGACGGTCAGAGGTGCTCGGCTTCAGCGCCGGCGAGGGCGGCGGCGCTGCACGGCGGAGGATCGCCGGAGTTCGGTCGGGAAAATGCTAGCATGCTTGGTTCAGGATAGGATCAAGTGTTGTAGACTCGTGAGGCAATGTCAAGTCCAACTAAGGCGGTCTGGACGGCTAGGACGGCACGCAGGCGACGGCCAACGACGGCGGCGAGACGCGACTGAGCGACACGAAACCGAGGCTACGGACATCAAAACGCTACAAGAACTGCACAGGAAGAATGAGAAGGGATTGGCGAGCTCACCAGGCGTGAACTCGACGAGGATTGACTTGCGACGGCGATGAACGGCGGCCGGCGGCGCTGGAGATCCATGGAGAACGCGATAAGCACGATGGAATCAAAATTGATCCAAGAAAACGAGCGGGAGGCTTCGTTATCACCTAGCGAACTTCTTGGAAGGGTTCTGGGTGCGAGATTGTCAGTGAAGGCAGCGATCGACGGCGAGCACCGATCTCGGCGTCATTGGCGGCTCGGTTAGGGATTTGGAAACAAGGGTGCGGGGAGCTGCTTGGTTGGGGAGAACTTTGGGCGGTATGCGTCGCTTAAATAGGCTGGAGCCCATGGTCTAGGCGGCGGGCAGCGGCCGGACTCGGCGTCGGGAGCAGTTCGAACTCGGAGTCGGGCGGAGTCCTGCGCGGCGACGGAAGGTAGGAGGGGACGCTGACGAGTGGGCCCCATAGTGCAGAGAGAGAGAGAGAGAGAGAGAGCGGCGGGCGCACTATTGTCCGATACTGGGCCAAAACAGAGAAAAGGTCGGGCCAGCGCTGAAAAAGCGGCCCGAAAGAAAAAGAGAAAAGGCGCGGGGAGTAACTATGGACTGGGCCAAGAGTTTGAAGGGAAAAAGCAGACTTCGCCAAGAGTTCAAGGGCCTAAGCTAAACTCAGCCTAAACAACTTCTCTAAAATTCAAACAAAAGTAAATTAAATTCAAATTTAAATTCCAATTTAATTTACCTGCAACCAAAAATTAATGCAACAGCATGAATGCAACAAAAACTTATTTTGACCAAAATAATTATTTAACTGATGTTTAATTTTAATTAAAGTGATAGAAATTCCAATTAAATGCTAGAAAATTTATTTAAGCTCCAAAAATTCCTAGGAAAATTTCAGAAGATTTCTCAAATTTAATTGTGATGAATTTTAGGGTGTTACAGGTTTGGAGGGACTGAATGTTCGTCTGAAACTGCGTACGCACATAGGCATGAAAGGAAATGAGAGAATGAAGAACATCAGACTTATGGCGCAGTGGGAATGTCCATGCAAAGTGAGAGTAATCATCAAGCACAATCAAGTAATATTGGAATCCTGAATTGCTAGGAATGGGAGAAGTCCAAACATCACAATGCAACAATTGGAAGGGGGCAACACTAACATTATTGGAGCTTGCGAATGGTAGACGAACATGCTTGCCTAGCCAACATGCATGGCATGTATGTTTGTCAGATTTGGTGCAAGTAAAACCAAAGGAATGCAAAATACGACTAAGAGACTCATGTCCCGGGTGACCAAGCCGCGAATGCCACAATGCCGTGTCGTGGGAAGCCTGAAGAGCAAGATGGCCGGCAGAGCTCTGTCGCAATGGCGGCCTGACGGGGTAGAGGTCGCCGGTGGAGTCACAGTGGAGCAGAACCATCTGGGTATGAAGATCCTTGATGGAGAAACCAGAGGGATCAAATTCCACAGAAACCGAGTTATCACGAGTGAGTGCACGGACGGAGATCAAGTTCTTAATCAAATGGGGGGAAATAAGGACATTGCTAAGTTGTAATGGAGAAGCAGAAGTGGGTAATGCAGTGGATCCAGTGCCAAGAACAGAAAGAGGAGCACCATTGCCGACAATGATATGCGAAGGAGAAGAATGAGAGGTGTGGGTGGACAGAATACCAAAATTGGAAGCCATGCGCGAGGTGGCGCTTGTGTCCATGAACCAGTCGCCGCCACCACCGCCCATCGGAGCCTGGGTGGGCATGTCGTTCAGCGCGGAGAAGAGGGCCTGCGGCGCGGAAGGGGCGTTAGGGGTAGAAGGAGCCGGACGGTGCGCTGGCGTTGAAGACCAGCGCGGTGATGGACGGCGTGTTGAAGGCGGTGAGAGCCTGCGGGGGCACCGATCCAGGGCACGGGCCGAGGACGCCGGGAGTCTGGGGGTGCCACTGGTTCATGGGCCAGGCCTGTACAACCCCCGTCCAAGGATTGTAGGCCTATCCCCTCTTAGGAGTCCCGGACTGATGCGGATCAGCGTTGCGGGGACGTTCGTCGTCGGCCTTGCGCTTCTTGCGACGATCGCCGCCGGTGCTAGGCGAGTTGGGGCCGGGCGCGGTCGGTACCGACGGAGGCCGCGGCGCCGGGTTGTTGGAGGAGCCGGCAGCCATGAGGGCGGTGTCAGCCGCCATCTTCTTGGTGTGGCGCATGCTAGCCTCCTCGCGCGGGAGCTAGCCACACGTGAAGATGACGGTCGGCGGATCCTTCTGGGACGCGAGGTAGGTGACGGCGCCACGGAAATCGTCGTTGAGGCCGCGGAGCGTGTTGAGGACGAGAGCGTGATCGGTGACGGCGGCGCCCACGTCGCAGAGTTGATCGGCGAGACGCTTGAGCTTGCCGGTGTACTCGGTGATGGACATGTCGCCCTAGAACAGACTGTGGAACTCTTGCTGTGCATAGACGGCCCGCTGGAGAGCGTTGTCGAGGAAGAGAGAGTTGATGCCGGTCCACACCTGGTACGCCGTGTTCTTGGGCTTGTAGACGATGTCCATGATGTCCTTGGCCACGGTGATGTAGAGCCAAGAGGTGATGCATGAGTCGATATGCAACCACTCGGGATCATGGCGCATGAGGACGGCGTCGAGGCTGCCTACGATGTGGTCGACGAGGCCAAACTTCTCGAACGTGAGGCCGAAGAGGGTGCGCCGCTGCCGAAAGTTAGCAGCATCCTGATCGAGCTCCACATGAACGTGCGCCTTGATGTTGAGCATGGAAATCTTGGAAGTAGGAGGTGGATCAGACCGGGAAGGGGAAGCAAAGGGGTTGGTGGCAGCGCCGGAGGAGCCGAAGTCCTCGGACGCCATAGCATCGAAGGAGAGAGCAGCGGAAGGATGGAGTTGGATCTGGAAAGTCTCTTGATACCATGTAGAGAGGCAAAATGCCAGAGAACTCAAGTTTCATTCATGGAGTGAGTGGCATACATATACAGGAGGCCCATGGCCGGTCAGTAACAACCGATCCTACAAGCTAGGAGTACAACGTGCGATCCTACATTCTAGGAGAACAAGGAGCCATGAGCTCAGTCTGTTAGGCAGCACGGTACCGGTCATGAGGACCAAGTCCTGGGCGCTTACAGTAATGAGCTCCTCAATGATGTTTTTGGAGGAGTTCACGATGCACATTGTCTTGGAGGCGCCACATCATCATCTCAACTGTTCTGAGATATATATCTTGTAGGTCTTTGTAGTTAGCCATGAGGGATCTTGGGGATCCGGCCCCTGCACCTAGGTGGTCAGCCCCCAGGCATATGCGTGCTTGGGTAAAAGCAGATGAGCCCAGTAGTTAGGTCCGCCCACTATCAAGTCGGTCCCTAATGTCAGGCTCCATGGGTGTTGTTAGCGGGACGAAGCACCCCATGTTTCGTGACGCTGATAATTTGTTTGTCCTGAGATGCATTTGGGATGAGTGTTTGCATTGATTTAATGTTCCGGCATGTTTCTAGATAAAATAAAAGAATGATTGATGGCATAGAAGTATTATTTGTTGCTAGCTAGTGATCATAAGTACTAACAAGCTAGAAATTGGTCGCTCGTTTTAAACTTCTCTGCATAACTTCTAGGATTACCACTTCTAGTTTTATGGTCAAAGATGTTCACAATGCAATACTAAGCATGCGTGCATAAATAAAGGCAACACAAACAAAAGTTGTTGCAAATATATTATCTTTTGTTTCAGCCTAAATAGGAGGAGACTGTTTTGTTTCAATCCAACTGGAAACAACCTGTCTTACCACATATACATACATGAGATATGCATGTGGTGTAGTAAGTCAGTTACATACAGGACAACTTTTTACAACTTTTTATACATTGGAAGCTAATCAAATTTATATATTACCAAATTAATAAAAAAATTCTGGTAATACAATTAATACCACCAGATTTACATATAAAAACATAAAGACATGCCTTTTTGGTTTGTGGGCCCCTTCTTCTTCTTCTCGCTAGTCTTCTTCCTTATTTCTCCATAAGAACTCGTCTCTCGTGTCACAGTTTTTCTTCCTGGTGGTGTCTCAAATCTTATAGATTCAAAGACTTCAGATATTGCGGAAACAAAGAGGTGAATTCGAGAAGGTAAGACAATGGATTTTAGTTTGCTATCGGGATAATTGTTTTTGTCTACAAGAAAATTTCAGATCTAGATCTGCATTAAAAATTCTTCAATTCCATAATTTTTTTCCTTTAGTTGTTGTTACAAATACAAGGTACAACTCTAACTCTTAGTCTAGCACACTTTTGCCCCTCATTTCTCTTGCCATGATAAATGGAGCAATGAGCTTCTGCTTCTGGTGCCTCTCTTCATTGTCGCTCTCGTAAAAATAAAGGGCATGGCTGGCATATTCGCCAGTGGTAGGATGTTTGCATAAGAAGTGTATGGTGAGGAGCGGCACCACCGTGCCTAGTTACACGTCACAACATGCGCAGATCGAAGGACTAGATCTCAGCACTCTGCACGGGAGTGAAGCCCATTGAGGGCACAGAGCCCCTCACCCAAATTTTTGAAAGAAAGGCAATTGACAATTTTTCACCGTTTACAAGGTTAAAAAATTTAAGATCTCTTGAGGCATGCCCCCTCTCAATATTTCCCCTAGGTCTGCCCCTAATCTCCCCGTCAGATCTGAGCTCAGGTTAGCAAAGTCTTTGTTTCCGTAGGTCTAAGCTCATGTGACAAGTATTCATGACTTTACTACCTGCACACGAGAGCCATGTAGAAAAGGACAGTGGTGGGCCCATGCCTCCACGAGCAAAAGAGCTTGATTGTTTTTGCTCAAAAAGTTCAGAATATGATGAAGTGCTCCAGTGCTCACTGTTACAATCAGGAGATGACGAGGTAATGGCAAGCTCCTAAGAAGAAGAGTCCACCATGTGCTCCCAAAATCTCAGGGTCACTGATGAAATTTAATAGACAGTGTACATGAACATGAACCACAACATGTAGATTCCCCATCCTTCCCTGCTTCTCTATGTTCCTCAAATTTTCTTCTTCACCCTCTGTGCAATGCAGAGAAGGATTTTGGACCAGAGAGGATCAAGTAGATCTTCAGGAGCAAGAAGGAAAGCAGGACTAGATGAAGGAGGCCTACTGCAGTCATTCTCGCCATTTAAATCACCAAAGTTCAATCTTAAATAAAATGCTAAACACCTAGCACCACCAAACACCTAATCCAACAATGTGGACCTTTTTTAAAAAACTTTTCCTTCAGCTACTAAAAAAACCAAAAACACTAAGGGTATTGAATCTAACCCAACAGTAAGTATTCATGTTGAATCTATTATATATATGAATCAAGTTATGTATAGTATTCCGTGAGAATAGATATAAGTCTAATAATTTTACAGGTTGTTTATATATATTAGATGGATAGTTGGGTTTTAGCATATGTGGTTTTGCTGTTCCAATATGCTTGATCAACTGTATATTGTTTTGATGAAAGACTAGGCGCCAAAAATATTATTTATGTCAATGGAAATTTTTATGTATAGTGCATGAATTGAAAATTTTCACCCGAAATAAGCATGCATGAAACAGTAAGTTTGAGCTCCTAACAGGTCGTCTACCATTCTAGTATGCAATTATTTGTAGGCTATAATGTTTACGGTTGTGTTTGGCATAACCAACAGTATGGTGGCCTCATAAGAATTATACCTAGCATAGTCTATTTATGGATCCACCAAATTTACATATATTTCAGGATTGATTGCTCTATCATAAAAGCATGAAGAGTACCGAGCTATTTAAATGGGTTCTAGCCACTAGGAGGGACAATTTATAGCAATGTTTACTGTTATTGTTCCAGAATTGATTAATGCATCAGTTTTGGATCACATACTCAAGTAGTTCATTATCCTTTGTTTCATTTTTCATTTCTTCATTCATGATTGTCTTCTATATATTATCTCAAAACACAATGAAAGGTTCTCCTTTGCATTCATATTCTGTGGTGTAATAACTTTTCATACTTCTCAATCTGTATTATTTCATCCTTTCTTATGCAGTGTCCTCATCATTATTTATCTTTTGATTCTACAGAGTCACATGGATAGCACATCTAGCAACAAGGGAAAAGGAGCCATGAATGCTATTTCTAGTAACTCTTCTCATAAAGGATTTGGAGTGTTTGATGGGAAATCACTCAATCAGGCTCCACCACCACCAAATATGCCTTATAATCAGAATTATATGATTCATCCAAATCCAATTGTTTATTGTTAAACGATGATCCACTTAATGTTGCTCCCTTAACAGTAGCTAAAGAGGGGGAGCCAGTAGCCCATACCCCTTCTTGCATTATAAATCATCCAGCATATAAAGGTGGATGGAAGGTTCTTCAATATTGCAGGAATAATGGAGGAGTAGAATATGTAATTATCTATCACTCTCATATTTTTTATCCTAATATATTAGTGAGAATCCCCCATTTCCCTTCTATATGAAATATTTTCATGTTTTTAAATGTCTTTGTTCGATGGTTTTGTTATATGATTACCTAGTTAACAGTAGAAAATATTGAATTCCTTAATATGTATTTCATGTTTTCCTCTATGATTATACTAGTAGATAAATCTTGCTGCTACAAAATGTTCATGTGGATGTTATTTCAATTTCTAGGATTATTGTACTATTAGGATTTTTCATAATGTAAGTGATTTGATCTCCAGTATTATATATTTATTAAAATGGCCTAGGTCACTGAGTTCAATTTAGTGTATTCTAGGTATCATGATATACCTCTCTATACTACCGTGTCCTACTTGAATGGCTTACAATCTCTTGCAATTGCTTTAGTGAAAATACACTACAGAATAGTAAGGAAGGCATTCCAAACCGTAGGATTGGAACAAGATACAAGTATTCTAATGCAAAGGTTTATTAGCAAATGTATCAACCAATAAGTTTTGTGAGCAATATATAGGAGAAACCTCCAAATTTCATTCCTTCTTCTGGGCCATAGATTTGCAGAAATCTTTATACAGTTCGAGCTGAAGTAGAAGCAATTAGCGATACATACTGAAGGATAGAGGTTTATGTTAGAGTTGTGGTGCATGGTTACACATCTCAAAAGGCCGGGTTCAGGTTGTAGGGGCATTTCAAAGAGTTAGGTCATATAGGTGGCTAAATTCCTCTGTTCTAAAGAGTGGAACATTTGGTGGGAGAAAGGATGGCACTGTTTTGCATGCAATCAATGGAGTCCAACACGTGTTGGTTACTGTATGTCATCCTGCCTACTATGCCTTAAGGTTACCTAGCCATTTCAAAATCCATTTGTACCATTATTTGAGCATACGAGCTCCATTTAATCAACTGAAAAAGATGAGTGTATGCACCACTTTTATACTGAACATAATTGAATATTTGGGTTCGCTTATTCAGTTTTGTTGTTCCTTCGGGTCCTTCTGTTCTCTCTTCTGATGAAAATTGCACCATGTAACTTTGGCTATCATTACCAAGCCTGTATATCTAGATCACCAAACTGAACTATCCTTGCGGTGTTTTGTGACCAATTTTAAACACCATGTGGCCAGTATAGCTATTGTAATAGAAAATCCAACTTTCTGCACTGATGCATATACATTTACTTTTCCTTCTCGCAGACATATAATCACAGATATTTTGGCAGACTTCGCTCATTAAAAAAAGTTCTGAGGCTCCTGGATCAATTATGGAGCTTGCAGAAAAATGAAATGGTACGTTAATGTTCTCAACAAGTTAGCTACGCGCCTACGCATTTTATGATTTGAACAATATGCGTTGGTGTTAACATTTGTAAGTTTTTAGGTCTTTTCCTTGTTACACTGATACTGATCAATACATTCAAATTTTTTGTTCTTCGCAGAAAAAAGCTGATCAGGATGAGCAAAGCTCTGGTATGCCATTTAAGTATTATGAAATATTGATTCTTGGTTTCATATAGATATAGAACTTGCTTGTAATATTTTGTCCCATTTATGTAATCTAATCGAGAATTTTATCGTCACCAATGATATTGTGCTGATTTTTAGTATATATTTTCTAGGGTTATTATATCGACGTATGTTTTTGAAGGACTTATTTAACTATATCACACATGTCTATAAGTGACTGACTACTCCATCTCCACCCCTATTGTAAAACTTTTCAAAACTCTGAACATCATATTGTAAGAGTGTATGCATGGACCCATGAAGCTAATAATATTATAACATTATGTAGCTTTAGTTATTTTCTAGTATATATATTTTTGAGAAGTGTAGTCAAAGTCTTTCCAGGATGACAAACACAAAATTCAAATGCAATGTACGCATGTGTATATATAGTGATGGACGGAGCTACGACACATAATTCCATGTTTATTGTGTTTAGATGGGCAAGATAATAATGATGCTTTAAGAACACACACACACACACACTCTCTCTCTCTCCCTCTCCCTCTCTCTCTCTCTCTCAGCCGAATCCATCACTCATTTCCATATTACATTGCATAAGTTAATGTTAGTTAATATATACTTCAAAAATCATTTGCAGGTTCCTATCAGACAGCCGAAGGAAATAGTGCTGCAAGTGCTAGTCAACCAGCTGAAGGAAATGATGCTGCAGGTCAGTGCTGCTTTTAGTTTAATCATATTTTGTCTGGAGTAATGCCACTATAACTCGGTAAATAAACGTGCAGGTATCAGTCCATCGGCTGAAGGAAAGAGTACTGCAGGTGCTAGTTATTCAGCTAAAGGAAACAGTGCTGCCTAAACTTTTCAAAATCATGTTTCCTTAAGGAAAGAGTGTTGTCTTGCTAGGTAGACTGGTCACAACTTCACAATCAAGTTGCATAGATTGTGACCTAGAGTAGTATTTGCTACATGTATCAAATAACTTTCCTTTCAGAGAAGATAGGTTTATCGATCGATAACTAAATTCTGGTACAACTGTTATGTGCGCTTGAGATCTAGCTTTAAAAATATGTAAGATTTTGATGGAATTTAGGGCTTGGCCCATGAAGAAGCCATGAAGAAATTCCTAAATTCCTAGTAAATCTCAAAGGCCCATGTGTGCATGAGGAAGTGGTGGAAGAGTGCAACCTTTAGTCCCACATTGCTAGTTGAGAGGAGGGATGGCCAACTTAAATATGAAAGTTGTCTCCACTTCTCCAAGCTATGTGTGTGGGAAGAGAAGGGAAGCTCCATGCTCGCTCGCCTTGTCTCGCGGGGCGAAGGGCGCGTGCGCACGACGTCTGCATGAATGGCCCCGATCGCCGACGTGCACCGGCGAACCGGAGAGCACAACTGCTCCAAGCCTTCGTCACGGCTCGTCTTCCGTCAAGGTCCGGTGTTGTTCGAGCTCGTCGTCTGCAGCGCCGATTGCTGCGCCCCGTTCGCACCATCGACATCGCTTCACCACCACTTGTCACCACGGCTACACCCCTACACGTCATGCCGGGTTTAGATATATTTTCACATCATGCTTTTTGAGTTCATCATGATGTTGTTAATGTTTACTAGTACGTTAGAGTGTTGCATGCTAGTATTAATTCGTGTCATGATTATTACTGTTTGGAATTTAATCAATAAATTGTCTATTTTTCAAACAGATTTATTATGCGGCATGTGTGTGCCTGTGTGTGTGCGTGCACGCGCGCGCGCGTGTCACTTTCACACCCGGGTTTTATATAAACCCGAAGTGCTGCTATATGTGTGCCCAGGATGCCCACAGAACACATACAGCTAACAAATATGATAAACAGAGAACATATGCTTGAATAAAAATAATTTAATCAGAGTTAGCACATACACAGCGGAAGCCTAATCTTCAACTCCAAGGTGAGGCCGCAGTCCACAGGGACACCGACTGGTTGACCACAGCTCAGCAGTACGAAAGAACAGCTCAGTAGTACGGAAGATCCTCAAGAAACTTCATCTGTTACCCATCCGGGATTTTGTTGAATAATAGCAAGCGTAAGTAAATGTCTTACTTAGCAAGTATAGCACGGGGAATGAGGTAAAAGAGGCTTGACACTGGCTTAACTGCAATAGCACTTTTAGTTGGTTCATTTTAATCATAATTACTACTTTAGATGAATCCCAGTTGTATTCCAAATTAAATAGTGTAAGTAATCTTTAAATAGTAATAAATGACATCTTCTAATCATAAAAAGATCCAGGCCGCTCGTGACCCTGAGCCGGGCTATCATGATAGATTGTACACTCTGCAGAGGTTTCGCCCTTTACCCACCAGTCGCGTAAAAGTTCAAAGGAACTTTGCACCCAACCACGCACATCAACACTACCGAGGTGTGACTGCATAGGGACGCTACGAGGTTTTTCACAAGACACCCTAACAAGACAGTGGCCGCTTATGGTATAGCACAGGCAGCATGGCCCAGGCACCGAGATTGACGTACGCCTACAAAGTCCACCATAGGGGGGTCAATGGCGTCCAATGCGCGGCAAACATGCCAACAACATAAATAAAAGCGCAACGTGTGGAGTTCCCAGTCCAGGGACTCCCACCACGGGACTGTGCCTCACGAGGACATAGCCGACAGATCTTCCGTCCTCGGTGGATCAAGACATACTCTCACCCATGTTTCTCATAAACGCCGTCGGCCCGTCGGTAACCACTATCAAGCTAGAGTCGTACAAGCTACCTGTCCAAGACCAGAGCCATTATAGTTCTGGCGGTGGCAACAGGCTCCTGGGTTTCCGCTTTAAGAACCAGTCCTTAGGGAGAGACACTAGAGCAAAGCACACAGCACATGCTCTAGCTCCCTGATCCATGTTGCTAAAAAGCAAGTTTTACATTAAGTTGAAGTGAACCATTATGTCAAGATTAACAGTTAAACAATGTGACAGTTGCAGCCCCTAGCAAAAATACTACCCATATGCAATAACCCATAGGTAACAAGGACATGGAAATAAGTGCTAGGTACAACCTTAATGGTAAAGCAATATTAGACACATGCGTATGTAGCAACAATGTATTTAAAGAGTGAGTTAGGTAGCAAGGATTGTCCATGCTATGACTTGCCTTAAATCCGGATTTATGCACCTGATCCTTTTGTGCCAATAATATCTGCTCATCCTTCCTTCACTCTCTGGTGGCAAGAATTCCATGATCATATCTTCAACATGCCAATCCATCCTTTCTGCCTTGAATTAATGTCTGATTATCAGCCAACTGCAGAGGTAATATGCTTATTCCTTTATCTATCTTAACAACATTGGCCCCAATTAATTCTGACTCCATTATTTTGCAGGACATAACACCTGCCCCTCTTGCCAGGGTAATTTTATACAAAACTGCAGGCCCAATCTCTGCTTTGGGGCACCAATCCCCTACCTTGGCTCAGCTGATGGCTAGACAAGCTTCTTCAGATCCAATACTCACTAGACCATCATCTGTCAAGAGGAAAACCCTCCTTATAGCTGCTCCCTCGGTTGTAAAGAAGAAAAGAACAAGTAGCAAAATCAAGGTCAGAGTCCTTCTTCTTTGACTATAATGCTTTTGGTGTTTTTGCTCAGCTTTGTTTCTTTTTGATTTCAGTCCAAAGAACAACAGCCAGCAATCAGTACAGGTCCTGCCGATGCTCCAATGATTGGTAAAATTTTCTCACATTTTTGTCTTTAAAGTTCCTCTCCATCGGCATTTATTCCTTTTCAGTTTCAGAGCAAATCTCAATAGACCCAATTTCGGAGAATCCTCCTTCTCATCAAGAACTAGCTTCAGCTTCTCCTGATGTTCCTCAACTAGAAGCCTCTTTTCCACCAACAGATCTTCCAAGCTCTCCTCAGCATGACATACAAGAATCTTTGCCTGAGCTCGAGCTGCCCTCTCTTTCCATTCAAGAGACCAGGAATGAGGTAGAGATAATTACCCAGTCTTCCAGTTTTTATTCAATGGATCATCAATAATTCGGCATAATCTTCTTTCAGGAGAAAACCACTTCTTCACCCAGCTATTCATTTGCTGTGGATGATCTAGTTGCCGAACAAGGAGAAGAAACCTCTTCTGGTCAAACTTTATCAGAGGAGAATCAAGCAAAACTGAAAGAAATCCTCTCTTTTCTGCATAAGGACACTCGGGAACAAGTTACCAATGCTGATCTTTTAAGAGATTTGCTTGAATCAGTTGACCAAGATCTTCCTGCCGATATCAAGACTTCTTTAGATCCAATTTCCAGATTGGATGATCATTTTATCGCAGTGAAACAAGCTCTGAAGAATCAATCGGCTCAACCAGCCTTGGAGCAAAGGAGAACTTTGGTTAAGCAATCTGTAAAAGATCTGCATACTCAAGTCCAGAATGATAAGGAATTATTAACCAAACTGGAATCTGAACTTGAAATGAAGGAGATCAGAAAAGCTGCACTTGAAGCCGAATTGAAAAATCTATCGGCCGAAATTGAAGCTGACAAGAAGAAAATAGTAGAGCTTCCCAAGCTAACAGAGAAGAGGCGAAAGGAAGCCTTAGCAGCTCTAAACGAAGACAAACAACTCAAGGCGAAGCTCGCTGCCCTGACCAGAACCCAAGAAGCTGATAAAAACTTATTAGAGAACATCAGCAACATGATATCAAATGCCAAAAATGTAATCTCAAAGTTCTTGGGTGTGTGAATTATGTTTGATAGCCGAATGTTTTATTAACCCTGTAATCTTGTCATCCTTTCAACTCTGTTTTTCTTTCATTCGGCAAAGTTGGCCATAATAGTACTTAGACCCGAAAACGCTTCAACTATGACATAGCCGAATCCCATCCAGTCAAAGCCGAATACGACTCGATAAGAATCCCAAACGACATGAGAACCGATCGGCTGGAAAATCCTTTCCACCTTCCGAACTCTTCGGAATACGTGCCACGATCTTTGGCCATGATTTTCTCTGCGGGTTCTATAAATAAACACCCAAGCAGCCCACAGTTTCTTCACCAAGTTCTTCGCCTTCCAAGTTCTTGCCGGCCCAAGCCATTCTTTTCCCTATCCACAGTATTTCCGAGGAACTTCCAATGGCCGACAACAACAGGAGGCGCCCGGCTGCCGATGAGGCCGAAGGAAGTCGTGCCGGCGCTCGCCGCAGGTGAGTAGCTGCTTGCTTCTCTTTGTTCTTCTCGAGATTTCCTCCTCCTTTCTTGACGAACCTCTTTGTTCTTTCAGGGTAATCCAATGGATTGCCGGCGCCGGTGCGCCAGTCGCAGCTCCAGCCGCCGCTCCTGCGGCATCTTCGAGTTCGTCCAATCGATCTCTCGAATCGGACGACTACCGCTACACGGACGGCGATGCTCGCCGATTCAAGGCGGAGCGCGACGACTCTCGTCGTGAACTGGAGGCTATCTCCAAGCAAGCCGGGATTGCTGACCTCGAATGGCAGCACGAGCGCAAGCAACTGCTCGAAGTCATTGATGGTGAGTCCTGCAATCTGCTCAATCTCAACCTTGTCCCCTAACTGATATTATTCTGCTGCCCCTTTTGTAAACTTGCAGCGCGTGATGCCGAACTCGATCGGCTAAAGGCGCTGGCGAATGAGCTGGCGAACAAGGTGAATGCTCCTGGGGACACACCAGAAGCTCGCCTCGGCGCGGTGGCGGGCCGCATCGATGAGGTGGCCTCGCACGGCATCCGTCTGGGCACTGCCGCAGGCCTAGTCGCCATGTCGACGCACACCAATACCGACTACTCCAGGCTACCGACCGGCTTCGCTAATGGTAACCCGGAGGAGATCGATGACATCGAGGCTTCCATAGATCGCCTTGATGCTCATGGCGCCGCCATTGCCGATTCCATTCATCCTCAGTCCGTTTTGAACAAGCTATTCCATTAGTTTGTACTAGGGATTTATGGAATTTCGGCAATAAAACTTATCTTTTGTGATCTTGCATGAACATCTGATGTAGTATATTTTTGTGCTAAGGGCAATACATTCAGTACTGGCCATTTTCCTTTTCTGTCAACATTTGTTCTGAAGGCGATTTCTTCCCGAAAATCGGCTGTTCGGCAAATTAATATATCAATCACCGATCGATTTCAACACTGGGATAATACCTTTTCAAATATCTTCCATTTATAGCAGAAGCAAATTCTTCTCCCAATAATGTCTTCAAAATATATGCATTTCCAGGCACGCATCTAACCACTCTGAAAGGACCTTCCCAATTTGGAGACCACTTGCCGAATGCTGCATATTTGGTTCCAATCGGCAATATCGCTTTCCAGACTAAATCACCTTCTGTAAATTGCTTAACTTTCACCTTCTTATTGTAATACTTAGCAACTCGCATTTTGTTCTTCTCAATATTCTCCAAAGCCCTGAGACGAATCATATGCAAATCTTCTAATTCATCCATCATTAAATCTTTATAATCTTTAGAACTTAAATCCTTTTGCAACTTTATTCTCCTTGAGTCTAATTGTATTTCCCATGGCAAGATAGCATGATGCCCATACACCAACTCATAGGGAGACGTCTGTGTAGCCCCATGTGGAGCCATTCGGTAAGCCCATAAAGCCTCACTGAGTACCGAATGCCACTTTCTCGGCTTCTGATCAATCTTCTTCTGTATAATTTTAATCATAATCTTGTTAGAAGCCTCTGCCTGACCATTAGCTTGGGCATAATAAGGAGAAGAATTTAACAATCTGATGCCCATACTTTCAGCAAAATCTCTGAATTCTGAAGATGTAAATTGAGTCCCTTGATCAGTGGTGATTGTCTGAGGAATCCCAAATCTGTAAATGATGTGTTCTTTAACAAATTCAACCATATTCTCCGACGTCACCTTCTTTAATGGAATTGCCTCAACCCACTTGGTAAAATAATCGGTTGCCAAAAGCACAAACTTATGCCCCTTGCTAGATGGAGGATTTATTTGGCCAATCAAATCTATTCCCCATCCTCTGAATGGCCATGGCTTGACAATGGGATTCAAAGCCGATGCCGGAACTCTCTGAATGTTTCCAAATTTCTGACAGTCTTGACATCCTTTATAATATTCAAAACAATCTTCCAACATTGTCGGCCAGTAATATCCAGTTCTTCTAATAACCCACTTCATTCGGTAGGCCGATTGATGTGCTCCACACAACCCATCATGTACTTCACTCATCAGCCTTTTTGCTTCTTCATGATTTAGGCAATGTAACAGCACTCCATCCAGGGATTTATAATACAAATTATCATCAAGAAGAACAAACTTTAAAGCTTTATACCTGAGCTTTCTAGAAACCTTTCGGGACGGATTCTCCAGATAATCGGCAATCTCTTTTCTCCAATCATCTTCTGCCAGATTACTCCCGAATGCATATACATCATTAGCAAAAACTTCTCGAAGCTCTTTATAACCTGATGCACTTTGGGCCAATCTATTTGCCTCTCCATTATCCCCTCTAGGAATGTGTTGTAGAATTACTGACCGAAAGCTCTTCAATATTTCTTTGCATTCTTCATAGTAATTCCTCAAGGTATCACTTTTGCACTCATATTCACCATTCAATTGCTTTATGACCAATTCTGAATCTCCAAAAATTTCAACCGCAATGGCCTTTGCTTCTTTCAAATATTGGAGCCCTTTGAGCAATGCCTCATACTCAGCTTGATTGTTAGTAACAGCAGATTGAATGGGAACAGCAAACTCAAATGTTTCTCCTTTGGGTGAAATTAATAAGATACCTGCTCCACCACCTTTGTTGCATGAAGATCCATCGAAGAATAACACCCAAGGAACAATGTTAAGCAAATTTATCGATGTATCATGATGTTCAGTAATGAAATCGGCAATAATCTGTCCCTTA
Source organism: Echinochloa crus-galli (assembly GCA_900205405.1). Taxonomy (NCBI): domain Eukaryota; kingdom Viridiplantae; phylum Streptophyta; class Magnoliopsida; order Poales; family Poaceae; genus Echinochloa; species Echinochloa crus-galli. The sequence continues at coordinate 603,044 of OAMR01000374.1, read as the reverse complement.
ACAGCCTTTGCCGATTCAAATCTTAATTCAAACTCAGACAAAGCTAAAATCCATTTGCCAATCCTTCCGTTCAAAATTGGCATAGACAACATGTGTTTTATCACATCAAACTTTGAATACACAATGCATTCGGCATGTAGTAAGTAGTGCCGAAATTTTGTACAGGAGTAGTAAACACATAAGCAAAGTTTCTCTATAGCCGAATACCTTGTTTCCGGATCTAATAACTTTCGGCTAAGGTATGCAACCACTCTTTCCTTCCCTTCAAATTCTTGAATGAGGGCCGATCCAATAGTTTGGGCATCGGCCGCCACGTACAACTTGAAAGGCTTGTTCAATTGTGGAGGCACCAATACTGGTGGCTTCTTCATGTACTCTTTTATTTCATTAAAAGCCTTTTGTTGTTCGTCACCCCATACAAACTTTTGATCCTTCTTTATTTTCAATAGTGAGGAAAAGGGCAACACCTTTTGTGACAAGTTTGATATGAATCTTCTCACAAAATTTATCTTGCCAAGCAGTGATTGTAGCTCTTTAAGATTAGTTGGAGGAACAATTTCATCAATTGCCTTCATGCTTTTCTTACCAACTCCTATTCCTCCTTCATGTATCAAAAATCCCAGAAACTCTCCAGCCGAAACTCCAAAAGCACACTTGTTCGGGTTCATCTTAAGCCCATGCTTCCTGGTGCATTCTAGAGTTTTCCTTATGTCGGCCAAATGAGACTCATGATCCAATGACTTGATCACCACATCATCAATATATATTTCCACAATCTTGCCGATCAACTCATGAAAAATATAATTCATAGCCCTTTGATAAGTTGCACCGGCATTTTTCAATCCAAAGGTCATGACAACCCATTCAAACAACCCTATGTGTCCAGGACACCTGAAAGCTGTCTTTACTATATCTTCCAATGCCATATAAATCTGATTGTATCCTGCGTTACCGTCCATGAAACTGAGCACTTTGTATCCAGCAGCAGCATCAACCAATGAATCAGCAACAGGCATTGGATATCCATCCATGGGTGTAGCCTTGTTTAAGTCTCTAAAGTCTATGCAAACCCTCATCTTTCCATTTTTCTTATAGACAGGAACAATATTAGAGATCCAATCCGCGTATTTACAGGGCCGAATGAAATTTGCATCTAGTAATCTTTCAATCTCCTTTTTCACATCGGCCAACACTTCTTCCTTGTAGATTTTTCGGGGTGGTTGCTTGTAAGGTCTGTATCCAGGTTTGATTGGCAACCGATGCTCAACAATAGAACGGTCTAGACCAGGCATCTCCGAATAATCCCAAGCAAAGCAGTCCTTGTATTCCTTTAACAATGTTACCAACTTTTCTTTGAAAACCGAATCCAAGTTAGCACTGATAAATGTCGGCCTTGGCTTGTCACCATCTCCAATGTCCACTTCTTCTAATTTATCGGCCGACACAAATCCACGTCCTAATTTTCCATCAGTTCCATCAATTGGATTTTCCATCAAAAATTACTATGAGAGCCGACTGCTTCGATCGGCTGTTGATCACTGCTGGCTGGTGCCACAGGACCTTCTCCCCAGTCTTTGCCTGAGAAACAATCTATGCCTTGATATTCCCAGAAAGCTGGTTCCATATTTGCCACGCTTATTGAATCATCTGCTTGGACAATCTCCACCTCATCATCTATCCACTGAATAAGCTGTTGATGCATAGTAGATGGAATACAACAATTTGCATGAATCCAATCTCTTCCAAGCAGCAAGCTATATGCCCCTTTGCCCTCAATGACAAAGAAAGTCGTAAGCAGAGTCTTGGACCCAATCATCAGATCAACATGTACGCATCCCTTGGTGTCCGAAGGATTTCCAGCAAAATCATTTAGAATTATGCTCGTTGGTGTCAAATCTCTAGGACCCATACCAAGCTTCCTGAATGTGGTATATGGCATTACATTGACAGCAGCTCCTCCATCGACAAACATCTTGGTCAATGGTTTGCCATTAACATATCCCTTCAAGTACAGTGGCTTCATGTGCCGATTCTGGGTTGGCTTCTCAAAAACAGCTTGTTTGTTCAACATCAATTGTGCCATTAGCCCAAATCGTTCGGCATCATTTATATCGGGCAATATTTCTTCCTGTACAATTTGATTAGCTGGAGCCATGAATTCATTCGGCAAGAAACATACCATGCATGTAGGAGCCGAATGACTATGTTCGTCAGGCCTGTCTTTTGGGAGCCATATCGATTTCATCCTAGGCCTTGCTTGCTTTAATTCTTGATTCCTCAGGCGTTGAACTCTTCTCTTCTGACTCCTTCTTAAACCAGGTGGACACCACTGTCCTTTTTGCCAAACATACTCACGGTCTTCTTCCTCATGATCAATCCATCTGCAATCAGCATGTCTCTTTCTTGGTTGATCATCAAAACGCCGATCATCACTAAGATGCACCCTACCAATTCTTTCATGGACAGATCGGCGATTGGCAACATTTTGCCTATGTTCGACATACCCATTATTGCACTCAGGACAGTTATTCTTTGTAGGCAGCTTTAAACCTTCGTTCCAACAGTGTCTGAAGAATGCACACCCCCAATGCGCTCGTTCCTGCTCTCGAGCATACTCCTTTTGTTCTTCCTCAAACTTTTCTTCTTCGCGCCTTCTTTTCTCCTCCTCGTATTCACGCCTTTGAAAACGCTCTTTTTCTTGCTGACGCTGCCATTTGTTGAGGAGAATACGTGTAGTAACTCTAGGTTTAAAGGATTCGCCCACTTCAAATCGGCTATTCGGGAACCGAAGATTTTTCCGGCGAATTTGTTCCATCGTGATCTGCCGAGTAGGATCAACTGAACCATCCTGCCCTGCCTTCTTTGAGGTTAAAACTTTCAATCTTCCCTTTTCTCCAGATGGAACAGCATTTACCATATTAACTGAGAACCCGATCATATTCTGAGGGAAAGGGTTACTGTCCAGTTTCATTTTGTTGTCGAATTTCAAATGTCCTTCCTGGATAGCTTTCTGAATCTTCATCCTAAAGACTCTGCATTCATTAATGGAATGAGAATTTCTATCATGAAACCCACAGTACCTCTTATCTTTCACTCCATCGGGCCGAAGCATAGAATGCCCCTCTGGCAATTTGATTCGGCCTTCTTTCACCAGGAACTCAAACAATTTGTCTGCCTTAGTCACATCAAAATCATATGTTCCTTTCATCTGTTTGATCCATCTTTGAGTCATTGTAACTGGTTCTTTGCTCCACACTATCTCTGCTGCAGCTATCTCCTCGCCATCTTCATACTCATCTTCTTGATCTGCTCTTTCAAGGAATTGGTTATAGATGTCAGCTACATCATTATTTTTAGCAAATCTGACATCTTTCTTGAAACCATATGCCTGGTTACTCATCAAGGCCAATCTGTGCGACAACTGGCCCAAATCATCAAACTCCATCCCGAACAGCTTCTCCCGAATGGCAGGCAGCATGCCAGCTACAGCCATACCAGCCAGCTGGTCATCAGGTATGTTCAGAGAAAAGCACATACTCTTAGTTTCCCTAAACCTCCTGAGGAACTCTGTAGGTGTTTCATTATTCCTCTGCCTTAAGCTGGTCAAATCAACCAACTTTTTCTCGGTACTGCCAATGTAGTAATGAGCATGGAATTTCTGTTCCAGGTCTTTCCAAGTACAAATCGACTGAGCAGGCAAAGAAGCAAACCACGTAAAAGCTGAACCCGTCAGTGACAAAGGAAAGTATCTAATTCTGAAAGCCTCATCTGCCGAAGCCTCTCCAAGCTGCATCAGATATCGAGCTATATGTTCCACAGTACTTGTGTCATCTTGTCCTGAAAATTTAGTAAACTCTGTAGGCACCTTGACTCTATTCGGCAATGATACCCTTTGGTACCATTCAGGGAAAGGAGACGAGTACATGTATCCCTGATTTTTAGGCTTCAGACCGAATTGATTTTGCAATACATCGGTCATTTTTTGCACCATGAGGTCAATATTGGTATCTTGATTCCCTGGTTTTCCAGCAAGCATACCTGCAGTACCAACATATCCAGGATTCGGGAGAGCGTCGATAGCATTGTAATCCATAAACTCTGAATATCCGTTTCCATACAAATCCCTCTGCAGTCTGTTGTTCAAGGGAGATATCTTGTAAGCAGAAGCAGGCGGATTCCCTGTGGTGCCGAATGCCATATCACCGTATGTGCGAGTTTTCGGCAGTGCAAGCTGAGGATCTTGCCGAATCGGTTGTCCATTTATATCTTTAACACCAGAACCTCCAGTTTCATCAGCATTTCCTTTACCATGTGGTTTCTGAACTGGTGCTTGAACATTGAAGTATGTCGGGCCACCCAATTGCCCATGTGTCTGCTCAAAGGGTTTATCCACATGTTGACCAAAAATGCTTATCATTGTATGCCGAAAACTGTTTAAGAACGCGGCATTGTGATTGGTCATTGTCTCTCCCAAAGCTTTGTATAACAAGCCCGAGAATCTCTCCCTCTCTTCTTCTTCAGTAAGATCAGATTGCCCAGGAAGGAGAACTCTTGGCAGATCGGACTTGAGAAAAGGTGCACCGCTCCTGTTCTTGGCGAAAGACAGTAAACATTTGTTAATGAATTGACTAGCAGCAGCCTTTACCATCTGTTGATGCTCTTCAGACAATTCTTCCAAAGTGACATCCATGATGTCGCTCAACTCAGGCATCTTGAAAACTTGTGTGTGTCCCACCGGGCGTGCCAAAAAGTGTGTTGACGTAAAATCCGCACCTCACGCCAAGCACACAGCAAGCCGAACAAAGCTGGCTTCAAACGTGGCCCGGGCTTTCGAATCCGGAAGCGTGCCAGTCAGTTTGCCTGAAAACTAACAAAGGGATAAAAACGTTTAGATTAAAACCTGGAACGTGCCGGGTGAGACCAGACAGTTCCATGTTTGCGGCGTTGAAGTCTTCCTGTACAATTTGATTAGCTGGAGCCATGAATTCATTCGGCAAGAAACATACCATGCATGTAGGAGCCGAATGACTATGTTCGTCAGGCCTGTCTTTTGGGAGCCATATTGATTTCACCCTGGGCCTTGCTTGCTTTAATTCTTGATTCCTCAGGCGTTGAACTCTTCTCTTCTGACTCCTTCTTAAACCAGGTGGACACCACTGTCCTTTCTGCCAAACATACTCACGATCTTCTTCTTCATGATCAGAAAAGCACTCAATGTTTAGTTACGAACCCACAACACAGTCACGAATTTACATTGAAAACAAGAATGCATAGGCCGAAAGCAGCACCCGTCAAGCATGATAGCAAACAAGTTAATCCACCGCATGATACGACTTGTTTGAAACCGCACCACTAATCAGATTAGATCAATCCACCGCATGATACAATCTAATCATGAAAAGCTAAAAGCACTCAATGTTTAGTTACGAACCCACAACACAGTCACGAATTTACATTGAAAACAAGAATGCATAGGCCGAAAGCAGCACCCGTCAAGCATGATAGCAAACAAGTTAATCCACCGCATGATACGACTTGTTTGTGACCACGCCACTAATCAGATTAGATCAATCCACCGCATGATACAATCTAATCATGAAAAGCTAAAAGCACTCAATGTTTAGTTACGAACCCACAACACAGTCACGAATTTACATTGAAAACAAGAATGCATAGGCCGAAAGCAGCACCCGTCAAGCATGATAGCAAACAAGTTAATCCACCGCATGATACGACTTGTTTGTGACCACGCCACTAATCAGATTAGATCAATCCACCGCATGATACAATCTAATCATGAAAAGCTAAAAGCACTCAATGTTTAGTTACGAACCCACAACACAGTCACGAATTTACATTGAAAACAAGAATGCATAGGCCGAAAGCAGCACCCGTCAAGCATGATAGCAAACAAGTTAATCCACCGCATGATACGACTTGTTTGTGACCACGCCACTAATCAGATTAGATCAATCCACCGCATGATACAATCTAATCATGAAAAGCTAAAAGCACTCAATGTTTAGTTACGAACCCACAACACAGTCACGAATTTACATTGAAAACAAGAATGCATAGGCCGAAAGCAGCACCCGTCAAGCATGATAGCAAACAAGTTAATCCACCGCATGATACGACTTGTTTGTGACCACGCCACTAATCAGATTAGATCAATCCACCGCATGATACAATCTAATCGTGAAAGGCTAAAAGCATTCATTGTCCAATGCAAACCCACGAACACACGTTCACTCGTGAGAGCACTACCGAATGCGGCTATTTAGCCGAATCGGGGTCCATGGCGAAGGAACAAGCCTAATCGGTAAAGATAAATCTATCAGATCGAATCGAATTCTAATCCACCGGATGATTAGCTCTAAGACGACCCAAAAACCTGCATCTACCGCATGATACCCGGTTCTGTCAAGATCTACACGATGCCGACAAGCTTGAACCCGCGACACGTGGCAACCTAGACTGTTTCGGATTCGGCTATATGGACGCCGCGGTTCTTTCATCGTTTTGCGGTCTAGAACCGAACCCGACCAGTCTAGATTGGGCAAAGGTGTGTTGCATGAATTAAGCACATAGTAAAAAAGGAGCAACACGGGGTAACTTAATGAATCTGTTAGATCTTGCCGAAATCTAACAGAGCCGATAACTTGGTCCATACTAGATCTTAGCCCACCGCATGGCTCATGACCTAACAGAGGAACCTTCTTGAAACCACAACTTAAATCCACCGGATGATACTAAGCATGGTAACAAGACTACTTGCATCAAAGCTTAAATCCACCGCATGATACTAAGCATGATACAAGGTTGCCGGTACTTACGGAGGTCGACGGATCGATGACTCCTCTCGAAGAACTCGACGACTCGACTAAAGGACTCGATGTTGGCACGGGGCCGGTTTGTTGTATGATTGATTCGATTGTCTTTTACAGCTGCCATGGGTTTATATTTATACCCAGGTCTTGATACAACTCCTAGTCGGACACGACTACAACACTTGTTTCTAAAAATAAATGACGAATCTTCGTGCCCATATAGCTTTCCTTGTTCGAACCGGCCTTTTCCTTATGTTGATCCACGTCATCATGTCTTCCCGAATGCTACCACTCTTCGCCTGCGGAACAATGCCTCTGCCGAATGATGACGCATTCCCGACCGCAGAGTATCTCTGCCGAATATTTCAGCCGAATGGCGACGCGTTCCCGACCGCAGAGCATCTTTGCCGAATGCTTCAGAAAAAACCCTTTTAGCCGAATGGCATCCTTCTACCAAATCCGGCCCACATGTCAGCCTCTTCCTGGTGCCAATTTTTGGTGTCAACACATGCCCCTTCAATTTCGGGATAAGAGGTAACTTTTATCTCGGAATTGACCAAAAGCACTTAACATTTCCAAGTTGGTTCTGCTCGGCACCCGCTTTTCCTTCCGAATCTTCAGAGCTCTCATCCGGATCCGAACCCTAAGTCATCGTCTTCCAAGATCCAACCTTCAAATGGCGGACCAAGATCTTGCTCTCCAGGTAAACTTCAATCCCCTCAAGCATGTTCGGCACTCTTCTTTCGATTTGCATTTTAAATTTCTTCTCATCCCCTTTGATAGGCCCTAGCTGCCGAAATCCTCATCCCTGTTGAGGAAAAATCTCCATCCTATTTCCTCGGTCCCGTAGGAGATTCAGATCCTTCTGAAATCATTGCGGCCGAATCTCAGCGGATTCCTTTTAAGATTTCACTGACAAAACCTCAGGAGTGGCAAGATGCCTTCAAGAACTGGCCTTTGCCCCCAATCGCCGGATGGAGAAACTGGTACAAAAGGATCTCTGACGATAAAAGTCCCCAGACACAGAATTGGGACAGCCTTCGTATTTCTCATTGCTTGGAGCTATCTCTAGCTGAAACACCAAAGAATGAGAACCTTCTGATCGCAGCTTGCCACTTCTGGTCCAATGGTGCAAATGCTTTTCTCTTCGGCCATGGCCCAATGTCCCCTACCTTAGCCGATGTCTACATGATGACCGGCCTGAATGTTACAGGAACTGTGCATCCATATGACCATAAAGGTTCCTCCAAGCAGACAGGAGTAAGAACAGGGGTTGGATACAAGAGATATATCCAGAATCATATGTCTGATGGTCCTCTGACTGATGTCGAATACAGAGCTTTCCTGAACATGTGGCTATGCAGATCAGTTTTTTGTGGCAAAGCCAATGAGCCAACCTTGAATCACATTGTGATGGCTGAAGAGCTGGCTGCTGGAAAAGTCATCCCACTTGGGAAATACCTCCTGGGAAGCGTTTACCATATGCTCAACCAAACCACCCACCTGATGCACACTAGCAAGAAGATCCCCTGTGTCAATGGTCCCTGGTGGTTCGTCCAGATGTGGCTGCAATTATATATGCACCAAATCGTTGCTATTGATCTCAACAGCCGAGACTTCCCTTCAATCAATTATAAAGAAGGAGAAACCCGAAGAACCAAAGGTTGTCAAACTTATGGAGAAGCTGCCTCCACTGTATCCATCAACAAGACCATCGGTGAACTATTTGAGCTCTTCTTCAGGGGTTTTGCCAATCCTCTTTGGTTCCCTTATTTGGACAATGACAACCTTACTCTCCCTTGCGAATTCAGCTTTGAGACTGGATGCACTGATGTACAATCTGTAGCAATTTTTAATGCCTTCATCCAGCCCTGCATCCTGCCAGCCGAATTCTGTGGAGGGAGGCTAGTCCAAAGCACTTATGAATATTATCAGCCAAACATGATGGCTAGACAGTTGGGATGTGGCCAAGTGCCCCCTAGGCTATTTCTCCATGAATTCCTCCGGCCCAGGGAGATAGTCAAGGATTTCACAGAAACAAGAAGGATTTTCAACTATAAATGCTGTGGAACTATTTATGCACCTGATCCTTTTGTGCCAATAATATCTGCTCATCCTTCCTTCACTCTCTGGTGGCAAGAATTCCATGATCATATCTTCAACATGCCAATCCATCCTTTCTGCCTTGAATTAATGTCTGATTATCAGCCAACTGCAGAGGTAACATGCTTATTCCTTTGTCTCTCTTAACAATATTAGCCCCAATCAATTCTGACTCTATTATTTTGCAGGACATAACACCTGCTCCTCTTGCCAGGGTAATTTTATACAAAACTGCAGGCCCAATCTCTGCTTTGGGGCACCAATCCCCTACCTTGGCTCAGCTGATGGCTAGACAAGCTTCTTCAGATCCAATACTCACTAGACCATCATCTGTCAAGAGGAAAACCCTCCTTATAGCTGCTCCCTCGGTTGTAAAGAAGAAAAGAACAAGTAGCAAAACCAAGGTCAGAGTCCTTTTTCTTTGACTATAATGCTTTTGGTGTTTTGCTCAGCTTTGTTTCTTTTTGATTTCAGTCCAAAGAACAACAGCCAGCAATCAGTACAGGTCCTGCCGATGCTCCAATGATTGGTAAAATTTCCTCACATTTTTGTCTTTAAAGTTCCTTGCCTCTGCCGAATGATGACGCATTCCCGACCGCAGAGTATCTCTGCCGAATATTTCAGCCGAATGGCGACGCGTTCCCGACCGCAGAGCATCTTTGCCGAATGCTTCAGAAAAAACCCTTTTAGCCGAATGGCATCCTTCTACCAAATCCGGCCCACATGTCAGCCTCTTCCTGGTGCCAATTTTTGGTGTCAACAATATACACTTATAGTCTTTAGGTCTTGATCTTCAATTCTTCTCCTCGAATCCTCTTGATGGCGTTCCTCTACTCGCATCAATCATCGGTACATCATACAAGCAAACAAACAAGAATAACTATGAAACTATGAAACTAGAAGAAACAGAACAAAAGAAGGCTATGAAACTATTCTACGCTTCGCTACGAACACGTGAGCGTAAGAATCACTCTAATCGGAGCTAAAACGAGAAAGTTACGGGCTTTCTAAGGTTTAGGGACCTGCTGGCAAAGTTTTAAAAGTTTCAGAGGCTTATTTGAAGAAAACTGAGGACCTAAATGTAGTTATGCGTTAAAACAGAAGGGCTAACGAGTAAAACTACTAATCAGGTCGGCGCGCGCTAATTTTTAAAAGACCAGGGGGTTTGTTGTAAAGAAAAGGACCTACTGGTAATTATTTTTGAACTCGGGAGGACGGCGGGTTGATTTGGGAAAAGATGGGGGTTTCTTTAGAAAAACGGCCTGGGGTTGACCGGTACGAGTCAACTTTGACTTGGACTGGGTTTGATTTGGGCCGTCGGATTGGAATCGGACGGGGAAAAATGGATCGGGGTTTGGCCGCCGCCGGCGAACATTGTTCGCGGCGGCGCTGGGCTGTCGCGGCGGCGGAGTTCGCCGGCGTTGGACGAAACTCCGGCTAGGAGGCTCGGTTTTCTACGAGGATGGGCGCTACGGCACCAGGTCAGGGTGGTGAGTTCACCCAGGGGTTCAAGTCCACGGGGAAAGGGGTGTGGGTGGTGTGCGGCGGCGGCGGCGGCTAGTCGTCTCCGGTGAGGTAGAGCGAGGGGTCAGAGAGCGAGAAAGAGGTCAAGAGGTGGTTCGGTGCGATTCTTACCACCGCACGGTGCTCTTGGCGGGATCTAGCGAGACGAAGCTTCGCCGGAGAGGGAGATCGACGTCGGGGCGGCGAACTCGGGCGGCGGCGGCGCTGTGTGGTGAGGTAAAGGGGCGCAGCAGCTCGGGGGCTCGAGGGGAGCAGGGAGGATGAGGGTTGCTGCAGGGAGGATGGGCTTTTATAGCCTCGGGAGGCAGGCTTGGCGTGCGAACCACACCGAATCGCACGGCGGCCGGCAGTGATGAGCTTTCCAAGCGCGGGGATCGGTTTCCATCCACGGAGCAGTGCGAATAAGGAAGGGGGCGGGCGAGGAAGTTGCATGGAAGGTTCGGCCATGCTGGGGGTGGGCCCGTCGATCCTCGGCGTGTGCGCCATGGGGTGCGATGCGGCGGAGTCGAGTCCGACTCGGCCGGCTGAAGGTAGGTGATGACGGGCGGGGCCCGCTGGCAGTGAGAAGAGGCGGGGAGCGGCGGTGTGGCTGCGCTGGGCCGAAAGTGTGAGTTGGGGGCCGGGGAAAACTGCAGGTGGGCCGGGAGTGTTGGGTCGGGCGCTGGCGACCGGGCCGAAGCGGGGCGGGGAAAAGTGAGGGCTGCTGGGCCGGTGAAGGGAGATGGGCCGGTGCTGCTGGGCCGCGACAGCTGCTGCGCGCGCTGGGCCGCGACGGAAGAAAAGGAGGAGGGTTTGGGCCAAGGTGGTGCTGGTTCGTACGGGAAGAAAGAAAAGAGGGAGCAGGAATAGACTGGAAAAAGTTCAAGGAGGCAAGGCGAACTCAGGGCCTAACAACTATTCTAGAGCTCCAAACAAAGTGATTCGAGTTCGAATTTAAATAAATTTAAATTCTTGCTTGAACCACAAGCAATACAAAACTCAATGCAGCCAGCATGAATGCAAGACACTCAATATTAAACCTATATTATTTTAATTTAATTTAGAAATAGAATTTTTCTATACTAAATTCCCTGTTAATTAAATAAAGCTTAGAATATTTTAGAAAATTGAGAAAATTGTTGTATTAATTACGTTAAAAATTCACACCCCAAAATTCGAAAATTTTGGGGTGTGACAGTCACCGGTATCATTGTTGTTTCTAATGCGCTGTTTACTATATAACAATACTTTTAATAATAATATGACAAGGTTATTTATATCTTAATTAATTACTAAATCTATTTGTGCTTCGTGCTTCTGTGGTGCACTCCACAGTTTACACAGCGGTTGGGGTATACACTCTTTCGATGAAAGACAACTACCGATTTAGTATGGTTGCAATATCTTGCTGGTGAAGTGACAATCCTTTTTTTTTTCCTTTTATAGCTTGTGCCTTGTATGCTCTTCATACCCTCCAACGTACATATCACGTATATATTCACATATTTCTAACCTTAGCTAAAGCAACTAGATTATGCTAAGCATTTCACCCCCTCAATCTTGTTGCACCTGAACCACATTGAGTCACTGTCGCATCTCAAAGAACTTCACCCTGCCCCCAACGCCTTGGTGAGAATATCCGCCAGTTGCCCATGAGTGCCAACATGATCCACCTGAATCTTTTTCCCTTCACAAAGCACTCGTAATGAAATGAGTATCGATGTGCTTACTATGTTCATGATGCGCTGGATTCTTGCTGAGATCTATTGCCGATTTGTTATCCACCAGAAGCTTGACCCTCTGAGCAGGAACACCCATCCACTCGCCTAGTAATTGACATTCTGCTTCACAGAAGGACAGTGCCAGGACCTTCTGCTTCTGCGACACCCAAGCGGTCAGACTAGCCCGAGCCGATGAAGAACACCACCGGTTGTGTTTTTGCGATTATCCATATCTCTGGAAAGGTCACTGTCACGTGTTGGTGTTATTCTAGTATCACCAAACGATGCTATCTTTGAAGCCCTTAACCATTTGGATCATGATTGCATTAATAATCAAACCGAATACGAGGCTCTCTTGTTTAGGCAAGAAATTTTGCATGACACGGGAGTAAAGCCTACAGAAGCATGTGGTGATTCTCTGTCGGTAGTTAAGCAAGATTCTAGAATTAATCAATATTTAAGTAGGCTTTTAAATGCTTATCTAGATAAATGCTTAGATATCATATCTTGCTTTCATGAATTTACTATTGAAAGTGCATCGAGGCACTTATGTGTTTTGGTGATTTGTATGACAACATGATTTGTAATTTAACTTGTTTGCTTAAGCATTTGAGCAGGGATTTATTCTCATGGATTTGCATATGATACTTTTGTTGAGAAGAATATTCGCTCTCTAATGGTGTTATTGATACAAAAGCAAACAAGTGATAGTTATCCCATGACATCAATATGTGAATAATGGCAAGTGAGTAAAAGTGACAAAAGAGACAAGAGCTTATGTATATTAGTTGGTCTCAGCTAGAAGAAGCTTGTCAAAGGGTATTGGGATAAATTAATTAAGAAATTGGGATTTCTTTGAGCTTGGTTCATGGCAATGGTTACATTCAAAATGAGACATGACTCTATGGATAATATATGGTCTCAAGTGCATGGAAGCCTATGGACAAGTAATTTATCAAAGACAACATAGAAGATGATATTGAATATATTCTTCGGGTTAATTAAAGACATGGAATTGAAATGTGGTTTTCAAGATGATGCAAAGCAAAGCTAAACTTAAAATGGCAAGATATGATAAAGGGATCAAGTTAGATAGTCGTGTCTAGGTACCAAGCAAAGAGAAGGGCAAGTTGGTCTTGTAGCCGAGGAACTTTGCTAGGGTGAAGACTAGTGTCGTGATTTGGTCTCTATGCATTAATCAAGCTGTATTTGGTGAAGCTATGCAACACATCTAATCTTTACTGATCATACATTGGAATGGCTTATGAATTGGTTCATACCCTTGGAAATTCTAAGCCAATGGCTCAAGTTGGATTTGCTCAGCAAGAAAGGAATGTTGTGAGCCCTCAAGTTGAAAATGATCATGTATGGCATTAATAAAGACATAGAAGCTCAAGTGGAAAATTTCATTTAATATTTTAATCTTGAGTTTAGGTGTGACGTACTTTCAAGAGGGATGCAACATTAGTTGATTGACAACACCAAAAGTGCTCATAGGTCAACCCATGTGAGATAGCCTCGAGAGAGAAGTCCTTTGAGGACTTAGTGTGCTAACTCGACCCAAACCGGTTTGGGGCTCTGACAGGTGTAACGGCTAGTTGGTTTGAAAAACTGGTCTGACCGGTTTGGGAAACCGGTCTGACCGGTTTGCCTCTGTTCATAACGGCTAGTTTTTGGGATTGGGGTATTTATACCCCTTGGCCCTCTCCTTTGAGGGCTGCTGGTTCATTTGCCTTCCTTGCACGCCTAGAGCCTTCCCAAGCACCAGCAAGCTCTCCCCAAACCTCTCTTTATGAGAGTTGATTGATTTTGATC
>OAMR01000374.1:543358-585201 GCA_900205405.1 Echinochloa crus-galli | reverse complement strand
ATATGAGATTTAACTTGAACACTAGCACATGCTTTGCTCTCACTGGATCACTCACAATTGTCATGAGTTTGTTGATAATTTCTGGAATTAAAATGTACCAAAATTGCCTAGATCTCTAACAAGCACTTCCGGTGAAGTCTAGGAACCATTGAAGCATTTGTTACTCTTGGAGGTGAAGCCTCCTAGATGGCTAGGCGTCGCCAGTGAGCTACCGTGTTTGTGGTGAGTCACGGATCGTTTGTAAAGGCCGGCTAGCCTCCTTCGTGGGAAAGGATCACAAGTTAGTGGAATCGAGGAAAGTGGCTTGGAGTGGATAAGCCCGCCTTTCGTAGGCCCTCAACGGAGACGTATGGTTCATCATGCCTTGGTGGCAGCCTTGGTGGCAGCGGTGAATCCGAAGTTCGGGAAACAAATCATCGCGTCTCTCATTTGGTTTGCCTCACAAGTTCAATTCTAGCATTTACATTAGCTTCCGCTTCGATCTACTTGGTTGTGCTTTGTTTGTGTGCAGGGGCTTAGTGAACCTGCTAGAAATCATCTACAGAAGCTATTCACCAAGTTTGGTTTGTGCTAGAACTCATAGAGAGGTTAATTTGAGTTGTTTGTATTCTCAGTGCAAAACCGGTCTGACCGGTTTTGGAAACCGGTCTGACCGGTGTCAGTACTAACAGTGCGAAAAAGTTTGTTAATTGCAGATTCTCCTATTCACCCCCCCTCTAGGTGACATCAAGGTCCTTTCAATTATTTACCATGTGCCAAGAGATGAGAATCCAAAGGCTAATTCTCTGGCACAACAAGTGTCTGGTTATGATCTCAACAACGGAATTTTCATGAAAGAAAGCCAATGTTTTGCAATCATGAGGGTTATGCCCTAGAGGAACTAACCAGACCAATTCCTTTAGAAACCAGTTTGACTGGGTTTTGTTGTAAATCTTGCTTCGGCCATTGTGCTATCAAGACTTGCTAAGGACAAAGTTAGTGATTAGAGGATGCCTCTCATTGATTATTTAGGGAATTCTAGTTATACCGTTGATAGAAAATTCGGGTTATGGTTGTTTACATTTACTTTGGTTGATGATGAGTTATATCGTCAGACTGTTGAAGATTTGCTTTTAAAATACTTGGATTATGATCAAGTTAAAGTGGCTATGGGAGAGATACATAAACGAATTTATGGTACACATTAGCCAGCTCCTAAAATGAAGTGGCTCCTTAGGTGAGGTTGTTTTTATTATTGGTCCAATATCAATATGATAGCCGATTATTTTCATTGCTATAAAGGGTGTGAAGAATGTCAGAAATTTGGAAATATTCAGATGTTTCCAGCATCATTGATTCATCCTATTATCAAGCCATGCCATTTTAGAGGGGATTGAACTTTATTGGGCAAGATCATCCTCCATTATAAGTGCATCATTTCATATTAGTGGCTACTACTTACTTTACTAAGTGGACCGAAGTTGTTTTCCTCAAGAATATGACACATTGGATGGTAATTATGTTTATTACTTAACATATCATTTGTAGATTTTGCATTATACAAACTTTTGACTATAGATCAAGGGACTTCATTTATATTTAAAGAGGTGTGCGAGTTTGCTGAATCTTATAAAATTAAGTTGCTCAATTCATCTCCATATTATGCTCAAGCTAATGGTCAAGCTGAATCAAACAAGAAGATTTTACGTTAAATATAAAATAGAAGATAATCCTAGGAGATGGATGAGGTTATATCTGAGGCATTGTGGGCTAATCATGTCTCTAGATATGGTGCTACCAAATTTACTACTTTTGAGCTTGTGTATGGTCAATGGGTCATTTTACCCATTGAGGTGAATTTGGCGCATATAGATTAATTGGCCAAGCAATGTGATCTTCATGCTGTTGATTATCGTGATTTGATAAATAATGTTGATGAGGTGATTGACAAGCAGTTAGAAGAGTAGGAGATTGTGAAATATAAAGCTCGGGTTGCTAGAGCTTATAACAAGAAGATAAAAGAAAAATCCTTTCAAGTTGGTGAGTTGGTTTCTAGAGCTTATAACAAGAAAAATGAAAAAAATCCTTTCAAGTTGGTGAGTTGGTTTCGAGACGATTCTACCTATAGGACCAAACAACAACAAGTTTGGTAAGTGGTCAGCTGGAAAGAGCCACAAAGATTATCAAAGTAATCTTTGGGAATTCTGAAGAAGTATTATCCAAGTATATGGTAATATGCTTGATAAAATATGGTCGACATCTTCGAATGTCGGCCTTAGAGTGAAAAGGCGGGTGAGTCACGTAAGGGCGATTCTAAGGTGTATTTTTTTTTGCCAGCAATGTTTGCCTGTGATCCGATGGACTATCGGCATCCCAAAAGCAATCGATATTCTTGTACCAGCATCGGCCCATAATGGTCGAAACATTGGATCGTGTAGAAAACATGGACAGCTATCATTCCGTTCAACCAAACCAATAAAGGAGGAAACAGTTTGGCACTTGGCGGCTAGTCCCTACCGGTCAGCTGAATTGTAGCATCGTCATACGCCTTTGTCCCAATTCCAACGACCCATTCATTGACGCGTCGTTGATGTTTAGGTGTTCATTTGATCTTTTTATGACCTCGAACACATGTTTTAGGTGTTTTCTTACCCAAAGTCAATCATGTTGCATTTATGGGACTAAACTTCTTATATACTAAAGCATATTATGTTAGGTCCTCTGACCAAGCTGTCATTTGACAAACAAAATCACATTAATCCCATGCAAGGATTCTTGGTTCTTGAAGATTAATATTAAAAATCCTTTGTTAGTACAAGTTGTGAAAAATCGACATGCTCTGTTTCTAAGAGCATCTTATATCAGCGGGTGTCAGAGCACCAAGAGCACATCTTAGAAGGTGCCTATAATCTGCAGCAAAGAAGTGTATGTGCCGGTGACGGCGACGAACACTCCGATCATCAGTATACCAGTAATCGCCGCGATCTCGATGCGGCGAATCCCCTCGGCCTTGTAGATCTTGAGGAAGCAGAGGAAGGGGAATATGACTGTCGCCATGACGCTGAGGAACGACCCGATGAACGACATGAGGTAGCCGAAGAATGGCACCGTCGAGGCAACCACCGCCGTGCTGACAACCACTACGGTGCTGATGGCCACACTCGCTGCCGGCCGGCGGCGAGAATTTCTCCTCGATCGCTGTCGTTATTGGTGCGGCAAGAAGCGCGTACTTTGCCAGCGGGTTGATCAGCGCATGGTAACAAATAGCGGGCTATAGCGGCTGCTATAGCGCTATTTAGCGTTTGCCGGACTCAGACGCTAAGATACGATGGGTTTGACGCTATATGCGTTTCCCGCTAATTAGCGGCTAATAGCCCGCTAATGCCGCTAAATCGATGTGAATTTCGCCGCTATCCCAGTTGTGGTCTATTTGTCCCTTGTTACTTTATATTGTAATAATGTCTTATCTTTTATGTCTATTATTATGTGCAAAATTATTTGATGTTTGACATATTTTTTGCTTAGCCGCTAAATGGCTTAGCCCGCTATTTAGCCCGCTATAGCCTTTCTTAGCCTTTGGGAGAGGCCGCCGCCAAGGGGCTTAGCCCGCTATTTTAAACCTTGGATCAGCGTCATCAGGATAGCGACCTTGGTGTAGAGCTTTCCAGAGGGCAGGTTCAGCGTGACCTGCGACTGCACGTCGTCGCCGTAGATCATGTAGCCCAGCACTGCCGTGAGCCCGTAGATGAGGCTGCAGGAGCCATGTCGTCGGCAGCACGACGGCGGCGGCCAGCGCGATGAACAGCTGCTTCCCCTGCAGCCGGTAGCCGAGGAGCTCCATGCTCGCGCCGGGGACGAGCTTGTCGAGGTTGTCGCCCTCGAGCACGAGGAAGCTGATGGCGACGAGGTAGAGCTCGACGTACATGAAGAAGGCGATGGCCCGCCGTCCGGCGGCGCCGAAGGCGAACTTGCCAATGTCCGGGTAGCCGACGATGGCGGCGGGGTCGGCGCGCATGCAGCGCTCGATGAGCGTGCCGGTGTAGTAGCAGACGGCGCCGACGAGCGCGAAGAGGGCGAGGCTGAGCCACCCGCCCTGCGCCACCGCGTACGGCATGGACAGCACCCCGATCCCGGACACGGCGTTGGTGAGGTTCAGGCACGTCCTGGAGAAGGACGCCGCGCCGGCGGGGCGGTAGGAAGTGAGCTGCGCCTCGAGGTCGCCGGCGGTGGCGAGGTCGGCGCCTTTCCCTGATAGTAGGAGAGGCTCGCTGAGCGTGCTCACCGGCAACGGCGCCGCCTCGGCCGGACAAGTTTTCCGAGCCTCCATTATTCCTGATCGATCAGCTAGCAAGCGCCCGATCGAGTGCTGTGCCTGTATGGATGATGAGCTGGCCGGAGCTGTATGTATTCGATCTGTAGCCTGTACGCTAGCTGTAGCTTCAGATGATGTTTGGATGTATCACAATTCACAAGGCTTGTTTGTTGGGTTCGATTGAACCAACACTGAATGGTCAGCCATATATAGCGCAGCCAGCAGCGGCCCAGCGCGTTCTCCCGGGCCGGGGTGAGTGACTGAAACGAAGGTTCCGGTCGAACGCGGAGCTACCACCTGGAGCTCCGATTAGACCCGGGTGGTCGCTATGACGTGTGACGGGACGGCACTTGTCCCGTCCCGGCCAGTAGCGGATGGAGAGCGATCGAGAGCGACGGCGGCCGGAGGGAGCGCAGGCGAGCCGTGTCTGCCGGAACGTGTTCCCATCGCCTTGAAGAGTCCAAAAATTCTCTGTCCAAACTTTACTATTCACCAATCACATCAAATCACATCAATAATCTCTCTTTTCATACATACATGAAACACTAAACATGGGTAAATAAAAAAACTAAGTACATAGTTTTACTATACACGAGGAGACGAATCTTTTGAGCCTAGGTCATGGTAGGACAACGATTACCACAAACAAACAAAAAGTGCTACAGTACGCTACAGTGTCCGATGTGACATTTTCACCAAACTTCACGTTCCATTTTCAGAAACTAAACACAGCCAATAAAAAGTGCAAGCACGCCTGATGTTCACCAGTCGACGGCGATATATAAGCCACGAGCCAGAGGACTAATCCCACGGGGGATTTTATTTTAATCCTTTCTTTCCGCCGTTCATGTCGTGACCGTGACGTGCTGACGTGTCCATAGGCCGACGCGGTGTAATCGATCGACGCCTACGTGCATACCACTGTGAAAACCGTGCGTTTTATGGGCACCATACGCATCAGTTCGGAGAGCATGGGACAAGCAACTGAATCTGGTAAAGGTAACCATCGTTCTTCCGGGCCTGGGAGAATGAACACCTCTGGCTGTATGGGCTTTCTTCAGAATGTAGCATGCGTCCAGGGCTTTCTTGTTTGGAGATAAAATTAGTATTAGAACGAGCATTTTTTATTGACATGCTTTGATTCAGAGCCGTTTTGAGTTTCTTATTAGTGTGAGAACGAATTCTCATTCATACTTGAGAAAGTAGCATGCGTTTTGATTCAGAGCCGTTTTGAGTTTCTTATTAGTGTGAGATCGAATTCTCATTCATACTGGCAGTTTCTTCACTTGCTCCAGATTTTGGAGACCTAGGAAGAAAAAATTGCATACAACTATTTTTCCACGTAGCTATTTTTAGCTAGTCTCAATCTTATCTTAATCTTTAAATTTAGCTAAGATTAACACGATGAAAGAACGTATCGGTTCACAGCGTACATACTTCGTAGACATCGCACGCCCTTATTTAGTTCCAAAAAATAACTTACTAAATGTAGATGAAATTAAAAACTAATTACACAGTTTTATTGTACTCTACGAGACGAACATTTTGAGCCTAATTAATCAATTTTTGGACAATTTTTCGCACATGCAAACGAAATGCTACAGTGTCGCCTCGGTTTTCCAACTTCTAAATTGGGGGTGCCAAATTGGCATCTAAATAAGGCCTTACAGCCCTTGACGCATGCGCCAGCTTAGGGCGTGATTGGTTCTTTTCCTTGCGGAGCCAGGCTTGCATCAGAGAAGCAGGCCCTCCGTGGCCAGGCCCTGCACATGCAAGTTTGGCTTGTTTGGTTCCCCGCTTGCATATGACCTGGACATGCAGGAAAGTTGATTGGTTGGCCGGTTCATGGCATTTCCTTGCACAGCTCGTCTCTTGACCATACAAGCACCGTGGTCACGCCAGCCAGGCCCGGTGGAGACTAGAAATTTTCCTGCATGCACAGAGAACCTGGCTAGGACACCTATCTTGCATCGTTGGGGCCTGTCTCAGCTAGTAGTCCAGCCAACCAATCAAGCACTAATTGCATCGCGAGGGCCAACCAATCAAGCAGGCAACCAGTCAGCCCTTATTAGGCCAGTCTCAGTGCAGAGTTTCACTACACGGTTACCCAGATCAGAAACTAGGTAACTGTGCCAAAAGAGTTTCATATTGATGAAACTCCTCTCACATGCCATGAAACTCTACCTTCTCTCTCCTATACCACGTCAGCACATTTAATACCATGAAACTCTCCGTGAAACCCCCACTGAGACTGACCTTACATTCACTATGACAAGCAACAAAAGAAAACTTATTGCGCTCCCACCAAGCTCTTTGCTTCACAGATAACTCCTCCCACTGCTGTTAAGCGATACCCATCCGTCTCCGGTACCAGCCTCAACAATCAACATGTGAGAGACGACAGTGGCCAAAATCACCTGCACCATCCCTTGCTCAATGGTGGCCTTAGATATAATTTTTTTTAGATGAAACAGGAGGGGTGACCCCCTACTGATTAATATATTGATATAAAAGTTTGGGTCCAAGAAACATCACATAAGTTCACGATACAAAGAAGGACTCAAAGAAAATGAAGAAGGTAATCAGATCGAGTCTATCCATAAAAGAATTGAACTTCTGATCGATTCTTTTGCCCTTAGCGAAGCTAAGACAAATTCATTTCGAAACCTTGCCTTTACCGATTGCATAGTTGGCAATACTCCACTGAAGATAAGATCATTCCTTGCCATCCATATACACCAAACCATCAAGATGATTATGTCCATGAAGAACTGCAAGTTCAGCTGATCTCTGAAAGAGGCAAAAATATCATATACTTCAACATCTGGTATATTCGGTACTATAGAATTCAAGCAATCCTATGCAAAAGGGCAGCCCAAGAACAGGTGATACGTTGTTTCTTCCTGATGATCAATGCACATTACACAGTCATAAGACTGCAGCTCCATATTCTTTCTTCTTAATATGTTTCTTGTACTCAGTCGATCTTGTAGCAGCAGCCAGAAAAAACTTTATGTTTATGATGAACTTTGGATTTCCAGAGCCAATCAAACACTTGGTGTTTCAATCTGTGTCCAATGAGGTGCTTATATGCCTTTTGTGATGAAAAGATGTTTGATCCCCAGAAGTATGTCCACGTATCATTTTCTTCAGAGTCTGGAATGTTTTGCAAATTGTCTACCAATTGCAAAAGCTGTTGAAATGCTTCATCAATCATGGGTAGATAAAACAGTTGACTCAGGTCGGATTCAACTCTTGCCCCATGTATGCTAATGTTTTGAGCTTTGTCAAATGAGAACAATTCAGGATATGCTTGGCTTGGCACCACCCCATTCCAAAGATCATGCCAGAGGAAGCACGAGGAACCTGTGCCAATGCATGGTACATCAATGCCCTTAAATGCTGTGATAAGTTTGAGCATATCTTTCCACCAAAATGAACCTACCCTCCTTTCACCAGGTAATGAGCCATTGCTGTAATAACAGTTCCAAATTAACTGCACCCATGGCAAATCTGCTCTGTTATAGAACTTGTGCAGATTTTTTAAAAGCAAGGCCTCATTCTGAGTTTCTAACCTGATTACTCCCAAACCACCTTCGGATTTTGGTAAGCAAACTAACTCCCACGCAGCCTTAGGTGGCTTTCTGGCATTAACATCTGATCCCCTCCACAAGCAATGCTTTCTGTACTTGTCAACCTGCTTTATGACAGTTTTGTGCATTTTGAAAGTACAGAGAAAGAAAGTGGGTAGAGCACTAAGCACTGAGTTGGTCAATTGATGTTTCCCTGCCTGTGATAGAAAGATTGAAGAGTTGACTAATCTTCTCTCACATCTTGAGATTAGTGGAAGAAATTCCTGAATTTTTGGTTTTGCTGTGCTTAGAGGTAACCCCAAATATGTGAATGGAAATGCTCCTTTACTGCAGCCAAAAGTCTGTGCCAAGTGTGTGTGTCTGTCATCTGATAAATTTATTGGGACCATCATTGATTTGGAGTAGTTTACTCTCAGACCAGTTGTATTGGCAAAAGCTTGTAGCAGAGATTTTAAGAAAAACAACTGCTGTGGGCATCTTTCCATCATGATCAGTGTATCATCTGCATATTGGAGTATAGGGAAATCTTGGCTATGAAGTAATGGATCTGGCAAGGTTAACAAGTTCATCTCCTTGGCTTTGTTGAGCAATGATTGAAGCAGATCAGCAGCCAGAACAAAGAGAAGGGGTGATAATGGGTCCCCTTGTCTAACTCCCCTTTTGCAATGAAAGGTCTTTCCTGGTACCCCATTCAACAAAACAGATGAAGTTCCAGAATCTAGTATGCTTTGTACCCAATTGAGCCAGGTGCTAGTGAACCCTTTTGCAGCCATAATATCCAGGATCAGACCATGCTCCAATTTATCAGAAGTGTTTCAAAGTCTAACTTCAAGATAATTATTTCTTTTCTTGTTTGTTGGCACAGGTGGATGTATTCAAAAGTCCAAGCTAGGCAGTCTTGGATGGATCTATTTTTAATAAATCCATACTGATTGGTATGAACTAGATGCAGGATCACTGTTTGGAGTCTATTGGCTAGTAACTTTGTTATGGTCTTTATTGATATATTCAGCAGAGAAATTGGCCTGAAATCAGATGTGATCTGAGGATTATCCACCATTGGTATAAGTGTAATGTGTGATCCATTGATGCTTCTTACACATGTGTCCCCTCTTTGGAAAGCTATACACAATTTGTAGAAATCCTCTTTTATAATGTGCCATCACCTCTTAACAAAATCTGTATTAAAACCATCTGGCCCAGGAGATTTATCAGATGGCAAGGACTGAACTACTTTGTCAATTTCTTCTGCAGTAAATGGTTCTGCCAACCATTCTAGTTGCTCATTCTTGTGCAAAATCTGTTCCAGATTAAAGATCCTTTGTATTCCTGCAGACTTCCCAAGCCTTTCTTTGAAAGTATCCCACAGAATGTGTGCTTTGGCAGCATGTGCCACATGCATTTGTCCTTGTGAGTCTTTCAGTGCTGATATTGTGTTTCTCCTAAGGTTGGCCGAGGCATTAGCATGAAAAAACTTTGTGCATTCATCCCCAAACTTGACCCATTTGATAGTTCCTCTCTATTTCCAGTAAATCTTCTGCTGCTACAGTAGTGAACCCAATTTATCTGCAAGAACTTCCTTAAAATTCCACTCTTCCACCAAAAGATCTCTTGGTTCCTGTAACACCTCCAAAAAGAAGATTACCATTTTTACATGCTCTATATTTTCTTTAAGATTGGAAACATGTTGTCTCCATGCTTTTAAGACTCTCCTAAGGTTTTTGAATTTTGCTGTAATGATCTTTGCTGCATTCACCTGTTGAGTGGGGAGGGACCAGCCATGCTGCACGACTTGCAAGAAATTCTCATGCTCCATCCAGTGATTTTCAAATCTGAACCCTCTACCTTTTGGAATGTCAGTGGATACATGTATCACCATTGGTACATGGTCACAAGGTTCCATTATCATTGGCCAAGCAGTTGTTTGTGGATAAGTAAGCACCCAAGAACTGGAAGTGAAGGCCCAATCCAGTTTTTCAAGTAGGGGAAAGTCTTGCTTATTTGACAAAGTATAAGATCTTCCTTGCAGTAAAATTTTTGTCCAACCCTGAGCACTTATGGCCTCATTAAACCATAATATTTCTTGTACATCCCCCATGGCTTATTTCTGTTCTCAGTACTTCTAATCAGATTAAAGTCCCCAAGCACAATCCAGTCCACTTCCTCTAGCATCTGGATATTTTTGAGCCAGTTTGTAAATTCCAATTTTCTGTCATGTGCACAGGGCCCATAGACATTTGTAATCACCAACTCTACATCATTGTATTTGGAGTGCAGATCAACAGACAAAGAAAAAACATTCGAGAAAGCTAGAGTACCATCAAAACTGCTAGATTTCCAAATCGTGATAATGCCCCCAGAGGCTCCTATAGATGGCAAATACTCAAATTTATTAAATTGAGGTGGGCAAAACTTTTTGACGAATTGGGAATCAATGTGATCTTTTTTTGTTTCTTGCAAGCAGATCACCTCACAAGAGCTTTCTCTAATTTTATCTTTAATGGCATCCCATTTTCTTTCTAAATTAAGGCCTCTGACATTCCAACAAAGAATTTTCCAGGTTCTCAAAGTACTGTTGTGGTCCATGTGATACTAAGAATTAAACCAGGTCTTACCAACCATGCAAAACATGATGGCATATAAAACAGCTTGCCAACACATGACAAAATAACCCAAAATAAACATCTCAAGATCAACTTTCTAAGACAGTCATGACCATCTGAAATAAAAAACAGCATAACAACTTGATAGACAAAAGCCATAGAATGAAATCCCCTATTGTCCACCTTTCTTGGGCTTCTTCTTCTTGCTTGGGCTTGCATTATCATTGTTGGGGTCAGACTTCTTCTCATTCTTTTTCACTTGCTTCCTCTCCACAGGAGTAGGGGCAGCTTTGCTTTTCTTCTTCTTCAGAGCTTGATCTGTCAGTTTAGCTTCATCTACCTTGCAAAAAGATGTGCCCAGGTTTCTAATAATTGAGGGTGTCAGAGTTGGAGGGTTCATTTTACATCCAAAACAATCTCTATTAGAGCAATTAGAGCTTTTGAATCCCTTGGCCTGCTTCTTTTTCCTGACACTTCTTTGAACATCACTATCCTTGATGCCCTCTTCAACCTGACCAGCTAAGGCCTGATCAAGCAAAGTCTTAGCCCAAGGACCAGGGAAGGCTCGTACTTTAGCATTTTTCTTTTCTGGTGGTGTGGGTGGCGACTGGAACTCAGACATTGGTCTCTTCCCTTTCCTGTCATTTAATGGTGTAACCTCATGCTCTGAAGTTTCAGATTCCTGAATTTTGTCATGCTTCATGCAGCTCACAAGCTCAGACCATTCAGTTAGCATTGCAGGCTTCTTCTGACAGACTGAAGATGTTTACTCAGGGCATTTTTCAGGTAGTCTGAACTATACCAAGTGCCCAGGATGACTGAAAGAAGCAAAGGCAGATGAAGCTAAAAACTTCTTTGCCCAGCTAAAGCCTTCAGGATGTAACAACATGTGTGTGAAAAAATCTGCCCATATGGAAGGTACTTTTACAGTTTCTTCTCCAACCTGAGGAGCAAGAAATTGTTCCCATAATTTGACAGCTTGAGGACTTTGCTGATGACTGAAGAAGGGTCCTACTTGTGTCATCATGAAAACAGGATCTGCTTGAGGTGTAGGCATCTGAACAAATCCCAGCTGAAGATCCATCTGCTCAGCATTCTCCTGTCTAGGCTCCACATTTCCTTGTCCCTGATTGGCATTATATTCTTCAAGCTCTTCTAAAGGGAAATTATCCATTAATTCATGTTCTTGAATTTCTAGGTCAGGTATGAACTGTATTGGAACTCCATTCTCCATTGGTAGTAGGGCCCCAACTGATTCACATCTTGCACTAGATTTTCAGCATGCTCCATGTTGACTGAACCATCAAAGTCTGCCTCAATAACATGCCCATTCCCTGAGTGCTCATCAGCCACATCCAAATCCAAATCATGTGCTAACTCCTCAATACCTCCCATATCATCATCCTCTGCAGCTGGTGGCAGATTCAAGTTAAGGCCAACCTCAGCATCTTGTGGCTGCATTAGATCATTTAGTTCAAGAAAAGCTTCACCATCTCCTTGCACCTGATTAACTGGTTGCTGCCCACCCTCATTGAGTAAAGGAGCATTTTGCAGAGCTTGGTTTGCATTTCCACCATCTTGGTGAGCTATTGGGCCTTCTGGCCAAAGGCCCCAATTTCCCTCACCTCCATCATTTTGCCATTCATCTGCATCAACTTGTGGCCCATTACCAGGCTGACCATAGCCAAAAAAATCAAAAAGTTCAGGCTGCACATCTTCAGGCTCAATTGGTGGCTGCTGCTCATCACCAGGCTGACCCCCAAGCATTCTAGCCTAAATTATTTCAGTTTGGATTGTCCAAGATTCTCCCTCAAAAGCTGGACCATCTGAACCCACCACAAACCAGGGGATTTTTTCTAAAGCTACCACTCTAGCCTTAACTAACACCCTTGCTAAATGATGAGGATCTTCTTCCCAGGCTATCAGCTGACCATGATCACCCAGGACTTTGGAAATGTGATGATCAGACCAATAATCAATATTGAATCCAAGAAACATTAGCCAAACCTCATAGTTTAACTGGACAAACCTATTATTTCTCCCTTTGTCATGTTCTACAAACGAGATATTGTAATTTCCAAACTGATGCGGACTGTTCTGAATAAGTTGATCTCTATCATGGAACATATTGAGCCTAACATATGCTTGGCCTAAAGGGCAAGGCTGGATTGAATGATAAGCAATGCGCATGTGCAATCTCAGGAAGTCATCAAGGAGATTGCGGATTCCAGCGAAGGATACCTGTTGCTGCGGCACGGGCTCAATCGTTGCTATAGCCAGGTCATTCCTCTTCGCCGCCGCGGGATGAGGGGAAGCAAAACCCTTGTCATTGGCTTTCTTCCCGAGACCATGACTCGGTTGAAGCCACGCGGGATGAAAGGTGTGGGATCAACAAATTGGTACGCCATCCCCCCGACCATAGCTTGACAATCGGTCGACGGAGTTGGTACTGTAGCAGTCGCCGGCGGGGAGCACTGAGCGATTTTTGGTGGCAATGAGGTCGTAGCCAAATGCGAGAGAATCACTCTATCACTTCCTTTTCTGGGGGCAGGGGCTGGGTTAACAGAATCACACCTTCCAAGTTGGAGCTCTGTGTCAACTAGCGAGCTCGACGGGGATGAGGGGAAGAAGAAGGAAGGTTCAGGCACTTGCCATCTGACAGAAGATGAAGGAGCACCCCTTCCATTTGCTAGAAACACCGCCGCGAAGTCACTCCATGAGAAGGTTGGTGGCCCACTGGTACCGCCCCCCCAGTCATAGTCATCATCTTCTTAAACCAATGTGACAAATCTTTATCCTCCCAACCATTAGGACCAGAGAAAGAAGCATTTATTTTGTCTAGTGCAAGGCCTGGGAATCGAGGCTGATAGGCACATCTATCTGCAATATGGCCTAATCTAAAACAAGAGATACAACGGACCCAATTCCTGCAGGCGACCCAATTCCTGCAGGCCACCCTTGAATGCTGATATGATAGGCAACGAGAGCACGGAACTCGGCCCATCGGAACAGATCTTTTGCCCAGCGGCCAAGCGTTAGCTCCTGTTAGCTGAGGCCCATGTCGTTTGATCGCCTCTTTAGCATAATGGGCTGCATTATTTGTACCCACATTTAAGCCTGGAAACCAGCCACTAGTGTTTGAATTTAAACTTTGCTCCTTTGAAACCGCTGGATCATTAAGTTCAGAGCGTGGAACACGTAAAGATGAATCATGAATATTTTTAAAATTTAGCCTGGAGAAAACCGAATTCTTAGATCTGCCATGAAAACCAGTAAAATCATTGGATGTTTTGACCACATCAGCAAAGGATTTCTTTGTCTTTTTAGGAAGTACTGGTGTCCAAGCATAAACAGGACCTTGATCAGCAGTTTTGGCAATTCTAGCTCGAGATAAACCCGATTCATTCCAGAGATGAAAGGAGACTCTGAAGTGAATGTCAGCAATAGATCCCAATTTATAGATTTCAATGCCAACATTTCGATTTGACACCGAAAACTTGAAAATTCTATCTTCCAACTCAATAACCGCAAAAGAATCAGAACTGCCCCCTAAAGAAGCTTGGAGAATTGATCCCACTACAGAGGCATCGAGACGAAAACGGGAGCGGCTGAAAGATGCAATAAACCAGAACGAGGAAGCATCGTCCAACGAAGAAGAGGTGATAGACGTTCCCCAAAGATTTCGTACCTTTGTCATGAAGGAGATGCCCCAAGAGTGATCAAGAGAGGCAGGATCCATCGCTACGAGCCCCCCGTACCCTCGGACAACTGAGAAAGGATTCGCAATCACCGGCTTTAGACGGCGGTGAGGTCACCCGCGCGACCTCGATTGGTGGCCGCCGGGACCGGGATGGTCACCGGCGGGAAGCTGGTGGTCGCCAGTGGGTGCGGGAGCGCTCGGTCATGGCCGTGCGATTTCATTTTCTAGCTTTCCTTAGATATAAATTTGAGTGGTTACTTAAGTTATTTTTATAATAATATATTTCTTCCATCTCAAAATAAATGATATTTTAACATTTAGATTTTGTTAAAAAAGAATAATGCTCTGCCATTCGAAAGCTGGGCTCTAGGTCCTCTACTTGCCCCTCATTTTAGAGAGAGACCTCCAGATCCAGCCCTCCACTCTCTAGTCTCCATTCCTATCTAGGAGTCCCTCTATTCATGAGGTTATTGTTGGAGGTGAAACAATTTTCTAGCCTAAAAAATAGAGACAACCCGTATTTAGTATTTGAAAGATCTGATTTATAGGTTATTGTTGGAGTTGCTAAGTCCTATTTTCTTATTTCTGTGTATAATTTCTGTAAGGGACTAGGAATTTATGGATAATACTCATATATGTCTTATTTACTTCATCGTCATAGAAAACAATTAACACTGGCTCTCTCTTTAAGAGAATTTCTAGTGGGTTGCTTCAATTCCTAGCCTTTTGGATTTGTATTGCCCTGCGAACTTGCTAACTAAAAGTAGGAGATTGGTCCGGGTAGAAAAACTGGGTCTCGTTTAGATGCAGCCCTTTTATATAAATATTTGTAAATATTTTTTTAATTTCTACAGGACACACCTTAAGTCCGATTGGTCTAATTTTTTTATGGCCATCACTTATGTACTCCTAGTTTAAGAAAAAATATTATAAAAATAAAAAAAATTTATGTTCACCGCACCAATAACAAGTTAATTAATAGTAACGGACTTTAATGTTGTCGGATCGAAAGGTCTTATTCGTAGCGGACACTAATGTCATCAGTTACCGTTATCAATTTTGTAACGGACAACGTATGTCCGTAATCAAGACCGCGTTATCTATCTTCGATTTTCACGTAGTGTCAGACACGTCTTGGGGAAGGACGCACCGATGGGGCAGTAGCAACTAGCAACTAAGCTTCCCACCTCGAAGTCGTCGGGGGTGGCGAGGTCAGCGCCTTTCCTGATAGGAGAGGTTCGTTTGGCTTATCAGCTACTAGCTAGCAGTATTTTTCTCTCAGCAGAAATTAACACCAGCCACCAACCAGCAGCCAATAGTATTTTTTTCTCAGCAGAAATTAGCACCAGCCACCAGCCAAACGAACCGGCTGGTCAGCAGGCCAGCAGTTGGAGTTGTATACCCTATTCGGTTGGGTGGTTGCTGGCGGCTGGTGCTGGTTTTTGCTGAGAGAAAAACACTGCTGGATGGTTGGTGGCTGTTGGCTGGTGCTGGTTTTTATTAAAAGAAAAACACTGCTAGCTGGTGGCTGATAATCCAAACGAACGGAGCCGTAGCTTGAGACGATCGATCTTTTTTTTCGAACAATTGAGATGATCGATCGATAGTGGAGCAAGCACGGAATCGATGGGCGCCGCGCAGCGCAGCTAGCGCGTGGTGCTGCTGCTGCCTTGGCCAGTGATGACTGAAACGAAGCTTCCAGTGCCTGCAGGCGGACCGAGACAGGAGGGGGCCTCGGGTTCGTCCGGTGGTCGCTAGAGCTGAATGGAATGGCTACTCGCACTGTTCAGGTCAGTGGCGGAGCCAGGAAAAAAAACAAGCTGGGGCGAACTTTCAACGATCGACTGAACCGAAATCAAACAATTGCAATTCACATCGCATTAATGCATCCATACATTGCAATCGCACAATTTTAAAGCGAAGTTGATATATTACCTTAAATTTGAAGAAAAAATTGATGATTCTTGCACCAATACATGGTAAAATGCAAAAAAAAAAGTAAGAGATAGATGAACCTGTAAATTGGATAAAGACATCAATTAGCAAATAGCAAATAATAGTAAAGTGATCACATGATTCAACTCAAGTGGTGGTTAACGTGATAAGAATAAACATACCACTAGCAAAGTTCTAAGAACCTCTAGCTCTAGGGCGGCGTCTAGGGCTCTTTGGAAACTGTACTCTTCGATTTTTTATGACTTGAAACCTCTTCTTAACTTTATCAATACAAACTCGTCTGAAGATCTCTTTCTCAATGTAACACAATAACAAGTCATTGAGCCAATTATCACCCATCTTATTGCGCATATCACCCATCTTCATTTTATGGACAATACCTGCCCTTTGATTTTTAAAATCTTCAGCACTTAATCTTGCATTGGTGTGGCAACTAGAAACTGAACTAACATGACCCGGCAATCCTCTATATGCATGTTTCCAATCATTATACCCTGTTTTTGTAAAAACATCATGACCAAATTTTGCACGGTCGGCTTCTGTCCTAAAGAGGAAGCAATGAAAACAGAATGCTGCATCTTTCGACACACTATACTCTAACCAATCATAATCCGAAAACCAACGTGACTGAAAAACTCTCCCATCATTGCGAGGAAAATTATGTCCTATAGGTTGGGTGGGTCCTCTCGATAGATATGCTCTCTTAACCTCAGACTGAATGTTTGGATCAAATCAATCAATTGGTTTTCTAAGAGCAGGATCAGCTACAACATGAACATGAGGGTCAAATTCCATGATAAGCCCAATACCTTCAGGTTCTGCCTCTGCCTCTGGTTGTGGTGCCTCTGGCTCAGCTTGTACACTCGGGACACTACTCGGGACAACTTCATTTCCCTGCACAACTGAACCTAATCTAGCTGTGGAACTAGTACCAATCCCACTTCCATGAGTGCTTGGGCGGCTGCCCCTTGAACCAGCACCCAAACTTGTAAAATAATTCATCAATTCTGCACAAAATTTGCTCAATTTGATGAACCATATTCTGATATTCAGGCATTAAGCAATGGACACAGGCACACAACACAAGAATTACCGTTTTTCTTTGTCTTCTTGCTGCTGCCAATGGGACCGAGCACTGGCCTGCCACTTCCTCGCCTTCGGCCTCGGCCAACTCCCACCAATTCCGCCGGAGCCGCTCCAATTCCACGGCCAACACCAATATATGTCTCAAGTTGATCTCTTATAAGATCACGATCACTAATAGAGAAATCTTCCACATAAATATCCGTTAACCGAGCAATCTTTTCAACATCAAACTTAGAGAAAGATTCTCTTGGAGCGTCCGTGCCTGACTGCCTGTGCGCGTGCGGTTGCTTTCTTTTCTGTGAGGCAAACCAGCGAATGAGCCTGTGACCCTGTGTGATGTGCGTGCTGCTGGGTGGGTGAATGGGCCTGTGCCATGGTTGTATACTTTTATACTAACGGGCCAGCCCAACTTTAGCTGGGGCAGTTGCCCCAGCTTGCCCCAACATCGCTCCGCCCATGGTTCACGTAAGTGACGGCACTCTTGAGAGACGACATACCGTGGCCGCGAGTCATGTCGGAGAACGACGCAATTGACGTTGACGGCGACGCGTGAGCACCCCGCCGGACACTCAAAGAGGCAAGGAAAGCTTGGTATGGTATGCATATGGCCCACGTGCTCGTGTAAAGATCGCCGGATCCCAAAACAAATATGGTATCCGTAGCAAAAATGTGCATGTAGGAGGGTAAAGTGTCTTGGATTTTATGTAAAGGATCCCGTCTTTTGAAAACACTTCTCACTTGAATGATTACTACTCATCTTTCATAGAGGACCCGTATGTTACATCTAACGGTAGAAAAGACAATTTTTAAAAACGATGTTTTTAGAGAGTATCTACTATTTGACATTACTTTTCCAACCATAAATTCTTTTTACCCATTCCATGTACCCACCAATCGAATAGTCTAAAATAACCCGTAATAAATATAACACACGCGTATCCCGCGAACATATTTACTAATATATTAAGTATCAGATTTAATTAGAAATTGAGCTAAAATATTACTAGTTTTTAAACTAAAATTAATTAGAGCTAAATTAAACTATGGAAAAAGACATAATTAACATGATCCATTACTATTCTATGCAGCCGGCGGCAGTCGAGCCCGGCGATATATGTTGGGTGCAACCCGGGGTTGCTTTTGTGACCGTGACGTGTACGCGCTCAAGGCCCACGAGAAAGGTGCGCTCGACGACATCGACGTGTGTTCCGCTGTGAAAACCGTGCGTTTACTGTGTGCCGACGAGGACGCACGGGCACTAGTCTACCACTCGGAGGCCATTCACGTCGGGCGCCAAATAATATAAGCAAGTAACTCAACCAAAAATCTTAATTACCTGGCTCCCGCGGAACCAGGCTCGCCGCATGCAGGTGCTGTCAGTTTGGTTGCCTGGTCCACGGTCCGAGCCAGGCTGTGCGCATGCAAAAGAGCCTCCGCGGCCAGGTTCGGGGAGACGAGGAAATCGACCGTTTCTGGAGAGCCAGGCCCCGTTGATGCAACCGAGAGCGCAGGTAGAGGAGGCTGAAGGTGTTGGACACGGAAAACGAAAAAAAAGATAAGCAACCAAACATGTGATGTGATAAGCCAGGCTGAAGTCCATGCAACCAATCAGACTGCTGCGCATGCAGCCGGCCTGGCCAGAGCGAGCCTGGCTCAGCGGTGCAGTGCAGGCTAGGGGCACCCAGGCATCCAAACACGCCCTAAAAGGCTCCGGGCTAACAAGCAAAGCAAGTGATGAGTGGTGAGCAGCAGATTGCTTAAAGCCCCGTTTGGATCCCCGGGCTAACATTTAGCCGGATGTTTGGATACCAATTAAATAACCTAAGTATAGGCTAATTATTATACTAACTATAAAAGTTATGACTAATTAATGAGTACAATCTATTGATGTTAATTAGTCCGTGTATATCGTATCATCACACCAATAGTCTCGGCAGTCAATAGAACTGAGACTAACCGATTTTAACTTTTATGAGCACGGTGGACCCTTTTATCCCGATCGGTAATATCAACCGAGACTAAAAGGCCATGCTCTTTAGTCACGGATTTCTTCTCCCGGTTGCCAAAATCGGGACTAAATGAGGTTGGCAACCGGGATAAATACTCATTTTTCTACTAGTAACATCAATTAGTCATGATGTATGAAATTAGTTTTGCAATTAGTATATATTTAGGGCATGCTTGGTTTACTTCCAAAATTTTGGCTTACCAAAGTTTTGGCAAGCCAAAATTCGGGTAGAGAACTTACCAATATTTTGGTAGCTTCGGTGTAAGACAGTGCTAAACTTTGATAGGAAACCAAATGGTGGCCAAATAATTGGTAGGCCAAAACTTTGGCACGCCAAAAAATTGGCATTGAACCAAGCAGGCCCTTAATCCTTTTAACCCATATCTAAATATCGGACCAATTTTAAGCCTGAGGGATCCAAATGGGACCTAAGTTGATAGCAATAAAGCAGTTCTCAGAGCAACTGATCGTTACTTCGATGAGCCATATGAGAGAACAGACAAAATACATACGTACCAGTAAAAAATAGACAAAAATTTTATACTATTAAGATAACTACTGTTGTATAATTCAACCATCTGCTTGAGGGCATTTGTCCAAACAACATGATCTTGCTTCATGGAAGGTCAGTGCTAGTGTGATACTTAGCTCTCTGTAAATGTAAGATTGATATCTGTGTTTCTCAGAGTTATTGAGTTTTAATTTTTTTCTTATTTTTAGTAAGGCCTCCTTCAATAGTACGGGTTAGTACCTACCTTTAACCACTCTAACAGACAACCATTTCAATGATCTGGCTCTTAGCTCATAATATGAATGACTCTTTTTTTTAGAAAAAAGAAAGCTTTATTGATCTTAGACAATTACACCAAGATGATATAATTATATAAGATCCAACCCGACCTCTGCATAACTAAGATGCACACAGCCCATAAAAAAGAAACAAAAAATGAGAGCACCATGACCTCAAGATCACGTCGCAGCAAACTACCACAAGCGACTTCACCTTAGCTTTTGATCAAGAGATAACTCTTCTCTCTTATTAAAATATAAGAAAATATTCTATGAGCTACTTAAACAGTAACTATTGAAGGAGGACTAATAAAATCATGTATTTACCACCATCCTCAAATAGTCAAATCAAACAGTAACTATTGGAGGACGCAATCCTTCTCTGGGGTCTGCAACAAGAACTTTTTTGGAGGTGCTCTATTAGAAAATTATCAATATAAAGGTCTATAAATATTAGTTGGCAACTGAAATAACCACTACAAGAATCTCTGAAGCTTTCTAGCTAGTGTCTAATAGTTCCATGAGTATTTCTCTGAACAGAGATCAGTGGCGAAGCTCGCCAAAGATTTTAGCAGGGGCAGAATTTGCCCAGCCTTACCGGCGTAGACGCCAACCTCCATTGCCGCACAACCACTGCGCTGCCAAGCAGCAACACTGCCGCTTCCCTGGGCTCCCTTGGTCATCTATCTCCCTCCATGGACATCTCCTGTGCACTAGGCACGGTAGCCGCCAGGCAACTTGGCTAGGACGCGA
The DNA here is from genome assembly GCA_900205405.1 of Echinochloa crus-galli. Taxonomy (NCBI): domain Eukaryota; kingdom Viridiplantae; phylum Streptophyta; class Magnoliopsida; order Poales; family Poaceae; genus Echinochloa; species Echinochloa crus-galli. The sequence continues at coordinate 564,422 of OAMR01000374.1, read as the reverse complement.
GGGAGCCGGGCACTCTCTCTGGAGGTGGTCGGGCCACTGTGCACTCTCGCTGGAGGTAGGACAAACTTGGCTTTCAGCCACTTGGGCCTCTTCTAAAACATACACACCTCGTGGACTTGCTGGCCCAGTTAGCCCATATAGCCGCATAATGGTCTGTTTATGTTGTTCTTTCTTCTTCATTCATTCAACGCCGTGGTCAACAGAGGACTCACACAATTCTCAAAAAAAAAAAAAAAACAGAGGACTCACACAGCCGACTGCTGTATGGGGAGCTCCACCTATGCTCGAGATACTTAACAATTGCACTTGAGCTCAACTTGTTGTATGCTTTGATGACCCGGAGATGAAAAGCATACTTATCCCATCCATGTACACGTGAAAATCCTGCCCGCCCCTCTCTTCTGGCCACATCAAACCATCATCTGCCAATTGTTATTCATATTAATCTTTTGTACACAGCTCAATCATGCTCTCACCACTACCCTGCTCTCGGCATCAGCTCCTGAGATCAAGTCGGCCATGGACAACGTGAAAAACATTGTTGGTGCTACTCGTACCCTTTGACGTCATCGACAAGACTTGCGCATACTCATTGGGCTATTCCAATACGACAATGCGGAAGATGATCGCATTAGTAGGCTTCTCCATGACATCTCGCAAGACATCTTCAGACACCTACCTATCGGTGAACCTCCCCGCGTTGCTGCCATGTCCTATCGCTGGAACATGGTTTCAAACTCGTTGCTATTGCCAATAGCCAGTGCCGGTCCATGAGTCCATTAAATTTATGTGATGTTCTATGCAGTGTGCCAGTGTTTTGTTGTTTCCTCCTCCTCCTATGTGTTTGGATCTTGTGGAAGAAATTTATCTTTAATGGCATGGCGCTCTTGTAAACTTCAGTCCTTGTGTCTAGGTATCGTTCTACTACGTGTGTGTGTTGGGGGGGAGGCGAAGCTGGCCATATTGTTGTAGTGTTTTATTGCTAGACCCTAGTTTGAAACTCATTACTATCCTAGTCGGTGCATGATTAGTGTTGAACCAACGACCAGGAAGGTTTTTGTAACTACAAATCACTCCTCATAAGTGTCCATGCCATCCTGTTAAATCGGTCGCAACCTGCAAGCCAAATGTAAATAGCCCATCAATCACATCACATGTAGACACACATAAAACCCCATGGCATACTAATTCCATCCATGTACACATAAAAATCCTGTCTGCCCCTTTCTCTTCTAGCCACATCAAACCATCACCTACCAATTGTTATTCATATTCATCTTGTGTACACAATTCAATGATGCTCTCACCACGACCCTGTTCTTCGTGCAACAATGTATCCTCTTCAGCAGGCATCATCTCCTGAGATCAAGTCGGCCATGGACAATGTGAAAAACATTGTTGGTGCTACTCGTACCCCTTGACGTCATCAACAAGACTTGCACATATTCATTGTGTCATTCTAATACGACAATGCAGTAGATGATCGCATTAGTAGGATTCACCATGACATCTCGAAAGACATCTTCAGACACCTACCTATTGGTGAACTTGCCCATCGCTGGAACTTGGTTTGGAACTCGCTACTATTGCCAATAGCTAGTGCCGATCCATGAGTCCATTAATTTTATGTGATGTTGTATGCCTCCTCCTATGTGTTTGGATCTTATGGAAGAAATTAATCTTTAATGACATGGAGCTCTTGCATACTTCAATCCTTGTGCCTAGGTATCATTCTACTACGTGTGTGTGTGTGTGTGGCGGCGGGGGAAGGGGGGGTGAGGCGAAGCTAGCCATATTGTTGTAGTGTCTTATTGCTAGACCCTACTTCGAAACTCATTACTATCCTAGTCGGTGCATGATTAGTACTGAACCGAAGGCCAGGAAGGTTTTTGTAACAACAAATCACTCCTCATAAGTGACCATGTCACCCTTTTAGATCGGCCGCAACCTGCAAGCCAAATGTAAATAGCCCATCAATGACATCACATCTAGACACGCAGGAAACCCCATGGCATACTAATCCCATCCATGTACACATGAAAATCCTGCCTGCCCCTTTCTCTTCAGGCCACATCAAACCATCATCTGCCAATTGTTATGCATATTCATCTTGTGTATATAGTTCAATCATGCTCTCACCACGACCTTGATCTCCTTGCAACAATTTATCCTCTTCAACAGGCATCAGCTCCGGAGATCAAATTGGCCATGGACAACATGAAAAACATTGTTGGTGCTACTCATACCCTTTGACGTCATCGACAAGACTTGGGCATACTCATTGTGCCATTCTAATACAACAATGCAGAAGATGATCTCATTAGTAGGCTTCACCATTGTCACACCCGTGTTTTAATCTCTGGGAAAATCACTAAATAAACCACCCAGTGAAAACCGTTTTCAAAAATCTTTACCGCCCGAGCTCCCTCTTCCACCAATCCTGTTCGCCTTGTTCCCCCCCCTCTTTTCCTGTTCGCTTCGTCGTCGCCACCCTCTTTCCGTCCCATCCCACGTCGCCCGCCCTCGGGTCGACCGCCGGGTCCGACCAACTCCGACGCCGTCGGCTTTCCGCCGCGAATCCCGCCGGCTCTCCCCTCTCTTTTCCCCTCCCTTTTCCCCTTTTCTCTTCTCTTTTTCCCCCTTTCTTTTTCTCTCTTTCCTTTCTCTCTTTCTTTTCTTTCTCTTTTTCCCCTCCCTCTGCTTCTCTACCCGAGCACCCTGCTCCGCTCGCCGCCAATCGCCCCTCTTCCCCGGCCGACCCCCACCTTCCATTCACTCCTCCGCTCTGCTCGCCACCGCCTCGCCATCACCACCGGCGCTGACGCACGCCACCTCCCGCTCTGCGCGTCGTGCACGCCAACGCCGCCGGCCGAACTCCACCCGCTGCTCATCTCGTCGTCGCCATCCCGCTACCCCGCCGTGCCGCCCGCACGCACACGCCACCACTCACCCTCTGCTCGACGCGCTCACCATTGCCGCCGTGCCGCCACTCGTTGTGACCCCACCGCTGCCGCCGCTACGACCGACACACGGCCGACCCGCCCGCATCTCTGCCGTGCCGCTCACTGCGCTCACCACCCGCCGCCTGGCCATCCCTGACGCGCCGCCACCCGACCGCCGTACGAGCAGCCGTGCCGACCCCGCCACCGTCATCGCCGAACCACGGCATTCACCCAAGCACGCCGCCTATCGAGCACGCCACCCCGGCCACCACCGCTCCGACCGCCCGGCCCCGCCGCCGTCCCGTCGCCAAGTACGACAGCACCGCCCGTACGCGGACGCGCAACTCCGCAACAACGCCGCACACCGCCACACTGCTCCGCACACGCCGCCGTACCAATCGTCGCGCCAATCCCGGCCACCATTACGAGCTCCAACCGCCAGACGCCAAGATCGCCGCCTACCCCCCCTCTCGTCGGCCCGCACCTCCAGCACCCCGCCGCGCCTATAAAAGGGCTCGCGAGCACCTCCTTCACCACCTCGCACTCACCCGCCACCCAGCTCGCCCTCTCCACCATCGCAGCGCCGCCACCACACTCGCCATTGTCGCCGCCGCCACTGCTCTCGTGGGCAGCCCTCCACTCCCCACCTCCGGCCGTGGTAAGGGCACGAGTGAACTCGCCATGAGCTCCTCTCCGTTTTCCCCCGGTCAATTCGACCCTGCACCGCCACCATCACCGGCGATTGGATCGTCGCCGGCCGCCGGACCCCCTCCCCTGTCGTCCTCTCTCTGTTAAAACGAAGGGGATGACCACTTTATGGAAAACCCCTTGAGGTTTCCCCTATTCGAACCCGCAGTCCAAGCTTAAACCCTCTCTCTCTCTGACGCATTTACGCAAAACCCCCTGGGCTTTCACCAAATTAACCCGCAGCCCTTCAGTCACTATTCTCTCTCTCTCTCTCTCTATTTATTACGCCAGAGGCCCTCAGACTTTTCTGTAATTACAGATAAGTCCTTTTCTCTTTAAAAACAGCCCTAAACCCCACTAAACTCGTCATTTCATGCACCAAATTAATCCTGTTTGACCCCAAACTCCACCACAATATTCACCAATATATTTCTGCCAAATCCATCCAGTCCACATTCAAAAATAATCATGTCAGCACTGTTCGCTCTCTTTTTCCGTTCTTCCTTTCGGAGCTCAATAAAAGTTTTTCTTTTATTTATTGGATGTTTGTTGTGTGTGCCGTAGACTCCGCTGTGAACGAGGAAGGACTCGAGGAGGAGCAGTGCTACGAGCATGCACTTGGAAACCAATACCCCGGGCAGGAATCCCCCGAGGGTTGGGAGAACGGCAAGTGCAATCCCACCCTTTGATGCATACTTTTGTCCCAGCTTTTATAAACACAACCCATGGCCTGATTTATAAACCTTGCATAATTTTACTGCTAAACCCAGTTGGATAGCCATGCCTTGATTGCTATGACTGTTTCCTTGACAACCTAGATTAATATTTAAATATGACAATGCTCTATTTGAATATTAGTCACTGCTAGAAATGCTTAGGAAGACTTTACCAAATACACCCCATTACCATCACTTGGTGTTTACAAAAGCAACCGTGTGCGTGCTTTAAAATAAAAGAGATGGGTTTTGTGAATAAAATGAGTATCCGTGTGGGATGAGACAGACGGTATTTCTTGTGTGAAATGCCGAGGTGAGCTCGAACCTGTGTGGTTGAGCATGGTGGGAGTTGTCCATCTTATCACAATTTTTGGGATGATGTTGATGTGTCATCTAGCCTAACCCATTTTATTGTACCACCACTCGACCGTTGTATGTGGCAACGGCCTAGCATAAATCCCACTAGTTAAGCTGTTGGTTGTGTGGTGTGCTGGTGAGCAACAGTGGGCTATGGAGCCGGGGATACGATCTATGTGAGGTATGCCCCTGGGTAGAACCTCGTTGGTAGGTGGCTTACCCCCTGGTCGCGTCTGTGATAACTTGTCAGTCTTGCTATGGTGGGTAATGGCTTTGATAGGAGCTGCGCTGGCACTAAGGTGTTCATGTTGTGGTAGCCTACTTGTGGTCGTGTACACCTCTGCAGAGTTAAAACCTATCCGGATAGCCGTGTCCACGGTATTGGGCGAGTTACGGCTTGGTCACTTCACTAGTCCCCTGTTTTAATGTGAGAAAGTGTTGGTGTTTGGTTGAGCTGAGAAATGTTCTGACATGGGCTACGACAGATGGGAAATCTGGTAGCAACAAAATCTTGTGTGAAAAAGTATTAAATTCACTATCAAAAGAAATAATTGTGAAAACCCTTTGCGAAAACTAACCCCCTGCATGTGTACTAAAATTTGCTTTGCTGCTAAATAAATCGTGAGCCATCCTTGTTTCAATCCTTGCATACTCTGTTATATACCTTCCGTGGATGTGTTTGTGCTTGCTGAGTACGTAAGTACTCACCCTTGCTTAATTTGTTACAGAAGTGGATCCAGACTCTGTCCCTGAGGACGTCGAGTAGTGGGGTTCGTTCTGCACCCAACCTTTGCCTGTGTGTTAGGGTCACCCGCTGGAAGCCGCATGCGTTGCCACTCTGATGAAGACCTCTATGTTTTCAACCTTTTTATCTGGAGCTTAGTACTAGTTCGGTTTGTCGTGGCCCTGCAATGCCACCGTTACCCGTAATGTTGTTTTTGTACTGAACCAACTGTTGTAATAATGTGAACCAGCATCCTGGGACTGGTATTTGTATCACATTAAGTTCTCTCTTTCGAGGGGACGCTTCAACCATGACATCTCGCAAGACATCTTCAGGCACCTACCTATCGGTGAACCTACCCACGTTGCTGTCATGTCCCATCAATGGAACTTGGTTTGGAACTCACTGCTATTGCCAACAGCTGGTGCCGGTCCATGAGTCCATTAAATTTATGTGATGTTGTATGCCTCCTCCTATGTGTTTGGATCTTATGGAAGAAATTAATCTTTAATGGCATCGAACTCTTGTAGACTTCAATCCTTATGTCTAGGTATCGTTCTACTTCGCGTGCGCGCGTGTGTGTGTTTGTGTGTGTATGTGTGTGTGTGTGAGCGCGCGCGCGTGCAACCGTGTGTGTCTACGTCGAAGTGACTTGTGTCGAGTATGCATCTAGGGTTCTGGGGTATTTTTGCATCGTAATTTAGTGAGATGTTTTGGTGCATGATGGTTTCCAATAGCATCATATCAACTTAAAAATTAATAGAAACATTTCACCGGCCATGCATATTTGAAATTACCATGCAGCGGCAATAGGACATGACAACCACGTGGTTGGCTCATCCGCATGTGAGGCTTCTAAAGATATCTTGCAGAATGTATACTATGAAGGTTGTTTATGAGTTGATCTCAACCATTGTGGTAGCAGAATGTCCTGATAAGTACGTGTATCTCCTAGCGATGGTATTGAGGGGGAAGGGAACCCTGCCATGTTTTCCACATTGTTCCTAGCATTTTTATGATAGATCTTGCATGAGAGTTTCATAGTTGTTGCTTACTAATGTGAGCTGCTTGTCTAATAGGGACGCCGATTGAAGGTGTCCCATCATTTAAAAGGTTTTTGATGGTATCATTTATTGTGGTGTCATAATATAGTGTACCATGAATTGCATGTCTTGGTAGCGGTGATGAGATGAAGGGGTGCCTAGCTCATCTTGCACATTGTTGTTAGTATTATATATGATCACACATAAATCTGCAGGCGCATGGATATCGAAGTAGCTTTCACTTGGGAATATTCCAAGGTATCGAACCCATAGGGAATGTGTGTGTACTAGGCTAGTATACTAGCATGCCCAAGGAAAATAAGATAAGGTAGGCGAGGGTAGAGAGGATTCCTCTAGGATATCACTTGAGATAAGATTATAGGTCAAACTCTATTGGCTTATTTGGTTGCTGGCTTACCCCTACTCTGCTGGGAGACTCAAACCTGGTAGAGCTATGATGTAGCCAAACATAGAGAGTAACAAAGAAAGGATAGGACTGTCACCACCAACTGCCTACCTCCAGCAAACCTGGAGCACCCTTCAATCAAAGGAAACCTCTAGCATAGACACCACGTCTACACTATGTATTACTACTTTAGTCTTAGATCTCAGTACTTTGCACATGAAGACTAAGGCACTCAATCAAGAGCGTTGAACCCGTAAGCAATGATGAACAAATATCACTTCTACTCAGGAAACTAGAATTGCAAGAACCATGCATACTTAGATAGAAACCATCCATCAAGGTACAAGCTAGAGAAGATGTCACTAAGACCAACACTTCCCTAAACTACCCTACTCCCTCCATATTCTAGCACTATAGTCACAGGGCTTCGCCGTTTGGAGTGGATCTCTTCTCTTTCATGTGATGTGTCATAGAGGAGGATCTACCCTTCTATTTATAGTGCTAGGAGGTGGTTTTAGGAAGGAATAGATCTGGAATCAACTAGAACCGACGTAGGAAAGGTGGTAACGGGTGACACGTGGTGGCTAGAGGCGAGGGGGCACTGGCTGACTAGGGGTTCGACTGAACCTTCAGCACTGCATCTTGCTCCACCTTTTGTTTGGGATAGGTCATTTCAGGGTGATACACGTCGAGTTAAGATGGTTTACCCATAATGTGGGCCAATAGATCCGTGTGCTCTTCCCTGATTGGCGCGCTAAAGTTGTGCTTCTTGGTTTGTTTTCTACTCCTTTTCATTATGAAGCCACCTGTCTACAAATATTCACCCACACTTGTGGAAATGATTAATAATAAACTCTACCACTATGTTTTGCTATTGATCTTAATTGGTTTTATGCAGGTTTTGACGGTCAAAAGTGGTACTTAAGGACCATCAACAATTGTTCATGGAGTTTTCCTTGGAAGATCTCTGACGGGAGCTCTGGAGTGCTAACTGTTTAAGAGAGGAATTGTCGAACAAAGAGTGGTATGAGTCTATGAGCATACACGTGTGTTTGTGCATTGACAACTGTGTTTTTCTACCCTAGCCTATATAGGAGCCATATAGTTCTAAAGATGGGCTTTATGCAGCATGGTCTCCTGCTCAAAGATATTAACATAATTGGATGGACCTCATCCAAAATTCATGCAACGCATGGATGACTCAACTATTAAATAGAAGAATTTTTATGAGAAATCATATAAAATACAAATGGATTAACTTGCTCCCTTGAAATGTTGGATGAGTTGTAATCTGATGTTCATCCTTAGATTTTCATTTTTGTTACACCCTTCAAAACATCCCTTGATGAATTGCATGTCACAAGAACATTTATGCAATTGGCTTCAAAAGGATGAATATTTTTCACAGTCATGTAACTAACACTAAAAACAGTAACTAGATATCACATTACTTTTCAGATACTAGAAATATGCATAATGATCTAATGTCAAGAAGGAATGTGTGGATGCATATTATCAATAGATCCAAAATGAACATATATATATGTATCAAAATTTTGAACATCTAGTGAAACAAAAATTTTATGAATAGGAACAATATATCATTGGCTTCCCATAATGAGAACCTCCTAAGTTCATCGAGCATCCTCACCATCACATGAGAATTTTTTTAACCTTGTTTAAAACTATTATAAAATTAACCTATCCCAAAATTTATGTGCACGGTGTGAACCTTTTGGGCATGTCGTAAATTGTGGCATGGTAGGAAAGTGGTTTTGCTCCACTACATGTGGAGCAACATCCATGCCACGCTACCACGCCCTCGTGCAGCCGACAGCAGGGCCTTGATGGGGCGTACCGATAGATTTGATAGATATTTGCATGTCTAGGTGAGCTAGAGTTTGGATTTGATTTTGAAAAAGTTAAATGATGAGTTGGATGCTAGTTTCTTTGGATCAAAACATAATGCTTATAGTCCATATGTAGTTGACACTTTATCCGCCGTAGGTTGACATGTAGAAGTAGTTGGATGTGTCAATTTATCTAGTTAGTGATGGATTGTCTAGTGTATATGGAATATGTATGGTGTAGTTCAATGTAGTTAGTGTATTGTTGTTGTTTATCATAAATAAGAAATTGATGGTACTACAACACATCTTAGCTTTTGTGAAGTTTCATTAATGTCATAGAAACTGATTTTTTTGTCTTGTATCGTAATATATGTGACGCTCATACGACAAAAAACCATTTGTCGCCTATACCCTGTAATAAAAGGTATCTTGTGATGAAAACAAATCTTTTTTTTTCATAAAACTTATGATGATTCTTCTATCCTCGCTAATCCGTGACGCTCACTTTTGGGTATTATAAAGACTAGAAAATATTATAAAGACTAAAAAATATTAAAAAACCCTATATGTGAATGACACTACCAGTGCCATGTAGGATAGAAAACGTCATAAAATTTTGACACCGTGTGACGTGGCTAAGGACTAGGATCTGATGTGGCAGTCCATTGCGACGACTTGATTCATCACAAATTATTCAATAGCCCAACAAGACCCATGTAGTTGATTTTTGTAAGCCCATTTCAATTTCAAGTACCAGCATTTTAATTTAGATTTTAGCCCATTATCTTTTGAGTCTAAGGCCCAACTCTTTTGTGGGACGAAACCATTCAAAGCCCAATCTCTTTTTAGTCTAATATTCATTTGGGCCGTAGCCACTCCAGGCTCAATTTTCATATATACCGAATTACACATTCAAGTACATTCAGTCCAGAGCCCATGACATACAGTCCATCACAACCCAAAATAGAAACACATCCCAGGATAGAAACAACATCATGGCACATTCAGAACAGCGGATTCATAGTTAATCCAAAACAGGATATCAGATTTATAGTTGATCCACAGCAGATTCATTTATTCGAATCAAGTAACAAACAACCAGTTTAGAGCACTGACATGTTACAAACAAGGTATTGGACTCGGCCCAAGTCATTAACTACATGTCACATCCAAGCCAAGTAGCAAAATAAACCAGCCATGTATGAAGATAGATAGACCCCATTGTGAATCTGTATGTACCTTGGTTATTTATTTCCTCTACTTGCTTCTTCCCTCATCTGCTTGGTTCTTCAATATGTTAATCTCCTCTCACTACTTTAACCTTGCTGCGTCAGATTCATGTACCTTCATTTTCAAGGCTACCAACTCATCCTGCTGACAATCAAGGTTTTAAGTGTTGCAGCACCATGCCTCTGATGCAACTTTCACCTTAAGTTCTTGAAGACGTGCACCAACAGCTAATGTGGCACTCATCATTATGGCTGTTATCTCAAGGTCAACATTTCCAAGAAATTTTGTTGATGGCAACACTTGTACAACAACTTTAGTAGGTCTCTTTGCTGCTTGCTCGTCTTCTACAGATTCAGCTACAATGGCTACCATTTGAGCCTAACATGATTCAATAAAATTAATTTGCATCAGCATCCAAATATTTAATTAGACTAAAGATTTCTCATGCATCCATTCAGAAAACAAAAAACAGCCAAACAAGGTCTAACTATTATTTATTATCAGGTTGCTACAGAGCTAAAATAATAATTTGGGCATCATAACAACTATTAAGAGATGAAAAGAAGGTACACACACACACAACTGTACTTGATATGTTAAATATATCATGCATGTAGGATGTACACAAGCTACAATAAGGGCTAGCAATAATGGATATCTTTGGAGAAGCTTCGGGGCTGCGAACTAATTTTCAGAAAAGTTGTGCAATCCCAATTAGGTGCGAGCAACCGGAGATTGAGGTGATCTCCTCCTCCCTAGCTTGCATGATGGCTGCTTTCCCGTGCACATATCTCGCGCTCCCGATCTATGACAAGAAACTACGGAAGTCCGACCTCTTACCTTGGGTTGAAAGAATTTGTGATAAACTCCCAAGCTGGAAAGAAACAATGATGAACATGGCCGGTCGGGCTACTTGGGTTAAGTTTGTTCTCTCAGCTTTACCAATCCATGTGTTGATAGCAATCAACGTGCCTAAATGGTTCATTAAGTCAGTAAACAAAATCCGGAGAGGTTTTCTTTGGAAAGGAAGACAAGATGTGAATGGTGGATGTTGCCTAGTAGCATGGGAATAGGTACAAAGACCTCTTGATCTTGGTGGGTTAGGCATCCCTAACCTAGAGCTCATGGGTTGGGCTTTGCAAGTCAGGTGGCTTTGGTTCCGAAAGACGAATACAAGCCAACCGTGGAGTACCCTGGATATCCCAGTCCATCCTTGTGTGATCGCCCTCTTTGAGGTTGCTATGGAATCCAGGGTAGGCAACTGGTCTTCTACTTTGTTTTGGAAGGATAAATGGATTCTTGTGTGTTCAATTTCAGACCTAGCACCACTGGTTGTAACAGCAGTACCTCCCAAGACACGAAACAAGAGAACAGTGGTTGAGGCTCTCTTTAATCAGAACTGGACCAGGGACGTTCAGGGGGGATTATATTTGATAGGGCAATTTGAGTTCTTCCAACTCGTAGACACTTTACTCCAAATCTTTCTCTCCCAGGAGGATGACACTCATGTTTGGAGACTTGACGGGTCAGGGCAGTACACGTCGAAATCAGCTTACAGGGCTTTCTTCAATGGTTCGATTACATTTGAGCCATGGCGATGTATATGGAAGACATGGGCGCCCCCGAAGTGCAAAATCTTCATGTGGTTGGCAGTGCACAATCGGTGCTGGACAGCAGATAGATTGGCAAAAAGGAATTTGCCACCCCCTGACAGATGTTTACTGTGTGATCAGGAGGATGAGGACATTCAACACCTACTCACCACTTGTGTTTTTGCAAGGGAGTTTTGGTTTCGGATCCTATCCCCAATTGGGCTACAACATTGTGTTCCATCATGACACGCGACATTCTTAGCAGAATGGTGGAGAAAAAGTGTGAAGAAAGTCCCGAAGGATAAAAGGAAAGGCTACAACTCGCTCCTTATTTTAGGTGTCTGGCTTCTTTGGAAGCACCGCAATGCGTGTGCTTTCGACGGAGCTCGCCCATGTTTGGAGGTGTTGCTGAGACCATCTTTGGGGTCTTCCAGGGGCTCGAAAATTGCTTTCCTTGAGCACTGGTCAGATTGGAGGGGCTAATTAGAGCTCCCCTTGTGTGGGTGTGTGTATTCTGGTCTAGTGTGTTTTTGGTTTCTTTCTTGAGGTGCACCCAATGTAGTTGTCAGCCCCTCGCAGCTCGGTCCGGAGCGAGGTGGTGAAGTGTATAAGGAACCGTTTTATTTCTCTATTAATACAAAGATATGCAGCTCTCCTGCGTATTCGAGAAAAAAAATAGTCAAAAGGTAATAAATTGCATATGAACCCTAATGTGCCCACAATCAAAGAATGTAGCATGGTTCAAACAAATGTGTCCAGTACTAGAAAAGTGAGTACTGACTGCTCATTGTAAATGATTGACTTATGGATGAAAATGTCTTATGTTTACAAGGCTCCATGCTAAATTGGATTTAATAAGCGCAAGAAAACATAGTAGCAAGTTGCAGCATGTTACAACACTACACCAAGTCACCGACATGTAAACTCAACAGAATGAAAGCAATGTTTCTTTATCTTACCACGACATGGGTTTGCGCAAGGTAGGACCTAGAGCCTTGTAAGGGAACCTCACAACTAATCCCAGTATTCACTAGGACCTTCGGCATTTTTCCTATAAGACGCATGTTAGTAAGAAATATTTGTATATTGGCAAGTTAGAAAATATCATATTGTTTAAAATAATACACCGTATCGATCAAAGTTTGAGCAGCATGAGAAAATAATATATAATTTAAATTTCTATGGATCAAAGTTTGAGCAGCTAGCAGAAGTATTGATCAGTATTCTTGCTAATTAGAAGTGTCCAGGGTATTATTAGAATATATAGACTGGTATTCTACCAGAAACATGAGTTCATACTATATCCCTATAGCTAGTTTGATACTTAGAACTAGAATGGCTAATATATTACTTCAATGACTTCAGGATTCATGAACAGAAAGTAATTAATCAACATGGTAATACCATTGTATTTCTGTTTCTCAATCTCTTCTCTACACCTAAAAATCCCTTCCAAAGGAACCGCGACCGCACTCCGTCTTCTGTCAGCCCCTTGCGCCTCCGTCGTGAAGAAAAAAATCAACGCCTGTGATCAACTCCCCGCCCCGCAGCACGTCGGACCAACTTCACGCTCCGCCAAAGTCGGACCCCTAGGCCCCCTCGGCCAAACGCCCGCCCGCAGCGTCGGACCCCTACCCCCTCCGCCAAAACCCTCTCCGCCGCGTGAACAGACGGACGCGTGCTGGGCTAATAAAGCATTCTGTAACGTCTTAGCAGCTTGTGGCGCAAGAGGCAGGGACTGATTGAGGCCACATGCATCTCTGCCTGCAAGACGTTTGATGGAATGCCTATAAGAAAGCAAGAAGCAATGTTAGCCGGACACATTGCGTATTGGCTATGGCAACATGCTAATTTTGTTTTTGTTCATCTGTTTGTCTTATTACCATTGATACAATTGTGATGTTTGGCGAAGTTTTTTCCTTTAGCTAGCAGTAGTCATGTTGGTTCAATTTTTTCTTGATTATTAAAAAGACATGAATATCTTCTAGCTTTGCACTGAAACATGCCTCCATCTGCATTTTTATATTATTATGGATTTTGTGGAATAATGTTAGATGGGGGTAATTAACAAACAGATGAGATAGGATAAAGTTTTTTTAGCACTGTTACTGCATCTTTTGTTGATCACCGGTACAAGGAATGGGCATAATGATTCTCCAAAGTTCCTTTTATTAGGATGAATCATATGTCGAAGAGATATTCAAGATCAAGCAGATTTAACCCCCTTACATTCTCATATATTGAAGACTGCTGGTGCTGGGATAAACTTGATGGATATAAAGTTATAAACCATAGGACCTGGTCAAAGTTTGTTTTATAGGTTTGTCACTTGCTATCTCATTTAGTAATACAATTGTTCAAGGACTGAAGTCTAAATTTTAAAAACAGCAGGCTTTCATCTAAGAATCTCGTGGACTAAAACATCAAAATTATGTCCTTTCTCCTCTAGGAAATTGCACCTGGACTTGAAAGCTTGGAAATCTAGCACCAGCAATCCAGCATATGCAACTGCTGGCCGAACTGCTCCATATATTGTACAAAGGTAATTTTTGTTTGGTTATTTCAACCTGTAGCTTATTTGGTTTGGTTTATGACCATAGATTTAGAATTTTACCATGTACTATCTTCTTCCAACATGTACCTTTTATCTTGCAAGTAGAAGTCATTATTGGCATGACCGCATGAGTGCTGAGGTGTTATAGGGCAACCAAGCATAATACGAGGTTCATGGTCCTCTTTATTTCTAAGAAATGGAATACATGCTGCGATTGCAAAAGTATTGTTTTTTAACTGAACAACAAGGGACTCCCTACTGGATAGCCTTCTGTTTTTCTTTTGCCATACTGCATTTTGTTGAACACAATGAATATATATCATGATTGAATGCCTACCTTGTCAGCCATTGTTTCTACAATGCCATGGTCTAATTCAGATCTTCCCGTCTGCAGAGTAGTTATTGATGTAGAAGGAGGTTTTAGCATGAAGGTCCAAGGCAAACTGATGAATGTAATTCTTCTTGCGATTGTGCTATTGGGTAATAATTGCTGGTTGCAGCCCAAGGTGAGCTCGTCATTGCTGCTTGAATGCTGAGCTCGCGTATATCAGATCACAACATTTATCTGGCAACCAGGTCTATGTGTTTAGTAATTCTTTGCATGGTTTGTATACATAATGTATGCTCTGCGCATTTTGTTCACTATTGCTCTGAAATCAGAGCTTTGAACACTGAATAGCTATTTAGATGTCGTCAGTAGCACCACCCAATAACTTTCCTTGCTCCAATCAAGATTTTGGAAACCTAATGAGTGGCAGTTCTGGAATACATTCTTTTGGTAGTTTGTTAATCCAGTTCTGGAATACTTTCTTTGCTCCGACCGAAGTACTGATAAGGCCTCCATGCACTGTGCCTATCTGGCCTACTCTGAAAATCTTCAGAAACTTTGAAATTTATTTTATGGCAAATAATGTGGAGCAGCACATCATCCACCAGCAGTGACACCACCTCTGTGATCGCTCTCCCAGGTGTCGCCCGTGGGTGTGGGTCTTAGAGTCTTTGCTTTCGGCGGATTTTTGTGTGCTGCTCATGTCCTGTGAGATCGATGATTTACATTCCGGATTGCTGTAAAGTATGTCGGCCGTTGAGTAAATATGGCTTTTCTTTCCAGTTTGCTGCTGCTGATTCGATCTGTTTTTTTTTCTTTGGATGTGTGATCCGTTGCATTCTAGTATGTTCAGGGACTTCTCTCATTCATTTCTTCTCCTGTTTTGAACTTTGTGTGTTCTTTTAATATTGGTTTACATTGTTTTGAAGAATGAAGCAGCATTGTTTCTGACTGCTAGATTTGTCCTTTGTTGTGCGTTAATTGTGCAACAGCATCTGACTTCTGAGGTCTGCGTTGTGACATTCAGGTAAGTTTTCTTGTTGATTCATGCATGGTATGCTATTTACTCAATGCGCTATGAGATAAGCATATCTTCATGATAAATTAGTGCCTATATGAATTGTGTGATCCTCCATCACGTTGCATGATTGCTCATTCAAGTTGTAATTACATGTTAGTTTTTTAGTAAGCAAATAATTAATTATTGCAGGTGAGTTTTAAATAGCCGGCTATAGCCTATAGCCCGCTATAGCCATTTGAAACGGAAAACCGCTATTTAGAATCATGTACAATTTAGCCGCTATAGCCCGATATAGCCTCATTTAGCCCGCTATTAGCTGCTTTTTAACCCAGCCACTAAACCTCCTTAGCCCGCTATTTAAAACCATGCTGATATGATCATCTTGCCTATGCCTGTTCAGTGGTTACTGATTCATTCACACTGTCCTAATTATTGATTGTGGCTCTGTAAAATTTTGCTATCCAGACAGTATTTTACTGTTTAGTGAAGTTTCCTATCATAGGTGAAATTCAATTCAGTACAATTCTTGCTTAAATGATATGTTCCTCTTCTCACTAATATTTTAAGAAATGCATCCTCTTTCTTTCTTTCTTTAGGAGAGATGGCGTGCATTGGTTAGAGCTGCGGTAAGCATCGATGGAGAGAGGTGAGGTCATGATGGTGATGTTGGAGCTTGGGGATTTTGGATGGAGTTAGCGTGCTGCTGCTATTGGAGAGAGAAGGCTAGCTGTGTGGCTGAACTGCTTGGCTAGCTGTGGGGATTTTTGCATTCAACTGACCCATCATTAGATTTTCTATAGTTAGCTTATTGACAGCAGCAACTCCGCCTATATTGTCTCAACATAGCAGGTCCCAAGCCCTGGTAAAGGAGGAGGGTTGTGATCTGCTTGGCGAGCCAATGTAAAACCTAGCCACTCATATGGAGATGAAACCCAAGACCTTTTTAGATTTCACCTCTAGCCTACCCCAACTAGCTTGGGACAAAAGGCTATGTTGTTGTTGTTGTAGCTTATTGACAGCAGCATATATATACTCATTGCCCATTCCCCCTAATTTCTGTTGTCTCTTACTGAAGAATATTATGATATGCTGGAGCCGCGGAACTGATTAATGCAGTGAGGCATGCAATTTCTGCAGGCATGTTATGATGGTAGAGTTTCTCATTGCTCTTGTTCATGTGATAGCCTTTTGCTTATGTCTTACAAATCTTTGAATTCCTTTGGAATCAGAAGGCTATATTTTTGGCTGGAAGATATCCCAAGATTGGTATTGGTTGTGGTTACAGCATAGCTTGGCCAGCCCAGTAATGGTTCCAACTCAGGAAATAAAAGATGATCTTTACCAGGCTGTTGTTGTATATGCAATAGTACCTATGGTGCTTGCACTATATGTAAATTAATAGAGTCATAGCATATGCAGTAGAATCAACCACGGTTTTGTAGCCCACCATCCATGCCTTTTGCGAAAAAAAAGTACTAACTTCATGAACTTCGGTGCGACCCTACAGCCGTCAAAATTGTATTTTTCATGTGGTCTATTTATCTTTGCTCCATGTATCATACCCATACAACGCACGGGCACTTACCTAGTCAATATTTAAACTACTCAATCACACATGGACAGTACATATTTCAATCACAGAACCGTAATCTTCACAAATCATACCTCTGCTCTTTACATTTGAATTGTTAAGAATAGAAGCCAATGCAGTGACACCAAGGCTTTGCAACATTTGGTTATATTCCTCATCATTCTTTGAGCCCTCTATCTTTCATATTTCGTAGGCTGCTCCTCTGTATATACATTTGAATTTAAGCTTGGTACAGGATCAACTATACCAGTACAGAATGTACACCGTACAGCTCTGCTCTATTCAAATCCCCAAAGCACATCCACAATTCGAGGTCAAATTTGAGGAGCCACTTTTTATTAAGTTCAGAATTTGATGCATGTGTGCATGAACACAAACAGGGTTACTTTTAATTACCCACAGGAATCCTACCTGAAACAAGGAAACAATAAGCAAATGGCTGCTAGTATTAATAACGCTGGCAGGATGTGCTGTGATACATGCTACCAGTCAGTTAATGAAGACTCTGCAATTTAGAATAGAGCCAAAAAGCATTTGCAAACTACTATTTCAGTAACAACAAGAATCCACACGCTAAACTTGTAGCCATGAGCCTCTAACCAAATGGACAGCAGGCTCAGAGTTTAAATGCCATGCAAATCCCCTTCATGAAAGGAAGAAATAATCTATCAAGAAATGTGTCACTACCATGGTTCATAATTCCGGCTGGAATTTCGCGGAAGACCCGAAATTTCGGTTTTTTCGCTGGGTACCGGAAAGGGAAAAATCCCCCGAATTTTTGTTTTTTAGTGCAAAATTAATTATTTTATTAAAAAAGAAAATGCTACGGTACCCAAAATTCACCCGAAATTCCCGGAATTTCCAGAATTTCAATTTTTTTGCTGGGTCCCGAAATTTTTTTTCTACCGGAATTGAAAACCTTGGTCACTACTCCATACTGACATACACATTTTCAGTCAACAATCCAGGCCAAGGGTACTTAATCAGACAAGTTCATCATGCGGCATACGGAAAACTCTTATCACTAATACACACATATTCTAGGCGTGTTTGGTTTCACGCCATCCAGCATAGTGGTGCTCCGAACTGCCTCCACCATTTGCATTGAAAGGAAATGGAGGAAGGCGCATGAACTTACCTGCCTGCCGTGGCTTGCTTAGCCCCCGCTTCCAACCAGAAGCCATCTGTGCTGATATTGGTCGACACCCGACGGAAGGTATAGGAGTTGGAGAGCAAGAACGGAGGGAAGAAGGGAGTCGTGGATCCAGCGACGGAGGGCGTCATGCGGTGGAGGGGAAGAGTGGAGAAGGGCGTCATGGGTCCAGCGCCGGAGGGTGTCCTGCGGTGGAGGGGAAGGGCAGAGTGCATTCAGCAGTTGTGGAGGAAGGGCAAAGTGGACTCAGGCAGCGGCAACGAACGGGAATGATTCACTAGGGTTCGGGGAAGCCCAGGGAGGCAGGGATATATTCATGATGAATCAACATTGTCATAAACTTGTGACATTTACTATTTTGCTTTTGTCAGGGTTGTCTCTGCAAATTTGAGTCCCCAATGCTAAAATGCAACTTGGGCCCTAATTTTTTTAAAAAAAAACTCATACTGAAAAGCAATAAAAATTAATAAGCAGAATTGGAAGCCAAAATAGAGTAGGATTGACATATCCTCAGGCTCCGAATTAAGTGTATGAGTTTGGAGGTAGAGGAAGAAGATGAAAGGCCAATGTACAGACACATGCGCAATGTCTTTGTGATATCTGAATGAATTTCAAGTGTAGCTGTACATATTTGCTAAATTGAAACTTAGAGCTTAAGTGAAGTCTTGTGCTGTGAAAAGCTTCTTGGACTGCTATAACTCAAATTGATGATATATGTATAACTAGGCCCAGGCTTCTAGCTACTAAGTTCTAATGGCGTGTATTGATTTCCATGTCCTGATCCTCAGATAATTTTCATATATACACTCAAACTGATGTCGAGCTACTGGGGTTCTTGTGCCCAATCCTTGTAAGAAGATTCATGTGTCAGCTCTGTTCTAAGGTACTGACCTTAGTGTTTCTGTGTGAGACTGCTAGTGGAGGATGGCATGTTGGTCTTGTGTGACATATTAATCCTGGTTACTGATTGCTAATTGATAAAAACTGAACATATGTTTGTGTCTTGTGATAATTGAGTTTTTCCTCACTTCTCTTTCTCACATCCCATGCTTATATTCTAAGTTATATTATTCTGAGATTAACTTAAATATGGGTTAATTATTTTTTAAGGATGACAACTCCTGTTTTCTAGTCCCTAGCTATAAAAACTACACGACACTATCTAACTTAAGTCAGAATTATCATCTCCAAGATCTGCTAGTAGTCAGGTTATCACACACAGATTAATTCTGAATGTGTTCCTTTCCTCTTTCAGGCCATGCAGTATCAATTCAGCATGTTATATTTGCATTTCAACTTGATTTGAGGTTTGGAACCAGCTAGTAATGTCAATTTCTTATAGTTTCAACTTCCATTGGATGGCAAAGCAAAACCACTAAGGATGTGAATTAATTTGGTCAACTGGTCATGTATTGCCGTACTGGGGGTCTAGACTTCTAGTTGGATTGTCGTTGTCATGAACTCTTCATGAATTATTTTAAGTTGAATAAAACTAGTATTTGGTGATTGTCACATCATGTTTAGTACTTTATTTAATGTCTACTACTCTTGTTGAGTTGTTGAATAGCCGTTGGTTTAATCATTTATGTGTCGAAGAACAATGAAAAATTCCTTTGGTGTGATTAGCTTCTTCCTGTCATTGTTTTTCTGTTCGTGTTTGGTAATTTATTGGTTGTTATTTGCGGATGCAGGTTGCTTCTTTCAAAACAGGGTTCATACTGGAAGGTTTCATAGTGAAGCAAGATGAGAGGTCTCTTTTTTGTGTGATTTTGGACAAGTGACTATGATTATGTATTCTTGCTACTAGGATTTGTTCAATGACATGTAAAAATTTTGATTTGGTTTTTATGATGTATTGTGTGGCTACACATTTTTTTAGATAATGGATATAATCCGGTCTCTATATCCACGAATTGATATACACAACCAAAAAGAATTTTTTTAATTAATATTATTTTAATTCAAAATTACAAATTAATTGCTCGGATTTCTGAAATTACATAAATGTGGTATTGTCGTCCGCTGGGTAGACGAATTTAGGGTTTTCGTCTAACCGACAGACGATTTCTATGTTTTCGTAGCATTAGTGGACGATTACCCTGTTTTCGTCTGTTCGTCGGACGAAAATATGATTTCGTCCAACTAGTCGACGAAAATGTCGCGCCCAACGAAAACCCTGCAACGGGCCCGCTGGGCCCCGCGTTTTCGTCGGCCGGTAGACGAAAACTCTTTTCGTCCGACCGATGGACGAAAATAGGCGGACCACATCACCCACGTCTGGCCCGTGACGACGCTGCGTGTCCTCATCTCCCCTCCTCCCCGATTGGATCTGAGGCGGGGGCGTGGGCGCCGGCGAGCGGTTGCGGCAGGGTGGCGGCGGCGGCCATGGTAGCGTCGGCCGTCGGCGGCACGAGGCGCGTGGGTGAGGCGGCGGCCGTCGGCGGCATGAGGCACGTGGGCGAGGCGGCGGCCGTCGGTGGCAGGGCGAGGCGGCGGCCGTCGACGGCAGCGCGTGGCGGCCGGTGCCACTGCTCGGAGGCAGTGCAGCAGGCGGGCGGGCAGCAGCGGCCGTCGGCGGCACGAGGCGCGTGGGTGAGGCGGCGGCCGTCGGCGGCATGAGGCACGTGGGCGAGGCGGCGGCCGTCGGTGGCAGGGCGAGGCGGCGGCCGTCGACGGCAGCGCGTGGCGGCCGGTGCCACTGCTCGGAGGCAGTGCAGCAGGCGGGCGGGCAGCAGCGGCCGTCGGCGGCACGAGGCGCGTGGGTGAGGCGGCGGCCGTCGGCGGCATGAGGCACGTGGGCGAGGCGGCGGCCGTCGGTGGCAGGGCGAGGCGGCGGCCGTCGACGGCAGGGCGTGGCGGCCGGTGCCACT
>OAMR01000374.1:512956-528314 GCA_900205405.1 Echinochloa crus-galli | reverse complement strand
GACCAGTCCCTCCTTTCTGCCTTGGTTGACCGATGGAGGCCCGAGACACACACGTTCCATATGCCCTTTGGGGAGATGGCGGTGACCTTGCAGGACGTGTCTATGCTCACAGGCCTACCTATCCATGGTACGCCTATTGGACCCTCCGACACCCCCAAGGGCTGGCATGACGACTTGGCATTCAGGTTTCAGGGTGTTGTGAATGGGCCGCTGAACCTCCAGATTGCAGCAAACAAGAAACATGGCCCGCAGTTGCAGTGGCTTAAGCAGTTCCGGGTATGTTTTCCAATTCACAGTAATGTATTCATTCTTTCACTGTTAGACTTGCTTATTTATCATATTTTACAATTATGTCTTCATTTTCTCAGTTGGAGAGGATGGCAGCTGAGCCGACACTGTTGCAGATCATGCGACACTTTGAGGCGTACTTGTTGTGGTTGCTGGGGTGGGTCATGTTTACGAGCTCACATGGAGACACTGTTGATGCCCGGTGGATACCCTACGCTCGGGCTATTGCGGAGAACGACTTAGCCGAGATCCCACAGATTGCTTGGGGATGCTTTGTGCTGGCCTGGACGTATCGTGGATTGTGTCAGGCATGCACGAGGAAGAAGAGTAACTCCAACATGACTGGTATGCCTCTACTGCTCAACCTTTGGTGCTACGAGCGGTTTCCTGTAGGACGTCCGTACGTCCATCCGGAGACATATACACCCGACATGTACGCGCATGGAGTGAGCATGGTTGATCGACCAATTATGGGTTCCCATTGGACACGACGTCGTGTAAGTATTCACATGTCCATGATAGTAGTATATATGAGGTGTATATTATTTGTTTACCTATCATTTATTATGACATACTAATGTCACATTGTTTATTTCAGCCACAGTGGGCAGGACTTCAGGCTCGATCCGGGTACGAGGCCTTCACTGAGCAGTTTGACCACCTGAGATCTGAGCACGTGGTTTGGGAGCCATACACGCAGCACGCGATTCACTACAAATCCAGCGGTCTTGGTATCTCAGAGAGCTGTTACGAGGATAGTTAGTTTTGGATGATGAGGAAGAAGTTGGTGTTTGATGTTTTTGTTGAGGACTACGCAGTGCATCGAGTGATGCGACAATTTGGGCTGCGTCAGGAGGTCCCCGTTGAGCTTGGTTACTTGGTTCCTCGTAACATGCATGGGTAAGTTCGATTCGACACTCCCTCTACGATTCATATCATAAATGTCATCAATTCCTTTTTGTGTTTATTTAAAAAACTGGCATGCAGGTATAAAATGCAGGGTCCTCGAAAGACACTAGCCGAGCTCACACAGAGGATGCAGACGTGACTTGATGCATGGCCTCTAGCTACGACGGATCGTGTTGAGGAGCAGCAGCCATACGACCCCACGTCGTACCCCCAGTACATGCAGTGGTATGCACCTCGCACATGCCTACGTCTTGTCCACATTAAGCCTCCACAGGATAATCGGCCGGTCGTACCACAGTCCCTGCAATACCCAGGACACGCGGGACACGCACTCCACCAGGCGGTACGTCTACGCACATATTGCACATATTTCATTCATTGCATTTGGTTTTTTAGTTATGTAACATAGAATTCTTACTACGCGTAGGCGGACTTGGGCATGGACATAGAGCATGACGCACTTCAGTACCAGGCTCTGCTCCGTCAGCGGGACTCCAGTGGTGCGCTTGATGATATCATCGAGATGTTCGCTCGTATTGGACAGAAGGCTAAGCGCCTTGTGGAGGTAGTTACTTGTAGACAAACAGACGACGTTGTACGAGACCGTCGTGGGTCGTCGAGGCCACCACGACCGCCGGGGATGCAGCGTCACATCCACACTCCTCCGGCTCCTGACCAGTCAGGCGGATCAGGTTGGCACAGGTCACCGACTATAACTACGCCAGCGCTGACTCAGCAGCCTCCTACCTTTGGTGGTGCACCTTTTGTGCCGTTTCAGGGATATACCACTGAGGGGTTCAACCCCGTACCACCAGGTTCGTATTATTCGAAAAATTCATTCTTTCTTTGCAATGTTTACTATTAAATTGAATGTAATGCATAATCTAATTCAATACGGTTCTGCCACCATACGAGGTTAGACATGGTGCTTCTAGGTCATCACACACAGGCTCAGAGCCGTTCGGGACCCTACCTGAGGAGGAGGACTTGTCACAGTTCTTCAGCTACCCACAGCCTACTCAGGTCACACAGGAGATAGTGGATGAGGCGTCCACACCCGTGGTTGCTGGTCCTCATCCACTCAGACGGGAGTTTAGGCCGGCAGACCGCTACTCACCGGCAGACTACGAGAACCGTCGGGCCCCGGCATCGGCGAGAAGGCCGAAGCGCCAAAGGGGACAACGACAGGGAGGAGGCAGGGGTCCTGAGTAGGTGTCGACTATTATGTATCATTGCAAACATTGCGTTCATAGGTCGGTGCAGGCTATGATGTATCCTT
This sequence comes from Echinochloa crus-galli, assembly GCA_900205405.1. Classification (NCBI taxonomy): domain Eukaryota; kingdom Viridiplantae; phylum Streptophyta; class Magnoliopsida; order Poales; family Poaceae; genus Echinochloa; species Echinochloa crus-galli. The sequence continues at coordinate 525,838 of OAMR01000374.1, read as the reverse complement.
GCAGACTATGATGTATCTTTGCAGACTATGATGTATCTTTGCAGACTATGATGTCCAGGCCTGTGCAGGCTATTACACCTTTGTGGCCTTTTGCAGCATAGGCCGGTGCAGGCTATTACACCTTTGTGGCCTTTTGCAGCATAGGCCGGTGCAGGCTATTACACCTTTGGACAGTTTTGCAGCATAGGGATGGCTCGTTCTGCAATTGAAAGATGGGAAAGAATGAAATATGAGGAACAACGGGAGGAGAAATGTTGTACTCAGTAGAGGAACAACGGTGCTCAGTACACCCGGCTCAAATTTATAATCCCCTAAGGCATGCTAGGTTTAGAAACATCACACTGCTACTCAGCGGCAGCTGATGCACATGCCAACGCAAATTTTAGATCATTTTACTGTATTTTATGTATTGTAGGCTATCATGTAACATTTATGTCATTTCAACAAAGCCGGGAATCTCCTTTACTACCGTTGTTCATCAATTTTGACATAAACCATCAATGAAAAGCTACACCTATATCCGTGCAGCCTATCCTTTAGCTTCAATAGGTCGGTGCAGACTACCCTTCACTTTTCATAGCCTTTTCAGGCGGATGTGACTCCACCCATGCAGAGTACCCTTCAATAGGCTGGTTCAGAATGATTGAACAACACAAGCTACTAGCGTTTTACGAGCGCAGTGCACTTCAGCGATCTTTAAAAACAGCTCACTCTCCCTTCTTCTACCTCAACACAAACAACCAGTAAAAACAATGGCCGCAGCGGGAGGGAGAGGCCGTGGGAGGGGGAGGGGACGAGGAGGCTCTACGACTCTTCCTACAATCACGTGGCCAAGTACGTCTGGCCCCTCTGAGTACCTTGCACCGGTCGACGAGTTCCCTGTGGAAGGGAAGGCTTCCTTCTGTCCTCCGCAGTATCTTAGGCCTTATGATGACCGGAAGGATGAGTGGCCAAACTGCCTCCATGACGAGCCCTGCCTTGTGCAGATGTATGATGACTATGGTGACGGTGGTCGCTGATTTTTCAGATGCCCTTATGGTCACGTGAGTTATATTGTTACTTTGCTCGTTTAATTAGTTCTTTTGGTCACCCACATATCTAACACATTTACCGGTCTTACTTTGATGAAGGAAACTGTCGCTACGTGAAGTGGGTGGATCCTCCCATTCACGAACACACCCAAGAATACATCCACTACCTACAGTGCAAGATCTTCGATCTGAAACAAAGGGTGGAGAGCCTTGAAGCTGACGTTGACGCAAATCCTTGGGTCGTCAGCCTCGAACACGACCCTAAATGTACGGATCCTTGGTGCAAGTGCCCTTACCACCCCAGGAAGGATGATCTTCCATTCCCACCTTCCTCTGCTGGAGCTAGTCCATCCCAGTTCTCACAGAACCAGTTCTACTAGGGCACCAACGATTTTTATTGTATCCCGGCGATTTACATTTCCCTAAGGCATGTTAGGTTTAGCAATGCCACATGCTCTTGGCAAAATGTCGCACATGCCAATGCAACTTGTAATAGAATATTTAGGTAAGAAGTCAATGGTTTACCATCCTCTTTGTGATGTATTTCATTCGCAGCTATGCAATTTAAAGCCGGGAAGTATTTGTTTATCGCGACTTTGTATCTTGCTTCGAGTACAAATATGTCAATTCATCAATATATAATATTGTTGCACACTTTGTGTTTTTTTAACCCTTTGGAGCTAGAAAAGTATGGATTTTGTCCACTCAACAGACGAAATATATATTTCATCTAGTGAGTAGACGAAATTTATAGATTACGTCTGCCCGCTAGACGAAATCTATTTTCATCCACGAAAATAGATTTCGTCATGCGTGGGCCATTTTTGTCATGCAAAATCGTCTGCTGGTTGGAAGAAATTGATTTCGTCTAATCAGTGGACGAAATTTGAGGTAATTTCGTCGTCCCAATAGACGAAAATTGATTTTCGTCCAACCAGTAGACGAAATCTTATATTTCGTCCACTGGGTAGACGAAATATCTAATTTCGTCTACCCAACGGACGACAGTACCACATTTGTGTAATTTCAGAAATCCAAGCAATTAATTTGTAATTTTGAATTAAAATAATATTAATTAAAAAAATTCCAACCAAAAAAGAAGCAGCCTACTATATCCACGTAGTGGATACTCCTGGCCAAAAGTTCTACCTTACAAGAGTTCTTAGACTCGAAAGCACAAGAAAATGCTTCTAAGACATAAAAAGAAAAACTAAGAACTAAGCTTCAATCTTCTTCTGGTCCTGGCTTCAATCTTGCAATATATTTATGCAACACTCACATCTCTTGTCTCCTTAGAAACTTGATGTTGTTGCTCGCCAAACCTCACACGAGCAGCTTTTATCTATGTAGTGGATGTCTGGCCAGAGGAACTCCAAGGCAACACCTCTAAGAAGGATACGACATCGCAGATGCCGCTGTCGCCCATCCCAGGACATCAGATAAGGTTTTCACCCAGAGAACCGCTAACCCTATACAGAGCACCAGAAGCAACATGTCCACTAAGAGAAACGACACTTATGTCACATCGCCGTTGATGACACCGACACGTCAGTCAGATAGAGCTTTCACTCGAAGCTCCTTCATAACAACATCACCAACATAGCAATGCATTGACCACCATGGTACTGGGATCCATAGACCAAAGTCCGGCAGTCCTGCGTAGCAGAGTCAATGCCGCAGGAGTCATTGGAGAACCAGGTGGCCATTGACCATGGCTACACATAATTGGGCTGGAATGCAATATTTTACATGACTTGGATTCCATTGTGAATGAATTGTATGGAAATGTGCTAGAATTTGTTTGTGCCTTAAGTTGATGGGCCCATGTAAAGATTGAGATTGAAATGCGTGCAAAAAAACAACTAGGCCTAAAACCCGATGGAACACATCCAGTGAAAAAAACCCTCAACCCTAAACAGCTACCACATCAGTTATAGCATACACGCTGCAAGCTACGTCACATCGTATGCCATGTCACCAACTATGTCACGGTCCATATTAGCATCCATATCTCAGTTTCGTAAGATGTGGCAATGCAATCTACAACGAATATAATCCCACGTGGCAGCTATCTGTGAGACTATGACGTTTATTGTTGTCACTAAAACTGGCCTCGAGTTGGGCTCTGCAGGCCTTGGGCTATTATGTGACACAGTTGTGCCGATTTATTCTGATTTTATAAAACTATCATGTGAGTTAATCCGTGATGCTCAATACATGACGAAATCTGAAATTGTCATAAACACTGCTTTGTGACAATTTTTTAGTGATTTGTGATGAAATTTGTCTTTACAACGTTCTTGTAATGACAAGAAGATGTGGATGAACAGTAGAAATCTAAGGGTAAATGTGATGATGATGCACAGTCAAAACCTAACCCTATATCCGTACATGATGTTGAGGGCCAAGAGGAGGGGGATAAGGGGTCACAATCCATCATGATGAGAAGGAATGTATGCTTTCCTTACAGCCTCCACAAGTTGAGGTCACTAATGGAAATTCATGTTGAGATTTCGTTTGTTCCCAATTCTAAGGACATATGCATGAACCAAAAGGACATATGCAAGTCTAGTATCATGTCGTCTAGTCAAAGACTCATAAGGGCATGAAGTTCAATAGTCCTTAAAAATTTCAGTTTTTCTTGGTTGACTATATTGTGAGGTTTCCATATCCGGTTCAACAGAAAGAAATTTGAGGTATGATGTTATGTGAAAGCAATGATACCTTTGGCGTGTTGGGTCAAGGGTAACAAGAACCACAAGCTTGAGCTCCTTCTTAGCATACCCAACGCATGGTAAAGGTATCTTGACAGTCATATATCATTGGAATTATTCGCAAGGACAGTTACACATTGGATTCATCTCTCCTGAGGTCCATATTTTCCCTCAATGGGTATCGGGTGAAGTTCAAAGGCATGGGGGCAAAGCAGCACACCATGGCATGTTCCCTTGGGTCCTTACCACTTTGTCCCTCTATAGCGCATTACATCATTTCCTCATATGTCCTGCAATGCAAGATGCTACCCGATACGGGTGTTTACAAGCATGTCCTCCAACCACTGATACTTCCCACACATTACTACAAAAATGCACATTCGTCCACTACAATCTTTAGTATCGGGCATGAAAAGACCGAGTACTAATGTGGCACGGAGCCCCCATAGCCACTTTAGTACCAGCTTAAAACATCAGCCGGTACTAAAAGTGCATCTTAGTACTGGCTGGTGTTACCAGCCGGCACTAAAGTACCGGTTGGTGTTACCAGCCGGTACTAAATGGTCCTCCACGAGTTACTTCAAAAGGAAAGCATCTCTCACTTAGTCACATGTGATGCATAGGTGGGATAGTAAGGAAACAATGTTGCCAGGTTAGAGGTCATGGGTTCGAATCCTTGCGGCTGCGCACACGCATTTACGCGTGAAATAATCGCGTGACTTGTGACTTGCACAGTGTACGAGCCTTTCGGCGGTCCAATTTTTTTCGGTCGGTGTTACCGACGGGTACTAAATGACGTTGTTTAGTACCAGTCAGCTCAGCCGGTACTAACTGGCTTGCACATTAGTGCCAGCCAGCCAATACCTACCGGTTGGGCTGACCGGTACTAAATGGAGGCTCCTGATCGGTACTGATGGCTACATTTCTAGTAGTGATAGGTGTATCCTTCCTACCATACAAGGCTGCATTGATGAAGGTTGTTGCTGTTGATCTGGTGGTGTTGCTTTTCCCACTCATATTTGCCTTGACAGAGGGCGCGAGACCAACAACAGCTGGTCCTGGTACATGGACATCATCTGTTGTTATGTTCTAAGACCATCACCACAAGTTTGTATGATCTTTGATATTCATCATGGGCTTCTAAATTGCGTGCATAGGACGACTTTCTGCCACTTGTGTATAGGTGGTGCATGAGGCACTTTGAAGCAAATATACAGAGGCAGCAACAAAAATATATAAGGAGTTCATTGGGAAGGTCAAGGCCTTTGCATTCAATGAGGGTGGTAGGTATACGGTATTATGACCACTTTGCATGGTTCACCACAAAAGCACATCATTGTGGCACAAGCCGTGGGGGAATAGGCTCCAGGGTGAAGCCCATTTCTACCTAATATAACAAAGATGCACTCTTAACAACATGTCTTAGAACCTCTATGCACTACACTGATGTGTATATTTTTAAGATGAAATATAAATATCAATCAAATTTGTAGTGACTTGTGTGTAATGCATTAATTTTACACGTCATAATCGCGGGAAGAAACTAAATTGCATCGATCCTAAATCTCCAATCTAATAAAACTAGCATGTGTGCATATCAATAAGTTTTTAATCCTACCCTAATCTGAGGTCATCATACATCAAAATTCTACTAAATCATATGGTGAAAATGGATTTTAGGGGGGGAGGTGGGGGGTCTACCTTTCTTGAAGCATGGGGGATCGATTCATCCACCCTGAATTCTTGGATTTCGAGTGGATTTTAGGGGCCTGTGATGGCCGGCAGCGAGGGGAGTCGGGATGGTAACAAATGGATGAAGGAGAGCGGGGCGGAATAGGATTGGCGATGCTGTGGGCAGCTTTGTAGACACGCTTGTTGCACCAACCTTCCTATCATGTGATCAGCATTGCGCATAAGGGCCCCATTGGCCATCTCGTGAGGTTCGTGCAAGCATGGTAGTGCAGTTGCGCCACATACAATGGCATGACAGAGATTTCCTCCCATGCCACAATGCACAGGTTATTTTTTATACTTTTTAAAAATTAAAAAAAATTGAAGAATTATCACATGATGCCTTGCTAGAATACCTGCAACAATATGCCTTCGTTAACTTTTCTCAACAGTCGTGCGTGCAAATAGGAATCTAGTGGATTGTTCAAGATAAATGCATGCCTCCAAACAGGTTAATAGTCTAACCTGCAATTGATAGGCAGTACGCATAAATTTATGGTGGATCATTTTTGTAGTACCAAGCTTCTCGAAAATAATACTATTAGGAATTCTCACAGTCCAAAAAAGGGCTTCTAGGGGATTAAACTTTGTCTACAAATATAAGATATATTCTGACCGAAAAAATACACTCGGCAAAGAGCTAGACACTCGGCATATACGGGGTTTCCCGTAGTGGTCTCAGGTTTTTTTACATTTGTGGCTATCTAACTTAAAATGCCCTAAAAAATCTTAGAATCTCTTATATTTATGCACGGAGAAAGTATCTGATCAAGATAAGGATTAAACAAATAAGATGGACATGTCTTCAATTGTAGTGGAAGTTAGGTTTTTCTCAAAGGAAGAAAATATATTAAGATAATGAATTGCACTAAAATTCGGAATGCATTTGTGCTAAACTGCATTTATCTTGGAAAAGGATATTATATTGAAGCATATTTAACTTATTTCTAGCAAAAAGAAATTATTGTAAAAAACTTCTAAAGACATACCTAGTGCCAAGGCACATTCTAATCAATGTAGCTCTAGAAGAATCATGTTAGCCGGGCTACATACGAGATGATTTTAACGAGTTCTGAAGACTACCACCAGTTACATCGAGCTATAGGGCATCCATGTAAGGACTACGAGACCAAAATAAGCAGGCCTATATTATTTTTTGTTCTACCCTTTAATTTGCCTGTGGAAATTAAACATTTACTTAAGAATGATGAACCGGAGGAAATGATGAAACATCTTAGACTAAAGGACTGGGGTTATTGTCTTCCTCTCCATGATCTAATAATGTCTGTATATAGTATGTAATGTGTTTAATTGAAATGAAAATTCCTATAAAAGCCAGAATTTTGATTCACTAAATCAATAGTTTTCAGATTATTGAGTTCTTTTTAAAAAAGGTGGAGGCATAATAGTGACCATGATAATTAACTTGAATGAACTAATAGGATCGGATGAAATATGCAAATTGAACATCCAATTAGCTAGATAACTGCAGAAACATTTCCTGAGTAAGTCATATATGAAATACAGATTACAACAGCATTATAGATTAGCATCTTCAGTGTATTACTAGTTAGTACGATTGCTGATAATATTAGTTCATCCAATGCTGCTGCTAGATCTTTTGGAATAAAGCTTATCCCATTCATACTATTGGGTCCACGATCAGGAAAAGACTGTCAAAGCAGGACGCAAAGTGTATCAAACAGTGAATATATTACGTAGTGGTGAACTGGTGATGACTGATGAGAACAGAAATAATGGAGCAATAATAACAAGGGCAGGTGCTATAACAATTAATTGAAAATCTCACTTGATGCAATGTGTATGTTCGATGAGCATATGATTATTCACAACTTTTCTACTTCCCGTAACACCACCCATGCTATGTCTATTTGATCTCTCGTGCTACCCCCATTCTCTCTATTCTGAACCCTGCCCTAGCCTACCCGCTCCCTCCTCTTTCAGCCACCTGGAGTTGTACAGTGTCATTTCCGTCATACTCCACTGCCATGACAGACACCACCACCCACCATTTTGCCGATGCCTCAGCCGTATTTCTAAGCCAATTAATAGCCCTCCCCCTGACCCGAACCTTAACTTTACCGCATCTTGCAAAGGACTGTGAGTGTAAGAAGCCTCATTCGGAAACATATCAAGTGCGTGGAAAATTAAACAATTTCTTGAATTACCCGGACATGTAAAGTTTCAATGTTTGGGAAACATTGAATGTAGCAAGACACCATCCTTGCTTTACTGGGAACTCCAAACTGAATACCCAGCGCAATATCTTGACGCTTGGAACCACTGCATCGGGCACAACCTTCTTGCCAACCTACATTGCCCCAAATATGAAAAGATTCAGACAATTATCAATTGATACCTTCTCAATGACATGGGAATATTAGTCAGAAGCAGACGATATATCGGAACCTTAATGACACTGTCTCCAATCTGCAACTCGTGAAAGTCGGGATTCAGGTATCCCAGCGCCTGAAGCACGGATGCGCTGCTGATCTTGATCCTCATGAGACCGCCGCCCACGCCGGTCCAACCAAATAATAGCCACGACGTCTGGAGGACGATCCGCTCCAGCAGCGGGACGGCAACGACATCGAGCTCCTTCGCGGCGCACTGCCAGAACACCACGCACCAGAGGCTGCGGCTGCGGAGGCGCACCAGGTGCGCGGGCAGGACGCCGCAAGTGAGCACGAAGGCGAGGGTCTTGAGCTTGGGGCTATTCGCCACCACGCGGCCGAGGTCCTCCTCCTGGATGACGGTCCTTCTGAGGACGAACTCCCGCAGCAGGGGCAGCGCTGGCACGGGGGCGGCGGCGGCGGACGTGTCGGTGAACTGCCAGTCCGAGATCTGGAGGCGCTGCAGCGAGTGGCAATCGAGGAGCGCGGCGGGGAGCGCGTCGTGACCCGCCCACGGGATGTTGTTGAGGGCGAGGTCCTGCACGCGCTTGGCGGCGAGCACGCAGATCCAGTGGCGGAGGGTGTCGTTGTCGGTGTCGCCGAAGTAGCACGTCAGGGTCACAGAGCGGAAGGGGCCCGGGTGGGCGGCGATGACGCTGGAGACGGTGACGGTGACGGCGCCCACGTGCCTGGGGTTGCTGAGGATGAGGTCGGTGTCGTTGAGGACGAGTGGGTTGGAGGCCCAGAGCCCGCGCCACCGGGACGAGAGCTCCGCCGTGCGCGCTGCGTCCTTGACGGAGAGGAGGGAGACGATGCTGGACAGGATGTCGTTGGGCAGGCGGCTGATGATGTCCTCGCCGCCGCCGTCGGAATCCACCGCGGTGGCGCCGCTGGATCTTGAGGAGGAGAAGCAGGAGAACCACCTCATCAAGCCGGACGGGATGCCCATGGTGGCCGGAGGAACGCCGCAGGCTGTGTGAGGGGCTGCAGAATCCTGTGTGCTGCTGCAGTGCTCAATCGCAAGTCAATTTATGAGGGTTCCCGGATTTTCAGGGTGCGGACGACTGGCAGTGGTTTGAGGTGGGCCAGAGGAAAGATCAACCAGGGGAAAGTGAATTTTCTCGGAGAAAGAAGAGGGGAAAGTGTTGCTGCAGACTTGCAGTTCATTGTTTATGGACATCAAATCAAAGTTGACTATAAAGCCCCTTTTTGGCTTCTGCCTTTCTAGGTCTTGGAGGATATATATCGTGAAAGCTTTTTAAAGCAGTTCCGAGAGCTATTTGGTCATTATTTCCATGTGGCATTCCAAAAAATTAAAGCAAGTAGATAAGTACTGGTAAGAAAACAATATACACACAATGATTTTACTATTAAAACCTAATTAACCAGCACTGTACATTCCAACCGCGCCTGCTTCATTTCGTTGGGGCATTTGTTGGAACACTTTCCCCCGTCTTTAAAAAGCTCTGGTAAAAAAACAATACACACAATGATTTTATTACTTGAAAAATAATTAACCAGCGCTGTACATTTGAACGCCTGGCTTCATTTCTTTGGGGCGTTTGTCGAAAGAACATGCTCACTATTGTTCAATCAAAGATCGGTCGTCAATGCAATTTAGTTGCATAGTCTACCAACATTCACTACGGGAAATCCCATGTATGCCGAGTGTCTGCACCTTTGCCGAGTGTTTTTTTACGGACACTCGGCAAACAACGTCTTTGCCGAGTGCAAAATAAAAAACACTCGGCAAAAAAAATACACTCGGCAAAAACGGGTTTGCCGAGTGTCAAATAAAAAACACTCGGCAAAAGAGTTGTTTGCCGAGTGTCAAATAAAAGACACTCGGCAAACACCTTTTCGCCGAGTGTTTTCTATTTGACACTCGGCAAAGATTGCTATCATAAATGTGTTGAGTGTTTTTTGAATCAGAGGAGGGAAAAATTTTTTTTGTCAAGTCTTTGCCGAGTGTCAAATAAAAGACACTCGGCAAACACCTTTTCGCCGAGTGTTTTCTATTTGACACTCGGCAAAGATTGCTATCATAAATGTGTTGAGTGTTTTTTGAATCAGAGGAGGGAAAAATTTTTTTTGTCAAGTCTTTGCCGAGTGTCAAATAAAAGACACTCGGCAAACACCTTTTCGCCGAGTGTTTTCTATTTGACACTCGGCAAAGATTGCTATCATAAATGTGTTGAGTGTTTTTTGAATCAGAGGAGGGAAAAATTTTTTTTGTCAAGTCTTTGCCGAGTGTCAAATAAAAGACACTCGGCAAACACCTTTTCGCCGAGTGTTTTCTATTTGACACTCGGCAAAGATTGCTATCATAAATGTGTTGAGTGTTTTTTGAATCAGAGGAGGGAAAAATTTTTTTTGTCAAGTCTTTGCCGAGTGTCAAATAAAAGACACTCGGCAAAGAACCATAAAAAAATATAAAAAAATAAATAGTAAACTTGTTTGCCGAGTGTCAAATAAATACACTCGGCAAAGAGGCTCTTTGCCGAGTGTCGAATAAAATACACTCGGCAAAGAAGCTCTTTGCCGAGTGTCGAATAAAATACACTCGGCAAAGAAGCTCTTTGCCGAGTGTCGAATAAAATACACTCGGCAAAGAAGCTCTTTGCCGAGTGTTTTTCTTTTGACACTCGGCAAAGATGGGAGCTAAAAAAAGAGTGTATATTCTAATAAAGCAAATTAAGTCTAAGAATCATGAGATTTGTCTTGATGTGATGGTACCACACATAGAGGCTGTGATAAAAAGTTGAGAAGATTTCACACATTTTTTCATAACGATATTTACAAAATCGAAACAACTCATGAAAGTATATGTGTGATTGTATATGAGAGGGTTAGTAAATGTATTTTTTGAATACAAACTTTTTTATATGATCTCATATGAAAAAACTTTGTATATGAAAGTCGTACATCTTTACGAAATATAAAACTTTGTAATATGATAATATAATGCAGCCAAACCCTCCACATTAGACGGCAGAAACCCTAGGATGCACCAACTATATTTTTTTCCTTTTGATGTGTATAATGCGATAGATGAAGTTATGACTTTCCAAGTTTTGATGCCACGATATGCAAATTTTTGTAGCTAGTCTACTTGCAAACGATTTGGATGGGTAATTGATCTAATGAAAGTTTGTGTAGATATTTTAATTTTAAAAATGTAGCCATGTGAAAGCTTATTATTTGTCATCCATATAATGAAATCTTATTATTTGGATTTATTCATCTACATTGTGCACTAAACCTTCTATATGTTGGATTGAAAAACGTTCACTTTCACGTAGATTTTACAACAATACACCTCATGATGTCTCCTCTAAAACGGTAACTACCATACAACCTAGCCATAGGGTGCAAAAAATAAAGTATGCAAGTGCTAGATCACACCATAAAAATGGCTTCCAATTACATTTCTGCACACTTTGGGCTAGTTTTGCAATGGTAATGCTATATAGTTGATCCAATTGTCAACTTACATGTTCGATTTATACTAGCTACTCATTGTTTATGTATGGATGAACTTTCAACACTTTTTAGATGCATGGACTCTTTATTGTTGTATCACATATTTGTCGCGATAGAAATATGTGTTCATTAACATAATGATATGATGATTGATCGATACATTGTTGCATGTCTAGTTTTGTAAAAAATCTGAAACCAAGTTAAGCTATGGTAGAGATGTCACTACAAAACACAATGTATATAATATGATTCAACCATGCTATGCAAACTAGAGTTTTTTTTTCTTTTACTTTGAAGATTCATGTGTGCACAATACTTGTTACCATACTTCATTTTCTCCATATGTTAGCTCATACACCAATTGTCGACATCAAAAGTGTTCAATAGCATTATATCATATTGTAATTACAACCTTTTGAGCACTTAATGTTTGCTCCCCAAACAAATACCAACAAGTGAGTTTAGTCAGGATATACATGCCAACTCATGACTATCCCTAATCCTCTAAGCATTGTACATGCCAACACGACATATATAGCACACACTAATCTCTCCACGCCGAGTGTGGTTGGTTTCCACTTCTTGTTTGTACTATTGCGGTAGACATACCAATTACGCATGAAGACATGTGTTCTTTAGCACAATACCACACCCTACTTTGTATTGCCTTTGTCTATTCTTTCTTGTATCAACAACTGAGTTTGATCGAGATGTATATGCCAACTCATACCCATCCTTGATTGTAGATGAATGTACAGACTAATACGACAACATAACGTATGACAATCATCCGACGTCAGATAGTGGAAACCTATGGTGTACCACCCATCTTTTTTTCCCCTTTTGACGTGTAAATAATGCGACAATCGTGCATCTTACACTTATCGTGCAATCCAACCCCATATTATTGGTGTGGTATACGACTCATGACACAGTGGAACACAAACAATACAAGAAATTGTAAAACACAAAACAATTAATCAATATTGCCAAGTAACTTAATTATTACCATCTCAAAATTCCTTGTGATTTTCATGGTAATGCTACACAAACGATGTGCATTTTGGCACAAGGAACGCTGCCATATGATGTAGAAACCTAGAGTAATTTCTTCGCCGCTCTTTTCTCTTTATTACAAAAAAGAGAGAGAGATATGCGAACAACAGTAAATTTTTTGATACCACATGATGGTACATGAAACACGGTGCGCCATCTCTGTGTGCTGGCACAGCTGCACCCCCGGTACTCCAGCTCCGGCCTCTTCTCCCGCACGCATCGGCAGAGGGCGCCTTCCCGTCCAGGTACGTACGGCTGGATCCCACGGCGCAGTGCCACGCCAGATCGCCGTGCGCGACGCTCACACCAGCCGCGCTGCCACCCGCGCGCGGCCAAAACGCCCCTCGCCGAGAGCAGCGCGCGGCCGAGCCTTTTCCCCTCGCCCCACGACGAAATTAACCAGGCGCTGAACTGGCCCGAACTGCCGCGCAAGGCACGCATCGTCCAGGAGCC
>OAMR01000374.1:472028-512595 GCA_900205405.1 Echinochloa crus-galli | reverse complement strand
TTTTTTTTTATTTTCTCGAATATTGTTTGCCGAGTGTCTGGTCTGGGCACTCGGCAAAGGCAGTTGCATCTTTGCCGAGTGTCTGTTTGGGCACTCGGCGAACCCTTTGCCGAGTGTTCGATAAAAACACTCGGCAAAGAGGCTCTTTGCCGACACCTGATTTCCCGAGTGCTGTGTGCCGAGTGTTACACTCGGCAAACTCTTTGCCGAGTGTTTTTGGGCTTTCGCCGAGTGTCTTGGACACTCGGCAAATGTCCGGTTTCCCGTAGTGATTAGGTTCTGAGGGTCACTGTCAAGTATGCTATTAGTTGGCCGATCGACGGAAGACCGATGGACTTCGAAGACATCTGAGATGCTTTATGTTCCCTGTTCATTGCACACTGTTTATTTTTGGAGGATAACAGTGATGGTGGAATTGGCTCTCTCTAGAGAACAGGTGCTACTACATCAAAATAGCTCTTAATGTAAGGTTGATGTTGTGTTTCTCAATCAGAGCACACTGACTTTCAGTTTTTATTTCTTTCTGATAATGAATGCGTGTATTGGTCTTTTAGCTTACAATTGATAAATCCGATCCATACTTTTCTTAAATTAAAGCACCGCCTCCAAACCGGTTTTTGGAACAACAAGAACTTTTTAAGATGACCTTCCTTAAAGAATAACCCAATAAATAGTTGGCAACTGAACAAGAATTGTGTAAGTCGTTAGATTGAAGATATATTGTATTCAGTGAAAAAATGTTCAGCCAATGATGAATATGGATGGATGCCAAACCAAAAGTTACTATCAGAATCTCATGACGTGACAAATAAGCAAATAATAATTACAAGATATTGAGAAGTGCATGTGTATCATCATTTATCACTCACTCCGTATAGAGGATCATCTCATATATACGGCTTAGAAAACCTTATATGGATGGTTTCATAGAACACCAGATATGAAATCTATTATCTAAGACTAAAAGCACATTATTTTAAATATTTTGTAGCCAAGCCATAAAAAAGGATTAGATTTTCAACAGGTAGTAAAGGAATGCATAAAATAGTACACACACAAAAACCCGCCTTGATTGCAAACAACTGTAATAATTTTTAAACATTTGGGATTACTTTCGACCATTTTTATTCCATACAGTTCTGGAATAGCCTATAAATACAAATTTCGGAGCCCTTTGCGGTAGCTTCTTGAATGGCTATGGACTTCGAACATGTCATATATTGGCTTATCTTAGATAGATTTGGTTAGCCTGCAACTAATTTAAGATGGGGCTCTAGATCAGCATATAAAATATGAAATCCCCCATAAGCCAACAAAAAATAGGCCGACATGACCTGATAATTGCATCTAGTAGTGGCTCATCAAGGCAAAATTTCTGGACTAGAGATAGTTTACTAGGCTAGTTCGGGCCATAATTTTGGTCGTCCGAGACCTGAGAAACCCTGAAACTACCCAAAAATATGATAGGCCTGACCCAACCTGACCAATTGGACGTCAAGCCAGGCCTGAACTAAATTTTCAGCTTGCTGTTGGATCTGGCCTAGAGAATGTGCGGTGTTTTTCTCTCATAACGAATGAGCATAAGCCATCAGCCAAAACTATTTTTTTCTCACAAGGCTTGGTGCAGCGGTAGAGCCTACCGTCTGTAACCGGAAAGTCCTGTTTGTGGGGGTAAGGTTTGGGCGCTATTACAACCCTTCCCCAGACCCCGCACAGTGCGGGAAGCCTACGACACTGGGTACGCCCAATGAATCAGCATAAGCCATCAACATAAGTTAAGCAAACAGGACCTTTATCTGAAGTGAACCGACCTAGCTACCCACCCTAATTAAGATCGTGTTTAGTTAATTTATCTTCGATAGATCCAAAGGAGCCTTCAGATATGTGCAATGTTGAAGGTCCAATTAAGCTTGTATTATTATCTATTTCCAAAGAAGTTTTTTTTACATTTCATATATTTGAGAAATATAAAAAGATTGCAATATTTACTTAGAATGTTTAACAATAAAAACTTGATTTTTTTTTTATTTTCTCGAATATTGTTTGCCGAGTGTCTGGTCTGGGCACTCGGCAAAGGCAGTTGCATCTTTGCCGAGTGTCTGTTTGGGCACTCGGCGAACCCTTTGCCGAGTGTTCGACAAAAACACTCGGCAAAGAGGCTCTTTGCCGACACCTGATTTCCCGAGTGCTGTGTGCCGAGTGTTACACTCGGCAAACTCTTTGCCGAGTGTTTTTGGGCTTTCGCCGAGTGTCTTGGACACTCGGCAAATGTCCGGTTTCCCGTAGTGATTAGGTTCTGAGGGTCACTGTCAAGTATGCTATTAGTTGGCCGATCGACGGAAGACCGATGGACTTCGAAGACATCTGAGATGCTTTATGTTCCCTGTTCATTGCACACTGTTTATTTTTGGAGGATAACAGTGATGGTGGAATTGGCTCTCTCTAGAGAACAGGTGCTACTACATCAAAATAGCTCTTAATGTAAGGTTGATGTTGTGTTTCTCAATCAGAGCACACTGACTTTCAGTTTTTATTTCTTTCTGATAATGAATGCGTGTATTGGTCTTTTAGCTTACAATTGATAAATCCGATCCATACTTTTCTTAAATTAAAGCACCGCCTCCAAACCGGTTTTTGGAACAACAAGAACTTTTTAAGATGACCTTCCTTAAAGAATAACCCAATAAATAGTTGGCAACTGAACAAGAATTGTGTAAGTCGTTAGATTGAAGATATATTGTATTCAGTGAAAAAATGTTCAGCCAATGATGAATATGGATGGATGCCAAACCAAAAGTTACTATCAGAATCTCATGACGTGACAAATAAGCAAATAATAATTACAAGATATTGAGAAGTGCATGTGTATCATCATTTATCACTCACTCCGTATAGAGGATCATCTCATATATACGGCTTAGAAAACCTTATATGGATGGTTTCATAGAACACCAGATATGAAATCTATTATCTAAGACTAAAAGCACATTATTTTAAATATTTTGTAGCCAAGCCATAAAAAAGGATTAGATTTTCAACAGGTAGTAAAGGAATGCATAAAATAGTACACACACAAAAACCCGCCTTGATTGCAAACAACTGTAATAATTTTTAAACATTTGGGATTACTTTCGACCATTTTTATTCCATACAGTTCTGGAATAGCCTATAAATACAAATTTCGGAGCCCTTTGCGGTAGCTTCTTGAATGGCTATGGACTTCGAACATGTCATATATTGGCTTATCTTAGATAGATTTGGTTAGCCTGCAACTAATTTAAGATGGGGCTCTAGATCAGCATATAAAATATGAAATCCCCCATAAGCCAACAAAAAATAGGCCGACATGACCTGATAATTGCATCTAGTGGCGCTCATCAAGGCCAAATTTCTGGACTAGAGAGTTTACTAGGCTAGGTTCGGGCCATAATTTTGGTCGTCCGAGACCTGAGAAACCCTGAAACTACCCAAAAATATGATAGGCCTGACCCAACCTGACCAATTGGACGTCAAGCCAGGCCTGAACTAAATTTTCAGCTTGCTGTTGGATCTGGCCTAGAGAATGTGCGGTGTTTTTCTCTCATAACGAATGAGCATAAGCCATCAGCCAAAACTATTTTTTTCTCACAAGGCTTGGTGCAGCGGTAGAGCCTACCGTCTGTAACCGGAAAGTCCTGTTTGTGGGGGTAAGGTTTGGGCGCTATTACAACCCTTCCCCAGACCCCGCACAGTGCGGGAAGCCTACGACACTGGGTACGCCCAATGAATCAGCATAAGCCATCAACATAAGTTAAGCAAACAGGACCTTTATCTGAAGTGAACCGACCTAGCTACCCACCCTAATTAAGATCGTGTTTAGTTAATTTATCTTCGATAGATCCAAAGGAGCCTTCAGATATGTGCAATGTTGAAGGTCCAATTAAGCTTGTATTATTATCTATTTCCAAAGAAGTTTTTTTTACATTTCATATATTTGAGAAATATAAAAAGATTGCAATATTTACTTAGAATGTTTAACAATAAAAACTTGATTTGGATCCTTGAAACCAGACTAGTAGCAATCTTTACACAGGTGGCAATGGTGGAGATGACAGAACCACAGTCAGAGCTCCCATGGCACAATTGAAGTGTCAACCACAAAAATAGCTAGAAGCAGAGATGCAATGGGTTTAGTGTTGAAATAGCTAGCCTTAAAGGTTAGAGTGTATTAGGAAAAGGGGTTTAAGCTAATAAGAGGAAGAAGCTACACGCGACAGACATAAGCCACTACCGGAATGTCGCGGCGCCTCGAACGCGCGGCAAAGCTTAAAATACGCACGGCAAAATCTGCCGTGCATTTTTCACCACCGCGCACGGCAACGTTTAGCACGCCAAAGTCCTTTGCCGTGCGCTCTTTGACGCACGCACGGCAAAATATCTTTGCCGCGCGTCAGAACCGGCGCCCGACGAAAAAAAGTGGCTGACGGCGTAAGGGTAGGAGACGGCAGTTAGCGAACATTTGCCGTGCGCCGAGACTGGAGACGCACGGCGAACAAAACCATAAAAAAGAAAAAAAAATACAAATGCAGGCCGGGGCATTCCGCCGCCACCACTGCGCCGGAGCCGGCCGCCAGGCCTCCACCGCGTCGGGGACGCCGTCGGGCCCTCCACCGCGTCGGAGCCGGCCGACGCCAGCGCCACGAAGCACGCCTTGGCCTCCACGAATCGCTCCGGGAATGGGGCCGCCGGATCCGGCCACCACTGCGCTGGAGCCGGCCGCCAGGCCGCAACCACCGGGAGGGCGCCGCGCGAGCCGGCCGCCCCCACGCCATCGGGCCGCCGCACGAGCTGGCCGCCCCACGCCGTCGGGCCACCACACCGCCGTTCGTCCCCACGCCGGAGGTCGGCCCCACCGCTTCGGCGATGATGACGCGGAGCGGAGCCTGGGCGACGGTCGTATCTTGCGCCGCCGCCAATGGATCTTGCGCCACCGACGCTGGATCTTGCACCGGCGGTGAGGGAAGCCATGCCGTGGGAAGAGGCCGAGGTGCCATGGGAGGAGGAGGAGGGGGCGGCAACGCCATGGGAGGAGAGGCGGCTGCGCCATTGGAGCAGGAGGAGGGGGCGACTGAAGAGGAAAGTGGTCTAGGGTTAGGAGGTGTTTGTTATATATGAACTTTCATCTAATGTCGACCGTCAGATCGAGAGATCGACGGCTCTCAGCGGTCGCGGAGCTGATGGGCCGAGGTGCTACTGGGCCGGGATGTTTGTGGGCTGAGTTTGCCGTGCGCCACACAATAAAACTCACGACAAACTTACAGCTTTGCCGTGCGCCAAATCACAACGCACGGCAAAGATACCTATTTGTCGTGCGTCAGAACAAAAGCGCACGGCAAAATTTTTTCAATAATTATAGTTAATTCATAAAAATTATCAAACAAGTTTAAAAAATTTCCAAAAATTAACACAAAATAAGTTACGTTGTCTATTACTCATAGAAAACAAGTTTGAAGTCAAAACTAAATTTGAATGTCAGTTCATCTATAAATCTAACTATATACTTCTTAACTCTATGAAACTTCATCAGAGATGTTTCGGTTTCTAAGCACCATGCATGAAAAAATGTGCGAAATCCACCCAACTTTTTATCACAACTTCCATGTATGATATCATGAGATATTGATAAATCTTATGATTTTTGGACTCAATTTGTTTATTTTTAAATTTTAAAATCATTCAGACGCACATGTGCGATCGTGTTTCCTGGATAAAATGTTGAAATTTTCTTTTGATTTCACATGTAAGAACTCAAATTTGGCTAAATAACATGAATATCATTTCTCCACTCATTTTATTCTATGATTTGAATCACTTGTAGTTCAAATTTGACTTTTTCCAAAAAAACCTTTGCCGTGCAAAAAAACGCACGGCAAAAGGTGTGTTTGCCGTGCGGCACAGCAAACACACATCTTTGCCGTGCGTTTTTTTTTGCATGGCAAAGGGGACAAAAAAAGCACCTCTTCCCTCCCGTTACTAACAGACGTTGGGAAAAAATAGTTTGTCGTGCATCGCTATAAAACGCACGGCAAATCCTCGTGTTTGTCATGCGTCGCTATAAAACGCACGGCAAACAACTGATTTGCCGTGCGTTTTTTTTGCCGTGCACGGCAAAGAAGCTCTTTGCCGTGCGCCCGATAAAAAGCGCACGGCAAAGTCCCGGACGCACGGCAAACTGGGCTGTTCCGGTAGTGAGCCATTTAATTTATCATATATGGTTCACATTGGAACCGCTTGGGATAATTTTCAACATTTTTTATTCCATGTAGTTAGCTTGCAATCAGTTTAAGATATAGCTCTGGAGCCATCTAATATGTATCCAAGATGCATCATAACATAGACCACAAAAATTAACGTTTGGACCTAGTCATGGTTTACACAAATTCACCTGACGCGACCTTCTCGGAAATACTGACCCCATCAGTGCATCGGGAGGGCTCAGGCTAAGATATTCAACTCATTGCTCACCTGGATAGGCTCGGGGCCTGACCCCATAACTTTTGCCCAAAACTTGGGAGAACTTGAAAATATACTCGAAAAATGCTATAGGCCAACCAATAATCAGACAGGCCCAAGCCGACCTACAAAATTTCAGCTTACCATCAGGCTCCAGCCGAAAAGAATATATAATACCTGGTTTTTTCGACCGAACTATAACTTGTCCTAACCTGAACTTTTTATTTTACCTTAAATATGAAATATATCTCAATTGTTATTAAAAAATTGACCAAAACACCTCGATATTATGATTGTACTGTCGCAGATAATTGCTACAGTATTTGTTTATGTAGCTACCAGATGAACCTTCTATTTGAATTCCATACTTAATTTGCTCCATTGTTTTCACTATATAATGCATGTGGATTTATTATTTTCACTTGTTTGTGCTAGATTCCCATATCCCCTCTATGCGGCAATTATAATATATAGGTAAAAGCATTCTTGAACTGTCAAGTGGCCTATTTGTGTTAAATACATGTACAATATTTAAGGACAACATAAAAATAAAGAATGTAATCTTGCTCGAAGTCTGGAGCTATAGTAGCAGCAAAAATGAGACGCTTTTATACTGACCCACATCCAATCATTGCCGGTCATATCGGCCCAGAAAATCTGGGAACCCTCGCTCCAAGCACAGCAGGAGCACGCAGTTTATACAGCTGTGTCCCACCTCACAGTCCACGTGAGTCTAGCCATGAGCTGCCAAATTCTGTTTTAATTTGCTTTTTACCAGATCCAGTGACTCGCCGGCGTCTCCCCCTCGGCCTCCAACGGCGACACGGCCCCTACAGGGGCGAAGGACATGCATCATTGTCGTCGGTCTTGATGGGGCAGGAGACTCGACGTGTTTCCCTGCCGAGGTGCCCACATTCCATGTGAAACTAATTTATTTAGACCAAAGACCCTCGGTTCCATAAAACTAATAGCATCTCCAAATCATAGCGTGGCGGTTCTCCAGCATCATTATTTGGAGAGAATGTAGGTCCATATGGTAGTTCAAACTTCAAGGCGTCAAAATATATATTGTCGCTATCTGATCAATTTGAAGTCAGTGACAAATCAAGCAGTGATATGATTGTCTTATTTCATTCCATGTTTGCCATCATTGTGTCAGGGTAAAGAACTATTTACCTCGACACATTTGTTAGGCTTCAATAGACTAGGTTAATTCGGTACCTTAATTTGCACAATGTTAGCGAGGTTAGGGTTTGAGCTCTAGGTGGGGGCTGGCGGATGCAGGTTGCTTGATGGTGTGGTGTGGGGGCGATGATGCAATTGGAGATCTAAGCTAGGTGGTAGTAGGAGATCAATGCAGGAAAGCGGAGATAGAGGGGAACGAGAGGTTTGGTTGGAGAAAGAGGAATAGGGAGATGTTTGACATTACAAAGTAGAAAAGTTGTGCATCATCAGTCATCAAGTGATGCCCCAATAGATAAAGTGCATCAAGTGAATTTTGTCAATCCATTGGCACATAGATATCACCTCCCTTATTTTGCTTCATTTTCATTCTCATCAGCACTACATAATTTACTGTTTGATTCACTTTGCGTTATTTGAGGGTATGTTCCAGATCATGGACTCACTAACAGAATGGTAATTTTGATCAGTTTTGGAATGGAACCGATTGATCAACAATTGAGTGTGTCAAGGAAAGTATTTACAAAGATGTAATTCATGGGTTCCGGCCCGTAGAATTGTGGGATAAGATTCCTCAAATCTAATCTGAACGAAACATGATTTCAGATTTACATCTTACCAGCTAAAATTTTTTATGTTGCAGATGGTGACATGAAAGTTACACTGAACTTCTTGCCGCCCTGAGCATGGGAGGTGCAGTGATGATCTTGGCAGGTCACGACCACTTCTGATGTTTCTCGACTGCCAGAGTTGAAAGCACCATTTTATGCAAGCACTGATGGAGCAATGATTTATTATTCCTGCCTTACTGATGCATCTGGTTTTTTAGTACAGTAGCATTGAAAGAATTAATCATATTGGTGCACCTTTTTACTACAATCATAGTATTAATTATTCAAGACTTCTTAAATAATGTTGCAATCTTCATTTCGTGTGATTTAAATTTATTGGGAACCATTTCTGCTGTTGTTTAACTAATCGGATGTTCAATGTAAGTTCCATACAACTCAATTGTTCAAGATGATTCTTGGTTTTATTTAATTTTCAGGTCTTTATTTTTATTTAACTTTAAAAAATAAGATTATATGCTGCATATTAGGATTTACTGAATCAAACATTAATTTTGTATAGGTTTTTATTTACAATGTGTACATTATCGAATTATCAAGATCAAAGTTATCTATATTATCATGCAATATTTTGATCTGGCATACGTTTGGTTCAATGAATTTGTGAAACAAAATATGATTTTCCTTTATCACAGTGTGTGAACAAAGAAGGAAAGATACTAAGATGAGGAATTTATTTTCAGAGCCATCTTATTATATTCAAAGTACTTTTGAAATGAAATATGGTTTTCCTTTCTCACAGTGTGATCCTCGTTACTCTTGGTTTCAATTGTTTTACAATTGTATTTTTCTGTGGGCACAAATGTTTTTCTCTCGGCAACATACATACTAATATATGAGTAATTTCCTACTTTACAGTTTGACATCATCCAAGATTTTACAGCAAATAGAATTTCCAGGACACAGTAATTTCAGCAATCAGTATATATATGCCAAGATTTGAGTAGTCCATGACAGAGTGATTGTATTTTCTGTTGAATCTTGACTAATCCGGCTTCTGGTGTGAGACAGTGCACACATAAATTCTCTGCAACATAATTTATATGGTGTTACTCCAGAATATTTAATTTACTACTTGAGAGGGAACTGTTTTTTTTTCAAGTTTTTTCATGCATGTGTAGCAAGTTTCTTCTGCGGAAAATTTATATATGATCTGATGCCTGCTTTCTCTGTAACTATTAGCTATTGACGACTGCTTCCTTTCTGTCTTAGCACCTTCTAGGCCGTGCCATCTCAAAACTTGCATAACGTATTAGCAAGATGTAGTTGCCATCTCAAAACTTGCATGACGAATTAGCAAGATGTAGTTGTCATCTCAAAACTTACAAGTACTTGTTAGAACCTGCTTACGGGAAGTATTAGCATGATCATATGTTGGGACCACTTCTCAAATTCCAGAAGTGATGACTAGTGAGGGAAATTCATGGCTTTGAGTAACAAGTTCTCGCTACTGAAACTTTGTATAATTTGTTGTTGGGATTCATTATATTTTTTTATTAAATTAGATCAAATATTAACCTATAGAATTATGGGGGTCTAACTGCTAATTGCACCACTAGAGTTTGGTCTTATATGTATAAAGGCAGTGCTAGTGAGGCACCACCACAGCCCATCCCTACGCAGCCCTGCCCTGGCCTACTCTACCCTACGTCTCCAGGTACACCCTCCCCTCCCTCTCTCCCTCTCCCTCTCTCTCCCCCTCCCTCTTCTCATCTCTTCCCCTCCATCTCTCTTCTCTCCTCCACCTCTTCTCCCTTTCCTATCTGTTTTTCACTCTTTCTCCTCCCCCCCATCCTCTCACACAGTCTTTGTCTCCCCCCTTCTCACTTTGTAGGGTCATAGATCTAGAAAAAATTCTAGTGTTTGTAAATTTTATTTGTAGCTAGTTTGATAGGGGTATAGATCTAGATCTGTATTTTTTTTGGCTTGGCCTCAAGTTTATATCCTTTCAAAGCATAAAAATAGATCTATAAAGTCGTGTTGGATTGATTATTTAGAATATGGGTCATTTAGAATAGTAAGCACAAAAAAAGAGTAGGGTCAAAATTACACTTTCACTATGTAGTGCACGGCTTGTATCCTAGTCCTAAAGCTGTAAGGCCCCGCTGTTCACCTATCATAGTGACTTTATTACTGTATTCAGTAGTAAAAAAGATAGAAATTGGTGCCAGCAAAGAGGCACAATGGGGCACGGCTGTGCTAGCTCCTATCACTAGACAATAAATGCAGCGACTTTATTTTCTGTGCATGGCTCAAACTCCAACCGTACATGGCTCAAACTCCAACCGTACATGCTCTCACCCCGGCCGTATTTTCTGTGCAACAATGTAACCTGTTCAGGAGGCATCAACTTGGGAGATCAAGTCAGCCATGGACAACGTGGAAAGCGTCGCTGGTGCCGCCCGTCCTCTTCGACGTCGTCGACAAGACTTGCGCATACTCGTTGGGCCATTCCACCACGAGAATGCCGAAGATGATCGCATCAACAGTCTTCCGGATGACATCTTGCGAGACATCTTCATGCGCCTGCCTATCGGAGAAGCTGCCCGAGTTGCTGCCGTGTCCCGTCGCTGGAACTTGGTTTGGACCTCGCTGCTGTCACCAATAGCCGGTGCCGGTCCATGAGGCTGTGTTGAATTTGTGATGTTGCATGCAATGTACTCTTTCCTTCTTTTTGTATCATCCTCCTCCCGTGTGTTTAGAAGTCATGGAATAAATTAATCTTTAATGGCATGACATTCTTGTAGACTTCGATCCTTGTCTAACTATTGTTCTACTACGGACCAGATTTTATCGTGCAGACAACACCTAGATAAGTTTAACTAGTGATTTGGCTCACAGCACTTCTGAACGATAGCAAATTAAGCGACCATAATTGTTTAATGGTACCGATGCAGCCTAGTATAGATGCGCCTTCTTTTCTTATTCTTAGTATATATTAATGGCTAAAATTAGCACGGCTCGAGTTTGACTGAACAAAATCAGCCAGACCGATTTGGGTAATGTTAAGAAAATGCAAATGGAAATTCATCATTGCTTAGCTCTCATTGAGACAATATAATGTATATATATGCCCCGCTTGTTAGAGCTCCTATACCTGATTCTCTGGTGATTCCAGGAAAAGCTCTGCCAAATAGTTTTCTAGAGAGAAGTGATTCTCTGCTGATTTTGTGGAGTGGTTCTCTGAAATGAACTAAGAAGCTGGGAGCTGAAAAAAGTTCCTCATTCTGTGAAGTGATTCCCATCCCGATTTTGAGAGTTTATACTGGAGAATAAAAGAGAACCATTTTCAGCATCAGAATCACTTCACTCAGAGAATTAAAATAAGATGGAGCTCTACCAAACACACCAATAAAACTTCTAATTTCGATTTTAAATGAGAGAGTTACGACATTAGGAAGATATACACCCGAGGAAACCCATATGATTAGATAGCTAAACTAGCTAGGCCAGATTATCTTGGTAATCTGAGTTAGCAATTATATTTTGACTTGTAATTTTTTAAGGATTTCGCCTCCTAACATCCTTTGGCACAAAAATGAAGTCACGGATTTCCTCTCCATGCTAGCCTCTAGTCAGGAGCCGACCTCACGTGGCATCGTGATCAGTGACACCTACAAGCCCTTGATTGACTAGAGAACAAAGCGGATCACACAGCCAGTAAGGATAGTGACCAAGCTGTACCAGGGACTACCGGCACATGGGGCAACCTCGGCATCTTCTTTTCTCATAGGCAGGCAGCGCACGTCACGAACCTTGACATTTGCAGCATCACATTCAGATTGAGGTGCTACAGGTCGATCTCGTATTTGATTAGGAGGCCATGGATGAAACGGTGCATTGAAGCCCCAACTCGTGCTCACGAAAGTTAATGAATGACACAACCTGGATGGTCAGGGGAGGAGGAACGCCTCCACAGTGGCAGGCCGCCACCCGGCCTTTGCCTTTGGAGAAAGAAGCTCTTTCTCGATGATCTCCCATAGCTTTACTACGGACGGCTACCATTATTCCATGGGGAGAAGAGAAGTGACGTTGGTAACAAGTGTAACAGATTCACCAACAGCAAGCAACAACAACCAGGTACTCAAAAGTTCTCGTTTTTCCTCTTCCTCTCCACCTTCCTTTTCGCTATGAAGCGGCAGCACACATGGTGGGAGAGAATGCAGATGGGGAGCCTAAGTAGTGGGATTTAATATCACTAATCCCCTCCCTAATGGCATTAGAAAATGCGAGAAGCAAGAATGGCATGTGGATATGCATGGGACCCACTCCTTGGTGACCTGCACAAGCGTTACTGAAACGAACCGGATTTTCAATTATGGAAATCCGACTCCCTGTACCCTTGTGATAGTCCCAGAAAAGACAGCTATCACGTACACATCCATACATCGATTAAACTTCCACAAACATATCATTTAATACATAATGGTTTGATACAAGCCCTCTGGCTAAATCGACAATATGAAAACAACTACGCAGAGGAGTAGCTAAGCATCTGGTGCTTCTGGCCTCCAACCCTCAGGCATCCTTGAGCATAGCGTGAAGCCCTTGGTTGTACCACCCGTCGTGGTTGAACTCGTACTCAGTGTCTTCACCTGTGCACCCAAAGTCTGTCCCGAGGAAATGGGACAGGTTCACGTCACTAACCATAATATGCTGCAAAGCTTTAAAGTGGCCTAACTAGTATAAAGAGGATTTAAGGGATTTAAGCTGGGGTTTTCCTATGCGCAAACAGCATTAACCAGATTCTCTCATCACAACACATTTCTCACCATTCTCAGCCAGGTCTGCCCCATTCTCACAAAACCACTCGGGCTCATCCCGCCACAGCAGGTTCCCACATGTATCATCCACCAACACCTTTCACTCTCAAGTCGACATGGTGAGCTCCCTCCCCACCTGTCTCATCAGCAACGCTGGACCAATCTCTCATAACCCAATCCAAAGTAGAGGTAAGAAAGTAGAATCCCATGCTAGTCTCAAGCGGTATCAGAACGGGTCGTCCGTGACCATGGACACGACTATACGTATAGTTTCCACTCTGCAGAGGTTGCGCTCCTGGAACCATCTGGGCTGCAGGCGGTAATGAGATGTCTTGAGACACAGCCCACAACAAAGACCCTAAGAAGTAACGGTGTCATACTGTCTCCTTGGGCTCGGGAAACAATCTGAACTAACAGCTGCCCCAGGGTCGTGAAACCTTCCCACCAGGGCCAGTCGGGGGCTCTGGTAAATCAGGGAGAGTACGCCACAAAGAGTCCCCCTTCACTACTAGATTTTTGGTCTATGGCAACAATGAAAAAATGTGGTAATAGAGCCAAAATTGTGGCAATAGGTACCAATTGCAACATAGTCACTTTCATTGGCAGACGTTGCAATTACCTCCGTGGCAATAGGTGCATTGCAACGGAATTTGTTTGTTTGGTGGCAATAGCAATGAGAATTGCTACACAATAAAGCATTGCATTAGATAGAAATTGCAACGGCCGATGTGACTACAATATATTAAATACTAAAAATTAAATTGTCACCGGTTGGAATCGAACCTAGGACCTCTTAGCACACAACACCACACTTTACCACTACACCACATATACTTTTGTTGGTTATTTTGCTAATATTTTTTTCTTATCCTCTCTAATTACAACCAAAGTGCACGAAAAAATGTGGCAATAGTTTGAAAAGCATGGCAATAGTATTCATATATTGCAACAGTAGTTCCATCATGGCGATAATGATATTTTTATTGCAACCATTTTCTGGGGCATTGCCACACTACAAAATTGTGGCAAAATAGTCACCCTAATGCAACAATACACTTTTATCATGGCAATACCACCTATGTTTTTGCAACAAAATTGGATATTTTACCAACGGAAAAAATTGGTGGCAATATGGTCCACATATGGCCACCATTTCTAAAATGGTGGGAATAACACCTACCTATTGCAACAAATTTTCTGTTGTTGCAAAGTGTTATGTGGCAATAGCCTAAATTTCTAGTAGTGCTTACGCATATCAAACTCGAATCTCCTACAGGTCCAGCACTGAACTAAGCAGGCTTGCTGGAACCCTCCCCATACTGGGTAGATGGTGAGCACTGGAAATCCCAATCTGACGGCCGGTCTCGACTCGGTCCTTAATTGTCGGCAAAGCGAGTATCAGCATCAGAAGCGATCCACCGCAACGGTTTGCTATTGGCACCCATTATAGGTATAGCCGCCCCACTCCTCAAAAGTAACCAAAGTAACCATGTACCCGCAACAGGTACTCCGCAGGAACTACCCAAGTGTAGTCCCCAAGCACCCCGATCAAAAGATCGGGTTGTTATCACTCGCCTCCACCGCCTAACTGCACTACACCTTTCCAAGCCCACCCAACTAACACCAAGAAGATCAATCACATCCATCCCAACTCATGCAAGCATATCATTCTCATATATATAGTGGATAATAGGTAGCAAGGTAACATGATATATAAATAGCAGTGCAGGCATAACATCATGCAAGAAATGTAAAGCGCTAGCATACTAGTTGCATGTCTACTAGGTATTTTAGAGAATGGCTAGGCGTGAACCTGGGTATTGCTCGTCCTCTTAGTTCAGGTAGTCGGGGTAGTCGTCAACCTCTTCTTGCGACTCCGGTGCTCCTAAATACGCGAAAATAAAATAAGGACGGCGTCTACTAGCAAAGGAACACCAAAACAACAAGGCAAGAAGACACAAACAACACCAAACTCTATTCTAACGCGTAGGTCATGATTTTAGAAAAATATAAAAACTGGTTTCATATTTTTCTGAGCTACGGTTGATTTATTATTAATTTTCAAAGTTTAAATCATTTTCTGAAATTAATAAATGATTTACCCAAAAAGAAAAACAGCAGAAATTTCGAATTTTAAATCATTTTATGAAATTAATAAATGATTTATCAAAAAAGAAAAACATCAAAAATTAACCTGCATGACGTCAGCACCATGCTGACGTCATCGTGGGGCCGGATGACGTCAGCGTTGACTCGGTCAACGTTGACCAGTCAACGGTCAGCGGGGTCAGCAGTCAGTGGGGCCCATGAGCCAGCCTAATCCAGTCTATGGAAAGTGGGGCCGGGCTGTCAGCGGTTAAAAGGAAAAAGGTTTAAAGTTAGCGGGCTGCACTTGGGGCGAAAGAGTTAGGCCGGCCCAATAGCGGTGGGCTAGCGGCCCAAGAGCACAGGAATAAAGGCTGCGGCGCGGTGGACTTGGTCCACCGTAGACCAAGAGGTAGGTCCACGGTGCGCCGGGCCTACGGGATTTGGTGTGGCCGACTCAGGATCTTCTGCGGCTGTGCGTGCAGCGTGGTGGTATGGTCTCCGGTGTGGCCTTGGCGGTGTGCAAGCAAGCGCGCGCGGCGTGCTCTGTGTGCGACCGACGGCGGCGGCCAACGACGGCAAGCGTCAGGGAAAGGTCGGCGAGGCTCGGGTTCAAAGGGAAAGCTCGGCTAGGGTTTCGCGGACTTGGCCAGCAAGAAAAGAGGGAAGTCCGGCCGGCCAGATGGGCTCCTGTCGCAGGCGGCGGCGGCGCGACATGGCGCCACGGCGGTCGGTGGCATGCAAACGACGTGAAGGGAAAACAGGGGGTTGGCGCTGGCGAAGCGGGTTGCTTGTGCTCGCAGACACGAGGTCATGCCTCGGCCGTGGCCTTGGGCTCACGCGTGCGCGGGGAAAGCTCATGGCTTGCCCGCGGCGCGGCCATGGCGCACACGCTCCGTCCGAGCATCCTCGGCATGCGGCGCGACCACGACGGCCTAAGTGCTAAATGACTTGGCGTCGGCGGTTTGCAAAGGGGTGAGCGGCTCAAGGTTCCTGCAAGAAACGCACAACACGAAGGTTGGCTCCGCATCAGCTAGGCTGGCACGGCGAGCACGGAAACGGCGTCGCTCGGCCGGAGACCGGGGAGAAAGGGGACCGGCGGTGCCGGCTCACCTTGGGTCAAGGAGACGATTGCAGCAGCTCGGCGTAGACTCGCGGTACGACAGTAGTTTGATGGCGTCCCAGGTCCGGCTCCTGCTCGACGGCTCCACAGACGGCGACGGTGCAGTGTTCGATGTCGGCCTCTGCCCCTCCGCTCTTCCCTGCTTTCCTCCTCCTTCCTTCAACTCCTTCTCCTTCCTCTCTCTCGGCTTCAACTTGGTGGTGAAGAAAACCCCGAAGGGTGAGGCGACTGGAGATGGGAGCTGTCGCAGTGGGGGTATTTGTAGGCCGGCTGTCCTAGGGCTCCGCGGGCACGGACGGCAAGGGATGATGGCTTCCGGGCCCCTTTCCACGTGGCGGCATCGCAACGGACCGCTCAGGCTGCGATGGGATTGGCTCGGGCGCTCACGGGCACTCGCGCGGCTGCGTGCACTGCCGGACGCGGAGGAGAAAGGGGAGGAAGAAGAAAGCTGACATGGGGGGTCCACGCGTCAGCAACCGCAGAAGGAGGAAGGGGTGCGGTGAGTTAGCTGGGCCGACGTTGGGCCGGAAGGCTGGCTGGGCTGGCATGATCGCTGACTCGGGAAAAAGATCAGGGGCTATTAGCAGACTTTGGGTTAGTTGGTTTGGGCCCAAATAGGTTAGTTAGCTTTTCTTTTAGGTTAGCATTTGATTTGAATTCAAATCTAAGATTTGAATTCAAATCCAAACAAAGAACTACTAAACCAACTAAAAACCAAATCACACTATTTAATCCTTAGCACTTCAATTTGAATTTTAAGTTTTAATTAAAATTGCCTAGGAATAAGGGGAGCAAATTAGAAGACATCCTTATATTTTGTTTGCATGCACAACAATGCACCAAAAATTTTGAAATTCCACTTTTTGCATTCAGCAAACCCTACGCAAATTCCCGGGATGTTACAGTTACCATGTACATATACATGTCCATTAAGTCACAACAAGATAGGACACCCCGCTGCCCTGAGCGGCTCTGGGACCACATCGGCTACCTTCCTTCCCCTGTGTCGCGGGAAGCGAAACTTCATTGTCCAACAGCATGTGAGACAACCAACAAATGCCACATATTGAGGGTTCTAAGTCTAGCCCACTAGAGGATCGAGGCTTCCCCTAACATAAGAAACGAGCTTGGGATGAGTAGCATTGAGCCCACCAACAACATAGGATCAAGCAAGGCGAAGCAGTTTGGTCACTGTAGCTTGTTTTCGAATCCGGGCTCTACACAACCCTGAGGCTACCCCATTGAGGGAAGGCATCAAGCCCCCGATCCCAAGAAAATGGGTTGGGAACCAAGCGGGTAGGAAGTCAAGATTAATGGATCACCCCTGTAGGGCCTTGCTGGACTCCCACCCATGTGAAGCATCAGGGTTCCATTCAGACCACCACCAAAGCTCATCGAGCACAACACTTGGCCATCAAGGCAAGCAGTGCTCAGCTCGCCCATACAAGAACAAAATAACAGAAGCAACCCCCCTGACCTGGCTGGGTTAAATGAATTCATACGAAACAAGTCACCACAAGCGTGGCCGTACATTCATTAAGGATCCGCTGAGGCTATATATGTACAAACACAAACGGAGCTAGGGCTAGAAGCACGGGTGCTAAGGCTACAAGTGCGGTGGGACGTAGTGGACAGGTGCCTCCGAGGGCACGAAGAAGATATGGATGCCCACCCCAATGATGACACAATACATGATGGCAGAACAACATGTGAGGACAAGCAGGCATCCCCAATGATTTTAGTAGGAGCAACTGTATGGCCTCAGGAGTCCCTAATTTCACCAAGAATCATTGATTGGCCCTATACTTTGGCATGACAACCCATATCTCAGATGAGATGCCCAATAGGACTGATGACGTAACCAGGAGCTTCGGTACGACGATGGCACCCTTGCCACAAATGCCCTTCTACATGCTCTCCCACTCCAACCATTCTTCCAGCATCAATAGTAGAGGGCCAACCAACCACTCTACCATAGTTGGAGGTGACCTCAAGTCGGCCTTATCCTATTGCTTGGGAAGGGACTCATCTTCACTGAACTCAGTTGACAGGAGCTTGAGAACGCACCATATCTATTTATAGATGGAAGTGATGTGGTTAGACGCTCAAGGGGATGCGGAAATGGGGAGCTCGATATGGCTTATTCATGAAAGGGTGAACTGATAGGGCACCTGTGAAGGCAACAATGCTTGAACAGGCCATACACGACCTAGTTCACCTGTCTCAAACCTCAAAGCTAGAGGAACCTCATGAAGTACCAGCTCTAGAGCAGGTGGCTACTATATTAACTCATTTTTCTACAACATCGAGGCTACAGGGCCATATGAGGGGCAACATAGCCGAAGCCAAAATGACCAAGCCGAGGCCCGCCATTTTGATCACCCACCAAGCGAGGGCTCCCCCTTTGTCCGCTAGATAACAAGATGGACTGAGGCAATGAGGATGACGACACTAGAGGCACTACAAGAGGCGTCACATCACTTGATGTAAACATTTGTCATTTGCCTAAAAAATCAATGAGAAAAACTATGCCCCCACGCCCCCAATGCAACATGATAAGGCGCACCCATCCAAGTCTAATCCTCTGAATGAGTCTCCGACTCCTTCAGAGGCTTGGGGGCCACTGGGTTCACACGAGTGAACCAAGTGGAGCAACAATCTGGCCACATCTAATGGTTCCTTGATGGAGCTCGTCTCCACACGTAACCCTTTGAAAGAGTATTTGACTCCTTCAGAGGCTATAGGTTGGACCCATAGGATCCGCTCACGCAAACCAAGTGGAAAATAGGCATACCGAGTAAGAGGATGGCCGGGGGGGGGGGGACCATCCACGATATAAGACAACTTCCCCACCATTGTACGAGTTCTGTTGTCATGCAACCAATACTATTTCTTTATTTGCCCATAAATTAAGGGGTATTGTAAATAACAGCATATTGTATATGTTGTTTGATAAGTCATCTTAAGATTGCGTGTCACTGCATGAGACCGTACTATTAGACGACATCAATGTACTTGCCGTCATCCCCGACCTAACAACATGACAAGCGCATCCCTTAACTCATCGGCCTCAGGGGGTGTGGGATATGGGTACCCCTGGGTCCATCAGCGACAGGGGTGACAACGGGCCAGGGCCCACTACTAACAAAGTTGTTGGTCGACCCTGAGATGGCCCACAAGAAACTACCGACTTGCTGAACAAGTTTGATGATGACGTAGCCTGCAAGGCGTGTAACCCAGCATGCAGGTTGTACCCGGATATCTAGGAATATCGAAAATATAATCTAGTAGATTTAGATCCTAACTAACTTGTAAAACTTAGATCGTTAGCCTATATAAGGCGGCCTATGTCAACCCCAACAAGGACACGAGAATCATCCCCCTTCCATTGTAGCTCTAAAACTCACCATAGTTTCCCGAAGCTCTATGGAGTAAAACCAATACAAACACTAACGAACATAGGACATAGAGTATGATACCTTCGGGTATCTTAAACCTGTCTAAACCTTTCTCCTTGTGTTACCTCGATCTCCCTATCTTTAGGATCCCTCTATC
Source organism: Echinochloa crus-galli (assembly GCA_900205405.1). Classification (NCBI taxonomy): domain Eukaryota; kingdom Viridiplantae; phylum Streptophyta; class Magnoliopsida; order Poales; family Poaceae; genus Echinochloa; species Echinochloa crus-galli. The sequence continues at coordinate 492,766 of OAMR01000374.1, read as the reverse complement.
TGCAAATCTACCACTTAGGTACCCGTGTTGATTGTTGGTCTTAAAGTCCAATAGTTGGTGCGCCAGGTAGGGGTGATCGCAGAGTTTTTCAGAGCTATCTCAATGGCAGATCAATCCAACGTCATCTTCCCAATGAGTTTGATGGACAATCACCGAGATCAATGTATTTGGTGTGGTGCGTGCGTTTGATCTTCTATACCGCCCAATCGGATGTTCAGCGTATCCGCACGTCCAAGTCAACAGGAATTTGAAGACGGCTCATATTTTGTGGTGTTGGTCGCACCTAATCAATTACTTGACATCATGACGATCTCATCACAGAATCCTAGATGTTTTCCTCGTAATCATTGAGATCGATCTATTACTTGTTCGGCTACTCGCATGCCTTTGCATCAAGACCAAGAAGAGCCCAGAATTAGTTTTGTATTGCTATAAATTTGAAGTTTACCTGCCACTGCATACTCGTCAAAATAGAGGCTGGGGGAGGTTACCGCCACAATTTTCTGAAGAAAACTATCTAGGTCACCGATCAAGCTGCCACCATGTTCCAGCTCACGAAAAAATACATGCAAATATTTTTAAGTGCATGTTATACCTACTAAGACAAAAACATGCATGTTCTGGATACATAAACTAGAGGTGGCCAAAATTACCATATGCACGGGGTACGACCATGCATGCACTTCACATCCATAAATGTTCCAGCAAGGGGCGACGATGCGACAGACAACTATAGGATGTGCCACCACACCAATGACGACCTAGAGTACTCAGGTCAACCTCACAAACTAGTCGGAAACCAACCCTACAAGATCAAGAACTAGTCCCGAACACTTTCAGACCATTCGGCTTCATCGACAACCACTTCTTTGAGCATGAAGACTACTTCAATTCAGCCACTGATCAAGCTACGTATATTTAATATTTTTATGGCTTCCATTGATCGTCATGTGCGTAGCTTTTTCTCAATGTCCCGGTGACAACCACCGACCCACTTATATGCATGCTAGTGCCCTCTTTTTTGCATAGCTCTGACTGCTTTGATGTTTCCTTCATATCTTATACGTATCCTCTCAATGGTTATTAAAAGTACTAGGGTAATGCACGCCTTAATCCATGAAACCTTGACCTGTGTGCTACCTACAACTAAGCCTCCCTACAAGCATTGTAATCATGGTAAACCGTCCTCTCTATGAGCAGTGGTCAGTAGGATTATATGCTTAAATATAATAGGCTAACTACCCAAGAAAATCATATGGCCTGAGAAGAGCAGGGCACGCAAGAGCTCACTTTCACGCCGATTAAAGCTCCAAGTTATTCTATGACCAAATATTCTGCATTATGCTACATAATGTCTCCTATGAACCTTTACAATTTAAGATCTGGCGACCACTCCATGTACCTCTCCTGAATCAGTTGGCTCCCAGGCTCAGGGCTGGCACTCGCCAACTACTTCACGTGCCTCGCCTGACTCGGTCGGCTCCTAGGCTTGGAGGCTAGGCGTTGGGGGCACTCGACGTACCTCCTGTGACTCGGCTAGCTCCATGCTTGGGACTCGGCTAGATCCATGCTTGGGGGCTGATGCCCGATGACCACTCTGCATGCCTCACCTGACTTGGTTGGCTCCCAGGATCGAGTGCTAGAACTCGCCGACCACTCCGTGTGCCTCACCTGACTCGGTCGGCTCCTAGTCTCGAAGGCTAGGCGCTGCGACCACTAGGCATACCTTGCCTGACCCCGCCGGCTCCTAGTCTCGGGGGGATGGTGCTCGTCGACCACTCCGTGTGTCTCGTCTGACACGGTCGGCTCCTAGGCTTGGGGTCTAGGAGCCATGACCAACTACCCGGCATGCCTCCATGGCTTTGTCAGCCCATGTGTTGGGCACCACGACCACTCGGATGGCTATGTCAGCCCTGTGCTGGGCACCACAACCACTCGGATGGCTATGCATCCTCAGGGATCTACTTTTGAAGGCTATGCTGCTCTTTTTTCTCTCGTGGTGCACTCCATATGCCCTATCATGATGGGTCTTTCCTTCTTGAGCGACACAATGCCTCATGATGTTCGACTTCTCGTAGTCCATGCACTCGGCCATTGTTGGCGGTCATTACAACCCAAATTCGACCACCAATACTCGGGAATAAAAGAGGCTTTATGCAACATTCCATGTACTTACGTTTATTTCTAATAAAGTTCCACGAATTTTGGTGAGTTTCACTTGTGCACGTACAACAACGAGAAATACGTGCTATAGGTGACGGAATTGACTGAATCGGCCGAACGACTCCGTTTGGCCGGTTACCCCCCTTCGCCGTACATGACACCGGGAGTCGTCCATGTCAGCGATGACCAAGCGACGATTGTGCAAGCCACTGGACCACTGCCACATCACCTCTGGGCCAAAAAGACACGAAGTCCACCATGAACAAGCAGCCCAAGAGGTCCACAGGGTAGAGGCGGTGCAGGGGGGTAGGCCTGGGCCTCCAGCCCAGTTCGGCCAAACTGTGGTGTTCGGCCGAACCGCCCCCAACTGCCAAACCGACCCCAGGAGTGCATCTGAGCCACAGGAGTATAGGCGGTGCATCCCACGGTTCGGCCGAACTAGGCAGTTCGCCCGAACCAGGGAGTTCGCCCGAATCCCCAAGGGGTACCCCCTGGCTCCCTTGGCCGTTACTCCTCCTCAACCGCCTTGGACACCTATTTAAGCAGTGGCACTTCATCTGTAAACACACACCAAGCCAAGGAGCTCATTTGCCACTTCTTTCTAGTAGAGTTAGGATAGTTTAGTTGGGAGTTAGAGTTGAGTCGAAATGTGCCTCGGAGGTTCCGGAGTCGTCTTCAGGAGCTCTGGTATTAGCTCTTGTATCTTTTTCTTTATCTTTCTGTAAGACTTTACCTTATCAATATAGTTATCTTTGTCTCTTTTCTGAGTTATTTATATCTTGACTCTACTTTACTCTAGTTGCAAGTATTTCGGTTTAGACTATAGTTGTCGTGATCTTAGTTCTCTCAAGTCTAGATTCAAGTCTTTGCCTTGGTGGGTTCTTCGTTTCTGCTCAATACTTGTGGTGACTTGTCACTGGGGTGTTGATAGGATTGCTTGCTTCTGCTAGTGGAGTAGGTAGTTGTAGTCTAGTGTAGGTGTGGTACCCGAACTAGTCTATGGCCTTAGAATATCCCTGAGCTGGCACGGAGGTGGTAGTCGTTAGGTGGTGACAGCCCTATACGGCCTTCATATCTCATCACGCCTGGCTTGGCCTGTCAGATCCCCAAACGTATAGGGTAAGAGGCACCCATTCTGAGTGTCTCGGGCTCTGTGTCCCGAAGTCGAGGTCTCAGCTTATCTAGATCTATAGAGCTATATCTAAACCTTTGTATGCTAACCCGACTAACCCAGATAGACAATACCCAGGAATCCTTTACCTCTTCTCGTTGTCCTCCCAACTATCTAGTCGTCCTTCTCCCTCTTATCTGAGTCTCCCTTGAGCTGTGTGTCACGGTATATCCACTCCTATCCAATACCATTATCCCATGTCTTGTCTAGTCGTGTATCCTTCTTTGATAGACTCGAGTATCCGTTTGCTAGTATTCTTGCCAAAGCTTCCCTGCGGAAATACAAATTATGATACCTCGGATTACTCCCTGGTGAAGTGCTACACCGGTAATTCTGTGCGCTTGCAAAATATTCACATATTTTACTAGCCATAAGGAAAACAACTGAAACACTCCTTACTCCAGTACTGGGATTCACAATCCTGATATTGGATCGTAAGAAGTGCCAACAGCCATCAGTCGACCTCTTTCCACACGAGGCTCCGCCCCCGGGTCTGACTAGGGTGATTCTTGATATTTCTTTTCTTTCATCTTTTTGAGCACCGCCCAACCTTGCGGTGACCAGATGGTGAAGCTTCTCTAGCCGAATACATTAGCCTTGCCCCTTCATCAATAGTTTGCCACGCGCCTTCATGTCGCTCAGGGGCTTGTACGATATAGGTACCCTAGAGCCCATCACCGATAGGGGTAACAGCCGGCTTGGTCCTACTACTCACAAGGTTGTGGGTGGACCCTAAGGTGGCGCACAAAGAACCGCCAACTTGTTGAACAAGTTTGACGATGATGTAGCCCGCATGGCGTGTGACCAAGCAAGCAGGTTGTACCCGAATATCTAGGAATATCTATTGTAATGTTATTGGATGAGTTCTAAATGTAATCCAGTAGATTTAGATCTTAACCGACATGTAAACCCTAGGTCGTCAGCCTATATAAGGTGGCCTAGGTCAATCCCGGTAAGGACATGAGAATCATCCCCCTCCAATTGTAGCCCTAAAACTTGCCATAGCTTCCTAGATCCCTATCGAGTACAAGTAATACAAACACCAATGAACATAGAACGTAGGGTATTATACCTCCGGGTATCCCGAACCAGCCTAAACCTTGTGCAATGTGTTACCTCAAGCTCCCTAGCTTTGCGATTCCACTACCTGCAAATCTACCACTTCATAAAAATGCTTCCTGAACCGCAAGCTGAGGTTGGTCAGGGCCGTTGTGCCAAGGAGTTGGGGGGGTCTTGCTGATGGTCCTATAAGTAACAAAAATGGCTGTCAAATCTTGCATACAAGCCATCAAGATTAATAACCAAACATAGTGGTAGGCTTGATTACTAATTTCTACAAGTGTTGGTGAATATTTGTGTGTAGGTGGCTTACTATTTAATTTAAGGGAAAACACAACAAATTGAGAGAGAAAGCACAACTCCGACCAATCATATGAGAGTACACGAATTTGTGGGCCCATAATAGGGGTAAACCGACTCAACTCAAGGATACATATTCACATTTGTGGTAGGCACCATCTCAGCACGCGTAGATGTGCATAGTAGAGTCCAAGGAACCATGGATTCCACCAATGGTTTCACAGCATGGGTTCATGCACGGGTTGCCCAATGAAGATGTTTGGTGCACCCACACATGGCCACCCCTTGCACTACCGGAAAACAGGTATATGCTGTGTGTCTGGACATTTGCCGTGTGTCAAATATCGGGCACACGGCAAAGGAGTTATTTGCCGTGTGCAGGCCATAAGGCACACGGCAAACTCCTGGCACACGGCTTTGACCTGGTTTGCCGTGTGCCTGGACGCCTGGCACACGGCAAACAAGTGGCACACAACACAAACGTTTATTTGCCGTGTGCCTCATGGCCGGCGCACGGCAAAGGTCCACGGCGTTGGCCGCCGTTGCCTGCCGTGGACCTTTCCCGTGTGCCGGCCCAGGCCGGTTGATGGCAAACAGGCGGCACACGGGAAAGGTGGGCACACCGCAAACAAAAACTTTGTCGTGTGTTTTTTGCTGACACACGGCAAATATATTTAAAAAAAATGTTTTTCCCTTCCCAATTTTTTCTCTTATGTACGTACATAATGGTCAACTCTATGTTTGAATTTGGTGTATTTTTGGATCCTTTTGCTATATTTAGTTATTTTATTTCATTAGATGGATTTCTTGAAAATAATTCAAATTTGAACTACAATTGTCTCGAATCTTGGAATATAATGGAATGAAAAATGATATTCATGTTCTTCATCTCGATGTGAAGCCATATCTAGGAAATGCGAAGAAATTTCGAGCAATTTGGCCATGAACCATAGTTGCGAATGTGCGGACGCGCTGTTTTAAAATTATATAAAAAGCAAACGGAGTCCGTAAATCTCAAGATTTATCGTCAACCCATGATTTCATTCATAATGGCTGTGGTAAAAAGTTGGGAAGCGTTCGTGAATGTTTTCTTGTACACTGCATAGAAATCCAAACATCTACGGAGAGATTCAGAGAGTTGACAAGGAATCTCCACATTTCGTGGCAAATCTAAGTTTGAATTTGGATTTGACTTAAACTTTTTTTGTATATGTAGGAGACATGTTAGATTGCCCGGTGCCAAATTTTGGTTCTTTTCATGGGCACACTTTGATGCGATGCATCCGTTGGATAATTTATAATTTTTTTGCCGTAAAAGAATTTAGTGTCACAATCATTGAAACACATGAAATAAAAGTGCTTTTTGCAAAAAATTACAAATCATGATATGTTGACCCACTTTGGGAAGTTAATCAATTAGTCAAAACTATTTTAACATGAAATAGTGGTGTAGTTTAGGTAGAAATTTCAAAAATATGAATTTTTTATAATTTACCGTGGGTCGGCACACGACAAACTACCCAGCACTTTGCCGTGTGCTAGATCCGGCCCATGGCAAACCCAGCCCGACCCCTCCGGTCCACACACACACAGCCGCGCTCAGCAGAGTGCCACCGCCGCCGCCTTGTCCCTGCCCCCGCCGTCGTCGCCCCCGCTGTCGCCGCCCCCGCCGAGGAAACTCCTGATTTCGCTCACATCCCGAGGCGTATTCCAGCTTAGCACATCGCTGACCTTCCTCGGATCGACTGCCACTCCTCCATTGGACTACACATGACCAAAGAATGCCACTTCCTTCAACCAGAATTCACACTTGCTCGGCTTGGCATACAACTGACGTTCTCGGAGCCTCTGCAGCACCAATCTCAAGTGTTCCTCATGTTCTTCCTCATTCTTGGAGAAGACCAGAATGTCATCAATGAATACCACCACAAACTTGTCAAGGTAATCCATGAACACGCTGTTCATCAGGTACGTGAAGTATGCAGGAGCGTTGGTCAATCCAAAGGACATGACCAAGAACTCATACAACCCGTACCGAGTGGTGAAAGCGGTCTTGGGTATGTCTGACGGGCGGATCCTCATCTGGTGGTAGCCCGATCGAAGATCTATCTTGGAGAACACACAAGCTCCCTTCAGCTGATCAAACAGATCATCAATCCTTGGCAATGGGTACTTGTTCTTGATGGTCACTTCGTTGAGAGCTCGATAGTCCACACACAACCTTTGTGTCCCATCTTTCTTATCCGTGAACAACACCAGGTGCTCCCCATGGTGAAGAACTCGGACGAATGTACCCTTTGGCTAGCAACGCGTCTAACTCCTCCTTAAGCTTTGCTAGTTCCTTTACTCCCATCCTATATGGCCTCTTGGCTATAGGTGCAGTGCCAGGTTTCAGTTCAATAACGAATTCAACTTCGTGTTCTGGGGGCATACCTGGCAATTCATCTGGAAATACATCCGGGAACTGGCTCACTACTCTGATGTCCTCAGGTGCTGCACCTTCGGCTCGGTTGACTTGATTATGCCCCAGGGACTAGCTGCCTGGTACTCCACTTTTTCACCAGACTCAGCTGTCAGTTGTACTGCTCTCTTGGCGCACTGGATCACTGCATCATCTGGTCAACCAGCTCATACCCAGAATCAAGTCAAACCCAAGGGTCTCCAGGACTATCGGACGTGCCTCGAAATCTACCCCCCTTATTGTGGTGGTGATATGGGGGCAGCGTAAAGTGGCTCGCTGTTCTCCCCCCTAGCGAGCTAACTAGCATAGTGCTCTTCATGGGCAGCAAAGCTACTAAGTTCTTTTTCACAAAAGCAGCTGATATGTGTAACACCCTAAAAACAGAATCAAACAAAACGGTTGCAGGTGCCTATTTTAAAATTTAGTAATTAAATTGTTTTTATTTAATTTTATGCTCATATTTATCTAAGGAAAATAAATTATTTATGGGAAATAAAATTTAATATAAGGTTAGAAACATTTTTGTTGCATTCATGCCGACTGCATTGTGTTTTGTTTGTGTGTGGTTCAGTTGGAATTTAAATTCTGTTTAAATTCGAATTTGAATCGCTGTGTTTGGAGCTCTAGAAAAGTTTCTGCGGCCCGAGTCCGTTTTTCCTCCCTTAACTATTTTCCTCGGCTGAATTTGGCCCTCCTACTTTTTCTCCAGCCGGCCCAGCCTTTTCCTTCTTTCTCCCCCTGCTCCGTTTTCGGCCCGGCCCAGTAGCCCGCTCTGTTCCCTTCCCCGGCCTGCTCCGCGCCAGCCCGTTCCGCCCGCTCCGCGGCCCAAGCCCAGCAGGCCGCGCAGCGCCCGCCTTCCTTTCCCCGGCCTCCCTTCCGCTCCCGCTCGGCCCAACAGGTTGGCCAGCCCAGCGGCCAGGCCGGCCCGCCTTGCACCGCAGCCACTGACCGAGCGGTCCCACTGGTCAGGGTTACCCCCTACCTCGCGACCGAGTTGGATCCGGCCCCGACCATGGTGTCCGGCCCGGCTACGGCACGGACGCCGAGGACGCCCGGACTCTCCTTGGCCGTCCTTCAAATAGCGCCGCCGCTACTCCCAATCCCCATCTTAATTCGCGCTACCGACCCTCCGCCGCTCGTGTTCGCATCGCCGCCGTCGTCTTCAAGTCGGTCGCCGCCGTCGATCCGCCGGACCCGCGCCGCTGCGTCGCCAACGACCGCCGGAGAAGCTTCGCTAGGAGGTTTGCATGCTCCCGAGCCCCTCCTTGCTCTTTCTCTTCCACTGTCGCGTGCCGTCGTCGTTCTTCGCCGTCCGCCGCTCCTGCTCGCCGTCGCCCACCGCCGCTGCCGCGTCCCCGCCGACGAGATCACCCCCACCCGTTTCGCCGCGTCACCCCGAGTCGATTGCGCCTGGCCACGCTCCGAACCGAGGCCCCCAGCTCGATTTCGAGCAACGCCGGCGACCCTCCGCCGCAACTCACCGGCGGCGCCGCCGCATTGACCCGCCGTCGCCGATTCCCTCCCCTAGATCCAATCTCAGCCGTCTGTGTTTGATCCGACGGTCCAAGAGCCGCCGCCGAGATCTGCGCCGCCACGGAACCGCCGTCTCGCCGTCGCTCCGGTCCCGATAGCTGTCGGAGAAGCTTTGCCAGAGGGTAAGGAACCTCCCGAGCCTCCCCTTGCTCTCCCTCCCGCTCTGCCGAGGCCTCGCCGCCGTCACCCGACCGCCGCCGCCGCTGTAGCTCGACGCGCGCCGCCTCTGCCGCTACCCCGACAAGAACCCCCCCCCCCCATTCAACTCGCCGCGTCGCCCCGGTCCTGTAGAGCCAGTCCGTGCCCCGAACCGAGGCCCCCAGCTCGATTTCGAGCAACGCCGGCGACCCTCCGCCGCAACTCACCGGCGGCGCCGCCGCATTGGCCCGCCGTCGCCGATTCCCTCCCCTAGATCCAATCTCAGCCGTCTGTGTTTGATCCGACGGTCCAAGATCGAGTCAAGCCCCGGGTCAAACCAGCTTATACCGGTCAACCCCCGGTCAGCCCGGGACGTTTTACAAAAGAACCCCTGTCCTTTTTGAAAATTAACCCGCAGTCCAAATCTATTCAAAAATAATTAGAATTAGGTCCTGATTTTTACAGAAAACCCCCTGCCTTATTTAAAATTAGCACCCGAGGTCCTGTGTTGGTTAAATTGCAAATAAACCCTCCTATTTTTATATAAAATTATGTTTTAGCCCCTGATTTTTGCAAATAAGCCCCTGGAACTTTTAAAACTTTCGCTCACGTGTTCGTAGTGAAGCGTAGATTAGTTTCTAAGCCTTCTTTTGTTTCTGTTTTTACTGTTTGGTGTACTGTTCTAATAGATTAATATTGTTTGCATGTACTGGCTTGTATGGATGCTTGTGTGTTGATGTATGAGTCCAGTCGGTGAGCCGTACGCGTTTGAGTTCGAGGGTTACGAGGCGCAGGATTGTTGTTATTCTTTACTGCGCTTGGACGCCATTGACCCCCTCGTGTTGCGACATGGGCGTCAGTCAATCTCGGTGCCTTGGGTCATGCTGCCTAGGTTGTACCATAACGGCTACTGTTTTGTTAGGGTGTCTTGTGAAAAGCCTCGTAGCGTCCCTATGCAGTCACACCTCGGAAGTGTTGATGTGCGTGGTTGGGTGCAAAGTTCCTTTGAACTTTTACGCGACTGGTGGGTAAAGGGCGAAACCTCTGCAGAGTGTATAATCTATCATGATAGCCTTGCTCAGGGTCAAGAGCGGCCTGGATCCTTTTTGATTAGAAGTTGATATTTATTGTTGTTTAATGTTCACCTCTACTTTATTAATTGGGTTTGCAACTGGGTTTCACTTAATTGTAGTAATCTTGGTTTATGTTAAAATGAATCAACTAAAATTGCTAATGCAGTATAGCCGTGTCAAGCCTTTCTTTTAAGCCTTCATTACCCGTGTTGTATTTGCTAAGTAAGACATTTACTTACACTTGCCATTCAACAAAATCCCGGATGGGTAACAGATGGATTAGATGGTACTGCTGCTATTGAATTTCCTGAAGATCTGCCATTCTACTAGCTGTGCTCAACCAGTCGGTGTCCCTGTGGATTATGGATTTCGGCTTCGTCTTCGTCTTCGTTTAGAGAGAGAGTTAATAATTAGTCTTCCGCTGTTTTGTTTAGATATTTAAGTTAAACTCTGATGTAAAACCATTTTATTCGAGCATATGTACTCTGTTATTCATATTTGTTATCTATATGTGTTCTGTGGACTTCCTGGGCACACATATAGAAGCATTCGGGTTTCTGTGTAAATTCGGGTGTGACACCTCTGCTCGCCACCGACCGTCTGTGTGTATGTCCGGCCATCGAGCCGCTGTGTTTGTCCGGCCTTCGTGCCGTTGTGTCTGTGCGGCCTTTGTGCCAATGTTTTTTTGCAGGTTGAAGTGACACCCCTATTTTTTGTTTTTTGTTTGTAGGACTGGCTCCCTCGCTCCGTTGTCCCAGCCCCGACCACCCCGTGGCTCGGTTTGCCCGCTGTCTGCACCGACACGAGCTTCACCGCCTCGTCCGCCGTCAAGCCCTAATTGAGCACATGCAAAACTCCATGCCCTCCATATTTAATTTGTAGCATATGTAAGTTGTTGCACGCAACCTAGTTAGATGTCTCCCGTTCGAAAGAGATACGATGCCAGGTATGCAGGATTCTGCATATCTATGACCGTATCTTTTTCGAATTGTCCACGATTTTGGACAGCTCAAGGATCCGTAGACGAGTTAGTTTCCATAGTTTATTCCGATCGGTGACAGCATTTTGGCATCATCTCCCCCCTTGTTCTCTGGACACACAATCTCCCCCTCGGGACGTGTATTTGGAGAACAGCGGGGAGGTGCTGCCGAAATTCTATCCCGAATTGGAATAAACTATGGAAGCTAACTCGGCTATGGATCCTTGGATGGGATTAGGACCTATCTATACCTATTAGAATGTGTAGGCATCGTGTAGAAGCAAATGATTTTTATATTGTTCGCTGATATGCAATAAAGGATGGATGACCGTTCATGGATGTACACGGGCTGGAAGCCTGGGGGTGACGTCACCCCGAAGTGGATTAGGAAGACCGAAGATTTCTTGAATCGAGCAATTGCAAAGGCAAAAGGAGCAAAGACGACATGGTGTCCCTGTAGGAGATGTGGAAACACGCGTCGACAAACAAAGCAAGAAATGACACATCATCTTGGTAATTATGGATTTACGACACACTATACTCGGTGGACCTTCCATGGTGAAACCGGGCATAGGAGAGACAAAGTAGTGAGACGACGCATCCGGGATCTTGATGCTGATGCTGGGGTAGGAGACATGCTATATGACTTTCATGAAGCAAACTTAAATGAACGACCTAGGGAGGAGGAGCCAGAGGCAACGGCAAAAGCGTATTACGAGATGTTGGCTGCAGCACAGCAACCCCTTCACGAGCACACCGAGATATCTCAAGTTGATGCCATTGCACGTCTAATGGCCCTAAAGTCCCAGTTCAACTTGGGTCGTGAGGCCTTCGATGTTATATTGAAATTGTTCGGCACGCTCCTCCCGAAAGGTCACGTTCTGCCACCGAACATGTATGAAGCAAAAAAGCTCCTAAGTGCACTTAAGATGCCTTTTGACCATATACATGCTTGTCTGAATGGATGCGTCTTATTTAGGAAAGAGTATGTAGAAGCAAAGTACTGTCCAAAGTGCGAGGCGTCTAGATTCATGGAGGTAGACAATGGTGATGGGCAAAAGACCCAAAGTAGAATCCCCGTGAAGATCCTACGGTACCTTCCTTTTATATCGAGGGTTCAGCGGCTTTACATGACCGAGGAATCCGCGAAACAGATGACATGGCCCAAACATGGACACAGATACAATCCTGAGAAAATGGTACATCCATCTGATGGTGAAGCATGGGCACACTTTGATGCGATGCATCCTAACAAAGCTCTAGAGGCTCGTAATGTACGTGTTGCGCTGGCCACAGATGGGTTCAATCCCTATGGAATGACGGCTGCCCCATACAATTGCTGGCCGGTGTTTGTTATCCTGCTCAATCTCCCCCCTGGTGTCATATTTTAGCGTCAGAACATATTCTTGTCATTGATCATTCCTGGATACATGGGGAATAATATGAGTGTGTACATGGAGCCTCTGATTGATGATTTGGAATGTGGTTGGGAAGGTGTATTGACATATGATCGAGCTATAAAGACAAACTTTAGAATGCATGTATTTTACCAGACCTCCTTGCATTACATGCCGGCGTATGGGATATTCTGCGGCTGGTGTGTTCACAGGAAGTTTCCATGCCCGATATGCAAGACGGCTCTAAAATTCATTTGGTTGAAGAAGGGTGGCAAATATTCTTCGTTCGACAAACATCGGCAATTCCTCACTCTTGACCATATATTTAGACAAGATAAAAAGAATTTCACGAAAGGGGTCGTAGTTAAAGAACTTCCACCACAGCTTCTGACTGGCGTCGAGATTCGTGCTCAGCTAAACACTCTTGAACTCAATGAAGATGTAAGTTTCATGGGATACGGTGAGCAACATGTCTGGACCCAAAAGATGGGCCTGTGGAGGCTACCGTACATGGAAGACCTTCTTCTTCCACATAATATTGATGTAATGCACACTAAAAAGAATATTGGCGAGGCACTTTGGGGCACAATTATGAAAATTTCTGACAAGACAAAGGACAATGTCAAGGCAAGAGTGGATCAAGAAAGGCTATGCGACCGACCAAAGCTCAACATTCCACCGTCCAAAGATGGCAAGAGATGGAAGAAGCCTAAGGCCGATTTCGTCATTGAGCAGCCCGATGACAGGAGGGAAGTATTAAAATGATTTCAAACATTAATGTTCCCTGATGGGTATGCAGCGAATCTGAGGAGGGGGGTAAATTTATCTACTTTGCATATCAATGGCCTCAAGAGTCATGACTACCACGTTTGGCTTGAGCGGCTGCTTCCGGTGATGGTTCGCGGCTATGTCCCTGATCATGTCTGGGTAGTGCTGGCAGAGTTGAGCAATTTCTTCCGCCAACTCTGTGCTAAAGAGGTATCTAAAGCCGTCATTGTTGAAATGGAAAAACTAGCACATGTGTTGCTATGTAAGTTGGAGAAGATCTTTCCACCAGGCTTCATCAATCCGTTGTAGCATATGATTCTGCACCTCCCATACGAGGCATGATTGGGGGTTCCTGTGCAGAACCGCTGGTGCTATCCAATCGAGAGATGTCAAAAGGTTCTTTAAACCAAATGTAGAAATAAATGTAAGATTGAAGCTTCTATCGCTGAGGCATATATTCTAGAGGAGGTGTCAAATTTCACTTCAAAATACTATGCAGAAAACCTCCCTAGCATGCACAATCCTCCCCCTTGTTACAATGTTGGGGAAGTTGAATCGAACCTCAGCCTTTTTCGAGGACAATTTGGCAGTGCAAGTGGCGCGCGCATCAAGACCCTGGAGATTGATGAGTGGCGCTGTATCATGCTATATGTGTTGACGAACCTTTCCGATGTGGAACCGTACATACAGTAAGTTCTCATCAAATATTGTTCTCGAGTAGTCAGTCTTCTCGAGCTCTCAATTCAATTGTTGCTCTTTGGTACAGGGAATTTCATATGGAATTCTGGCATCGATCAAGGGCACCTACCATACAAGAAACTCAAACCCTTCTAAGACAGGGTGCGGGAATGCTAAGCCCGATTTCATTTCTTGGTTCAGGCGGAAGGTAATTTTCAATTTGGTGTCATGATTAAGACATTACAATTTTTAATTACTTACTATCCCGCTTTAACCTACAGAGCCAAACCGATGGGTCTATGAATGCTGAATTGAGACAGGTTGCCAATGGCTTTGATTGTAAGGTCAAGTCATTTGGAGCTTATGACGTGAATGGATATCGCTTTCATACAACAAGGCACGAGCAAAGTCGACCCAATCGAAGAACCACAAATTCGGGAGTCTTTACTCCAGGAGACGATGGGCTCGAGTACTATGGAAGAGTTGAAGAAATATATGAACTCGACTTTCGTGGCTCCCAATGTCTTAAATCCGTCATATTCAAATGTCATTGGTTTGATCCTCAATTTGTGAGACACTACCCGTGTACCAAGGAGATGATATCTATATTGTGGCTACACAAGCCACCCAAGTTTATTATCTGTCTTATCCGTGCAAAAAGGACAAAAATCTTGATGGTTGGGATGTTGTGTACAGCGTATTGCCACATGGACACACGGCAAACTACCTGTACCAAACAATGAAGATTACAACATAGACCCAAACACCTATGTCGGGGAATTTTTTCAAGAAGATGGGCTTTCAGGGAGTTTTACGATCGACTTAACAGATGTGATGGAAGTAGACAATTCAAGTGTTGCTCTTGAGGATGTCAGAGATGATGTTCATAATGCCACATACATAGCATTACTTGAAAAGCTACAATTGGGCGAGGACAGTGATGATGATAGTGATGGGCCTTTGGAGAACGACGTTGATCATATAGAGATGCGTGATAGTGATGATGAGACATATGATCCGGCTATTCCGGACCATGACGAGTATTTCTAATTTTATTATTGTTATTATTTATTTTATTTCTAATACATTGCTATTGTGCATTTCAGGCAGTTAATCGAAGATGGTGGGGCACGGCGGAGGTGTACTGAGGTCGCTCGCCTCAGTACTCGGGAAGTCTGGCGGCAGTGGTGAGTCCACCTCCCAGTCGACTTGACGACGGTGGAAGGAGGCACCTGCTGCTGCTGCTGCCGAGGCTGAGAACTCGGGCACGGCTCGACGGAAGAGGGGGAAGAGGGTGCCTCGGTGGAGGTCACCCTCGCCTGAGGAGGAGGAGGAGGTGGAGGTGGGGAGGGTCGAGGAGGAGGAGGAGCAGGAGGGGGAGCAGGAGGAGGAGGGGGATGGGCAGGAGGAGGAGGACGAGGTACCTGAGGCGAATGCCTCGGATGACGAGGAGGAGGTGGAGACGGAGGTGGACCAGGTGCAAGTCCCTGCTGTTTGGCTGCGAGGACCGTCGAAGCTCCCCGACCGACCGATACCTTTAGAGGGATGGCCGACGGTTGTACCAGACCCTCTCAGGTAAGTAACGTTTGCAGTTATGATCACGTTTTCTTTTAAAAATCACAATTGAATCTAATCATTCGTCTTAATCATTTTTTCAGGAACTTCGATGTCATCGCCCAAGGTGTTCACGACCGCATGCCCAATGGTATCCTGGGAGGCCTCGTCAAGCTTCACTACCCTGGCGCGCAGGTGATTGCCGGGAGCCTTCAGCCGGTGACGTCGTGGGCCCAGTACCGCAACTGTCTCGATGCACGAGATCGGAACGATAGGATGTGGGGAAACAAGGCGGAGCGGGTCCTGAACGAGTTTTGGGTAAGTCCTGAACTGCTTTTCTCGATACAGTACATTCATTGCACATTCTTCAAATAATAACAAAACGTTTATGTGCAGGATTTCTACCAATGCGAGCCAGAAGTTTTGCCCCTAGCGATGCTGACGACTGACGAAGCGTGCACCAAGCTGATGGCAGATATGGTGTACGAGGCCCGCATCTAGGCCATCGTGACATATATGGGCCGACACGAAGGAGTGCTGGTGAAGAAACCGCAGGCAAGAAACATGAGGCTGACCCGGGAGCAATTCATGATGGTAAATAGTAATACTATCTTTTTCTAAGATGAAGCGTGCTCCATGTGATACTTATATGTCATGTTTTTTATGACGTGCAGGTGCCTCAATGGTGGTGCACGGCGGATATGCAGTGCTGGGGATTGCTCGTTGATAAGTGGTGCGCGGAGGGTTGGGTGGAGATCCACAACTCTTGTCGCGCGCGTCGGTTGTTGATGGCAGGTGCAACACACCATCAAGGAAACTGTCACCTCGACGCGTATGTGAGGAAATGGGTATGTAAATGTGTCCATTCTTTATTCTAACATACAATTCTATATAATCTCTGATCACAATGCCTTTATTTTCGCAGTCGCGGTCACATAGTGACCAGCCTTGCTCCCAGCTCCAGGCATGGGTTTTGGCCCATAAGGGCAAGGCGACGTCCGATGTCACCTTCAACCCGGAAGATCCGCCCGAGGCCTACAGCAACCCGACCATCCATAGCCGCCTCAGTGACTACAGCGCGATGGCGAGGGAGGTCCATGGGCCAGATTTCGATCCGGTCACCCAGCCCATTGACGGAGAAGTAGTCATGAGGGTGGGAGGAGGCAAGAAGCATGGCCGCTACTGGGTTGCCGACCCCCTTGTTGGTAGGAGCAGTACTCCTACTCTCTCTCAGATTCGAGGTCAGAGCACCAGCTCAAGCCTGGTCATACGCACACGGCCAGACACCGTCACGGCCCAAATGGAGGCACTCGAGGTTATTTCCGTTTCAACCGTCATTGATATTTCCATATGTTTATTTTGTATTCTAACATTTGATCAAATATTGCAGGCAAGATTTAAAGCTCGAGAGGAGGAGCAGCAAAGGAAGTGGGACGCAGAGAAGGCGAGCTTGTTGGAAGAGTTTCGGCGCCAGCAGGAGGCCGATCGCAAGAGGCTAGATGATGCATGGGCGTACATGACTGGTCTGGGACGGCAGATAGGTCAACCGCCACCAGCTTACAGTCCACTTCACATACTCCTGTAAGTCACTTGAGCCTCTACTTTCATTTTACTTAGCAATTAGAATGACAACATAGAGTGTAGTAGTGACCTAGGGTAGTACAATGACTATGAACTTAGGATATAGCTTAACACATGAAATAATTTTGAACTATATGCAGAATTAATCGGCGGCATCGTGTGAGGGGCCAGTTGCTGGAGTGGGAGAAGCGTCGCCTCAGTACCCTCCGACCCAGGCTTGTACGCGGCCTCCGCCGCTTGGGTGGGTGCCTGGGCCGCCGGGGCCGTGGTCGCAGCCTTCGCAGCCTCCGTGGATGGCTATGGGGCTGGGACAGTGGGTGCAGCCGCCACCGCCTCGGGTGCCTGGGGCCCCGTGAGATTCGTCGCAGCCACCACCGCCGGCCGAGTGAGTTGTTTGCATTTGGACTAAACTTGTAGGACGTTATTTGCATTTGGACTTGTTTGTGGACCTATACGATGTTGTTTATGCATTTCTATGCATTTGTGGATTATAACTGCTTGTGATGTGTATGGTGATGGTTATGGATGATATTATGTATGCCGGTGATGGTTATTGTGATATATTAATGCCTGTGATGATTTTGTACTGTTTGGGGTCCCATTTACGTCAAATTGTAAATAAAACAGGGCCCTGTATGGTCACTTTGCCGTGTGCCAGAGACCTGGCACACGGCAAAGTGACCACACGTGGCACCTGGAACAGGACCTTTGCCGTGTGCCAGAGTGAGGGCACACGGCAAACTGACCAAGCTTTGCCATGTGCCTGGTCCAGGGCACACGACAACGGCCCAAGCTTTGTCGTGTGCTGGGTACAGGGCACACGGCAAATCTTGGGCATTCGCCGTGTGCCGTTCCGTCACGGTCCACGGCAAAGCCCGCCATCGCCGTTAGCGGCCGTGAGGCTGGGCCGGGCTTTGCCGTGGGCCGCAGAATGTGCCCGACATTTGGCCCACTGCAAAGCCCGGGTTTGCTGGCCGCTAGTTGACGTGTGCCGTTTGCCGTGTGCAGCACATGGCAAAGCCTTTGCCGTGTGTAATACGGCCTTTGCCGTGTGCATCTGACACACGGCATATAAGGGGATTCCGGTAGTGTTGGTGACAACAATGAAGACCAACTTTTGGGCTTTTTGTTGACCACCTTTGATGCACACACGAACAGATCTCACCTAGATTGATCAGCAGGGGCGGAGCTAGGAATGAGTTAAAACCCGGGCTAACTCATGGTAAAGCTTCAAATGTGTCTAAAACTCTCTAGTAACTGTTGACGCTTTTTCAGGCCAACACACACGAATGCGCTAGACGCACGGGTCGCGAATGGACCAAACGGCAGGATGTCGCCCAAACCGGTCAGACCGGTTTCCTAGGGTTTTTGCCGGATCGATCGTTCGTGAGGATAACTACCAAGCTTACATGCTGGAGAACAACTAGGTTTACGAGCAAACCAGTAAAGAGATAACCAACGCACTTACATGGCGAAGAACGACTAGTTTACGAGGAAACTATCAAAGATCGTCGAAGCTGTCGCCCGGGAGGGACCCCGTTAGGGCGTGGACGTCGCCAGCGTGTCCTAAGTCGACCAGCAAGCCTTAGGACGCCATCTATGACCGTGGAGATCAGAGAATGAACAGCATGGAGGTTGGAAGAGATTAGGGTTTGAGAGGTAAAAAGTAGAAGTAATGTTTGATTCGATTGTGGATCCTATCAATCGGCCATGAGTCCTTATATTTATAGGCCAGGGAGGTCTTAACCTTTAGGAGTCGAAACCCTAACAAATGTCATGCTAAAATACAATTCCAACTCGGATTACACGGCCCAAAACCGGTCTGACCGGATTGGGAAACCGGTCTGACCGGTTTTCCCAGGTGTAATCTTCCCGAAGTCATAACTCTCTCATCCGGAATCCAAATCAGGCGTTCCACATATGCATCTTAATTGCCTCGACGAGAGATACGCAATGGTGAAGTCCAAATCACATTTTGACAATGTTACCCAAACCAGTCTGACCGGTTTGTGCACACCGGTTAGACTGGTTTGCACAACTCTGCCACTTTCGGGTGTCAACATATGCCCCCCTGTTTCTTGGTAAAGCTTGCGTACCAAGAAATATTTATCAGCACCAAAACTTGACAGGAACAATGTTAAGCACAAGAATAGCAAACAAGTTTTTCTTTTTAAGGACGATAGAATCTATCGCCATATTACTCGAATCTATAAAGAATACAACCTGTTGCCGCTACTTATACATATTGTATGAATGAGACAAACCTGAGCACACACTAGCTCGGTTGTGGATTACTGAAATATCAATTCAAACTCATCTCATTCTTGTGAGTCTTTATGGATGCTTAAAGCGACCAAATTACTATTACGTCAATTGGTCATTGCAACACATCTCAATTTAACAATAAAGAAGGATAGAAAAAATTCAGTATTGCATCCATAATTAATTTTAACCATAAACAAAGTAAGGTGAGTAATCAGCCCAAAAAGATGAATATGATACAATTACCTTAGAATTGGCAATGGCCAGATTATTCTTGAACCCTCTTGTTTATTTTTGATTATGCAATGCATCTTGGATTATGCAAATATTCAACAATAAGCCTTCTCTAACTACTAGGCTCGGCCTCAACAATTTTCTGAAAAATTAAATAGCCATAGTAGTAGTCTTACACCCGATCAGACCGGTTTCCAATAACGGTCAGACCGGTTAATCTAGGATGTGCACCTTGTATCACTAAACATCGGCTCTTTCTCATAAAAATATCTTTTTAATATCATGGCCAGATGCTTATTGTTCCATAGTGCTAATCCTAAATTTTGTGTGTCTAGGTACATGATGTACAATAAATTGAGAAGATCCTCTAGACATCTACCAATAAAACATCTAGTGACTCATCTAAGCATAAATACTCGCTGCACCTCTAGCAATGAATCACCAGATATCTCAACCATGATTTATAACCATGGATCATAAAACTCCTAGCCTGAATAGAAAATCTTCATATCCGGCTTGCTCTTTGAGGCTAAATACTTCAACTGGCTAAATGTCTCAAAACAATGTCATTTGATAAACTAAAACAACACCAACGTTTTGAAACACTTTGCAAGCCTGATTTAATAAATAAAAACCTCATGGTGATAAATTACTCATTTTTTCTAATATCTTGCCCCCCGAGCATTTAAGGTACCAAAAAATCCATAAGGAACCTCTCATCAGAAAGCTACCACTTTAGGATGATGATTAGAGAGATTCATTGGCCATATTACGTTGCCAAGGACGATATTTCAATATCATCCATAATGAATCTATCCACGAGAGCATGCACCTCCGAAATCACTTGGACTCAGGATAAACCGGTCAGACCGGTTTGACATACCGGTCAGACCGGTGTGGCCGTTGCCAGATCGGCTACAGGACAACCGGTCTGACCGACCTAGTAAACCGGTCTGACCGGTTTGTCCAGCCTGATCAGCTATTGCCAATTTCGAATGAGAACATATAAATACGTAAGGACGATAACAAATTATCATCCGTGATGAATCCATCCACAAAATCATGCACAACCGAAATAAAAGTCTGGAGATATATTAATTTTAGAAATTAAAACTATCTCTAAGAACTAGATATTTCGGCTATTGCAACTAATTAATATGTATAACAATTTGGTGATAAACCTCCATGATATAAAGACCCGTGTGGAACCCAAGGATCAAAATAAATGTGTAAGGGATAACCAAACATATCTACGGACGAATTCCATGACATAGGCATATGTGGCATTTGTAAAGTAAATGATTTAGGTAACAACCAATAATTCTGATGATTTGGTGCAAACCTTAGTTTTGAAGACCGTCTCTCATATCTTTTATCCTCCTTCAAC
>OAMR01000374.1:453609-469556 GCA_900205405.1 Echinochloa crus-galli | reverse complement strand
ACCGGTCAGACCGGTGTGGCCGTTGCCAGATCGGCTACAGGACAACCGGTCTGACCGACCTAGTAAACCGGTCTGACCGGTTTGTCCAGCCTGATCAGCTATTGCCAATTTCGAATGAGAACATATAAATACGTAAGGACGATAACAAATTATCATCCGTGATGAATCCATCCACAAAATCATGCACAACCGAAATAAAAGTCTGGAGATATATTAATTTTAGAAATTAAAACTATCTCTAAGAACTAGATATTTCGGCTATTGCAACTAATTAATATGTATAACAATTTGGTAATAACCCTCCATGATATAAAGACCCGTGTGGAACCCAAGGATCAAAATAAATGTGTAAGGGATAACCAAACATATCTACGGACGAATTCCATGACATAGGCATATGTGGCATTTGTAAAGTAAATGATTTAGGTAACGACTAATAATTCTGATGATTTGGTGCAAACCTTAGTTTTGAAGACCGTCTCTCATATCTTTTATCCTCCTTCAACCGCGTTGCACCTTTTGCTTGATCATCACTTGTGTCTTGAAAGCTTCCTTTAGGAACCCATGCCATGCCTCTCTTTTTCAACTCTTGAGCACTAAACCTTTGTAACTCCTTTTTCTGCCAATTTGATAAACTAAGTATAGGACTTGACTTTGGTTTAGTTTTGGACAGCGGTGCTCTTTTCTTCTTTTTTGACCTCTTCAGCTTCTTCTGTTCAGATCTGGCACTTGGAAGATCAATGGTCGATTTTTCCTCCCCTCTACCTTCAGTAGCCGAAGTGATCTCCACATGAATCGGCTTTTCAATAGTTGAATCCAGATCTGAACTTTTAACTTTGCGGCCATCCTTTTTTATTCTATAAACTTGCTTGACAACCTTTTTCTTGTTTTGAACTCTATACCGCTCTTTGTTCTCAAAACGGTCATTCGTAACATAAGGTTGTCTTGCACATGATGATTCTTTAGGCGCTGCATACTCTACATGATATGGACTAAAATATGATGGAGTATGTGCCCATGAATTATTCCACCCCCATGATGAGCAAGGATAAAAATTAGTGGGGTGTGGAACATATGGAACTGGCATTGATGGTTCAAAAGGAGAACATGGTACTGCTGAATTGCAACTCTTCCTTTGCCAATTCCAATTCCTAGAATTATTTTTAGGAGGTGATCTTGATGATTTAACACCATTCGGCCGATTAGCACACTTGGCCTCATTTTCTTTTTGATACTTAGCCAGAAGTTCATCAAAAGTGACCTTCGGCCTTTTATCATTGTGCTTAACACAGCCTTTACCTCCATTCATCTTAGGACGCTCTAATTTTAATATTTTTGGGCGTCCTTGGTCAAAACCGGTCTGACCGATTTGTACAACCGGTCTGACCGCTTTGGTACCGGTGTGACCGGTTGAGCAAACCAGTCTAACCGGTTTTGTCAGCACAGGAGTAACTGGTTCTTGTTCCGATTGTGAAGAACTTGTTTTCCCCCTAGTATTTTCCAGATTCTTATTAAGCTCATCGTCCTCTAACACATCTTCAATTTGGACGATGTCTTCTATATCACTTGAGGGTTTAGAACTTTTTTCCTCGAGACCAATTGATTTCAACTGGTCATTCTCTTGTTCATGAGCAAATTTCAATCGTCCGGAATCAATGGCCGATTGTATAATTTGGCGAAACATATTGCAATTACTAGTATCATGATCAAATAAATTGTGCCACTTGCAATACTTTCGATCTTTTAACTCAAGAGATGATGGACTAACTTTGTGATCAAAGAACTTAATAAAATTATTCTCTAGCAAGATATCAAATAAATTATCACACAAAGTTAGATCAAAAGTGTACTTTATTTTCTTTAACCGATGCTTTTGTGGAGAAGGCTTTAAGGTCAAGCAAACGAATTGTTCAGATTTCTCATCAACCCATTCGGCCATTCCTTTCTTCGCACTTCTCAAACCCAACGCTTTAGAGTTGATCACTCCATCGTCATCGGATTTCACAATGACTCTCAGTTTTGATCTTTTGCTTTTAAGTCCAGAATAACCATAAGCACACCATGAAGAGAAAAACTTTGACAATGATGATGTAGAGAATTTAAAAGTCAAAGTATTTCTGCGATCAGCCTTTCGAACTTTAACAATGCATTGGCTAATAGAGTCTGAATGTATGCTTTTGCTAACAAGTAAATTATCCTCAATCGATTTCTTAGAATTATTTATGATAGAATCATCAATAAATGAATTAATTCACAATGTATGATCTGATTGGGAATTGCTTGTAAAGCGTACCTTGCTGAACATGTTAGAGAGGCGAGGAACCTTGATGTATATGGCATCGTACTTCTCCTGATGGCAGCCCACAGCAGCTGGTGAGTGTAGAAACCGGTCAGACCAGATTATAGAACCGGTCAGACCGGTTTTTCCAGGTTTGCTGGAAATCACCAAGTCACGACATGTTAGTACCTTTTCCTTGCCTCCAACGCCATGATCTTCAGCATTTTGGTTGGATGAACTTTTTCCAGCCATGAGTTGGCATTTATTAATAATAGAATAATCACTAGAAAATTGCACAACTCCATGTGGGAATTCAAGCTCGGCTGTTTTCTTACTACTGATAAGATTTTGTACAACCAAACTTGTTTCTTTTGTTTGCACAGATCGAGATCATTCGGTTGTTGTAATTACCGAATTTTTAATCAAATCTTGATCGTTCTTTCATCCACTATCAACCGATGATGTAACCGGTTTTGTAGTTGCAAATCTCATTTCCTTGAATATAATATCAATGGATGGTAGTTCCATTACTTGAACCAATCCTTGCTCTGTTTCTTGGAAACAAGATTTATACAATCTTATTTGTGTTTCTACAAATTTGCTAAGCTTACCCTCAAGTTGCTTATCATTGTTAAATCTTTCAATCACGTCATTCCTAAGCTCAGCACATTTTGCATCCCACAAAGTATTTGGCTTTTGCAATATAGTAGAAACATTGTTCGGTGCAACCTTTTGTGCAAAATTATCAGCATGAACTTTCGGTAATGAAGAATGAGTAAGTACCGAAACTATGTGATGATGCACGAGATGAAACACATGCATGATTAATTTTGTGGATATGAATATGATCTTGCTGAATTCTCATCAATTCGGCTATAAGCATTGGAAACATCTGGAACCGAAATATGAGTATTAGCATTTGTATATGATACTGAATTTATACATTCATCTTCCACTCTGGCATATAATGGTTGAGAATAATTGGCCGGACATCTAAAATTAGTATGACCAATTTTCTCATTCATCGGAATGCTTTGAGTCAAATATTCTGAATTTGTTGCCGATGAATAATCATATGAAACACCTTGCTGAAGAGTATTAAAATCATTGGCACATGATGTCTCATAAAGATCAACCAAATTCACTATGTTAATTCGGTCTTGATAATTGTTCATCGGCATATGAACTTGTTCTGCAGCCGATGTGTAAAGATAATGTTGTATGTTGCTAGTAGTATCAAAATTCAAAGCATGCATATTTTTTGACAATGGCTTTTGCATATTAAATTCAGAATTATAATTTGCATAATTAAAACCATCTGAATAAGTACTAGCCGATGCAATATGCCTACTAGTATCAAATCTAGCAACGTCAACATAAGGATTCATGGTACTTGCAAAATAATTATTAGACATAGGTAATGTATTTGCAAATTGTACCTTGGGCTCATTGTAGTTCAACTGACGTGAAGTATATGGATAGCCCGCCATAATAAATTTTGATGCCTCTGATTATACAATAGATAAATCCAGAAATCCAAATAATCGAAGCAATCAATGACCGAAACCTTGCTTTTCTTCTGGTCTTTAATATTTAGCACCAAGCAAGAAACAATGCAAATGGCTTGAGCAGCCTGATGCAAAGAGACAAGTGTAGATGTAATAGGTTCCAAAAAACCAGATTCAACTACAGTGGCGAATCAAAGTAATAGATCAATTAGGTAAAAGGCTAGGGATCGATAACACGGTTTGAGCAACCAGATTTTCTTCCCCAGCGGAGTCGCCAAAAGTGTGTTGACGCTTTTTCAGGCCAACACACACGAATGCGCTAGACGCGCGGGTCGCGAACGGACCAAACGGCAGGATGTCGCCCAAACCGGTCAGACCGGTTTGGAAATCCGGTCAGACCGGTTTCCTAGGGTTTTTGCCGGATCGATCGTTCGTGAGGATAACTACCAAGCTTACGTGCTGTAGAACGACTAGGTTTACGAGCAAACCAGTAAAGAGATAATCAACGCACTTACGTTGCGAAGAACGACTAGTTTACGAGCAAACTAGCAAAGGTCGTCGAAGCTCTCGCCCGGGAGGGACCCCGTCAGGGCGTGGACGTCGCCGGCGTGTCCTAGGTCGACCAGCAAGCCTTAGGACGCCATCTATGACCGTGGAGATCAGAGGATGAACAGCATGGAGGTTGGAAGAGATTAGGGTTTGAGAGGTAAAAAGTAGAAGTAATGTTTGATTTGATTGTGGATCCTATCAATCGGCCACGAGCCCTTATATTTATAGGCCAGGGAGGTCTTACCCTTTAGGAGTCGAAACCCTAACAAATCTCGTGCTAAAATACAATTCCAACTCGGATTACACAGCCCAAAACTGGTCTGACCGGATTGGGAAACCGGTCTGACCGGTCTTCCCAGGTGTAATCTTCCCCAAGTCATAACTCTCTCATCCGGAATTCAAATCAGGCGTTCCACATATGCATTTTGATTGCCTCGATGAGAGCTACGCAATGGTGAAGTCCAAATCATATTTTGACAATGTTACCCAAACCGGTCTGACCGGTTTGTGCACACCGGTCAGACTGATTTGCACAACTCTGCCACTTTCGGGTGTCAACAGTAACTAAAAGAATTTATGCATACAAGTAAGTTTCTATAAAAATTTAGGCTACCAACCAGGGCAGCAGCACGGGCAGCCCGGGTGCCACTGTTGATCAGGATCTAGCCATAACCACACTAGGTCCAATGGGCATGGTCCATGTGGGCCGGACTCGTGTAGTTAAACATGGACCAAATTTTCACCTCGATGCCCTGAAATTGGTTGTCTTGCTGAACCAGAGGCTGCAATCTGGCCACCACATAATTAAGTCTCACATAAGCACTGTGGAGCTCAATAACTAATGGGAGGGGGAAACCTCCAGGGACCGCATGCTTACATTTACGGTCCACGTGCTTACAAGAAGGGCCCATGTACCGACCGATGGCACCAACCGTTTACCAAGTAGATTTGCCACGTCAGCGTAAAACCATGCTGAGGTCAACAATGCACACCCATTACCAAAGTCATGCGGTACACATGACATCATCATAGCACATGACATGTCACAAAGCATGATACATGCCACCCTTTTTTTCATATTCCATACATTGACATAGAACAAGCTTTATAATTGCTAGCATACCAAAGAAGGGGGCCAATATTGTGGTTTCATATGTGGCCCACCAAACTTGTCGGCCATGGCAGAGGGTGGCATTGGTGATGGCTAGGGGTGGATGTCGAGCCAGCTCGGCTCGTTTTGGCTCGGCTCGTCCGAGCTCATTCGCCAAACGAGCCAGCTCGGCTCGGCTCATTAAGGAAACGAGCAAAAATCCTGGTTCGGCTCGGCTTATTAAGCTCACGAGCTGGCTCGTTAAGCTCACGAGCTAGAATTAAATTTAAAATTACCACAACAATATATATAATATAAAAAACTATAGTATTTATATGGTCTTAATACCTACAAAATATACTCT
The DNA here is from genome assembly GCA_900205405.1 of Echinochloa crus-galli. NCBI lineage: Eukaryota > Viridiplantae > Streptophyta > Magnoliopsida > Poales > Poaceae > Echinochloa > Echinochloa crus-galli. Next base: position 463,767 of record OAMR01000374.1, on the reverse strand, counting down.
ATCATACTATAATATTAGAATATAACTATAACATCATTTAAAAATACACATATAGTATACATATATTATTATTAATTAATAATTTGTTTATTAGTCTATTAAACCTTCTAGCTCGTTTGGCTCGGGAGCAGCTCGCGAGCCGGGTCGAACTCGCTCGTTATACTAACGAGCAAAAACTCTTGCCCAGCTCGTTAGAAATATGCACCGAGCTGAGCCAAGTCGCGCCGAGCCGGCTACGATCCGAGCGAGCTAACGAGCTTCGAGCATTTTGTCCACACCTGGTGATGGCGAGGCTGAAGAGCAACTGATGATGAGTTGGCAGACCACGTCCATGGCGGCCGTCGTTGAGACGTGTATTTCTAATCGGGTGGAGCGGAGGTAATGGTGAATCGATTTCGTTTTGTACAGGAGCCAGAGCGACTTAGGCTTCTATGCTACCTTTATGGACCCGAATGAGTCTAGCACGGGCCATTAATAGATGCCACCACAAGGACCTAGGAAAATATTTAGGAGACAAATACCATAATATTGTTGAGGTGTGTTTTTCTTGTTGGAACAAGGTATGATAGAGACGCATTGATATCCTCGATGAGTGGATGCAGCGACCATATAAACAGTGTTTTCTTAATTGCACGAACAAACATCAGTAGATGTAATAATCATATGAACATATTTGGTTTCCGTGAGAGAATGCAGCGGCCTTTTGCCAAAGACTGATACGTGGGCCAGCGTGGCTGCATTACATCACCCAACCATTTGAGCATATCGTCCATCAGGCCAGGTGAAGAGTGTTTTCTTGCATCACCATGTGCAGGTTGCTTCCACCCAGCTTACAACCAAAAGATGTTTTTCTCATTATAAGAATGCACTATAATAGTAGAGATCCCTCGACCAAACAAACTCAAAGTTTTTTTAGAGGTTTGGAAGGAAAATCTGAATTTTTCCATAAACAAAAGAGAAAAATCTTGGTTTCAAAAGCTATGAAGTGTTTTGGTGCACCTTAAAGTCCTATTTGAACCATGTGAGTGATTGAGGAAAAAAAAGCAATTTCACTATCTTTAAGGATAGACATTCATCTTTCACTCTAATCTATATGTTTTGTTGTAACTTGTAAGCAATGGATTTATGAAAAAAGGTTTTTTTAATTGCACTTATCTTTTTTTTAATAATGGAAATTAATCCAGCCTCGACCCCAAGGGCTACGGCCAAAGTTTACAAACGAGCAGCACTTCCGTCTGCTAACTCACCCAAGCATAAAAAACAAACCACAGCATAAAGTTTGAAGATAAATTAGACTGTAATCTTATTGCTAAATCTCTATCCATAGTAGGCGAAAAAACGCATTGCCAAAGCCTCCAGCAATTGACATGCCTCCGTTATTGCTCGTTTATCTTGCTCGTGCCGTTGTAGCTGAGCCCAGAACCGCAACCAGTATGTCCCTCTGAACGGTACCTATATGAGTCATTGCTGCCCCAGCCTTACGTTTCATAGCTAACTCCAGAGAATCCTCACCGCTAGAGGTCGCCGGACGTTTGCAACGTCAATGGCCAGCATCCACCACCTCCGAAATAGCCGTCAATGCAGCCACGTCCTCGCCTAGGTCACCTAGGCCGTCCTCCATCGTGCTGTCTACAGCCTGTTGCAGCGATGGCCGAACCTGCTCCTCAGGAAATTTCCCAACCGGTCCACCTGGCTGTGTTGCTGCTGCCAGATCGCCACTAAGCTCCGACCCCAAACCGAACTCTGCTGCTAGCTGGCTGCCCCCACCCGAAGTATGCTGCCTAGGTGGTGTTTTTGCCGCCTCATTATTTTTCCCTCCCGAACCTTTATGGTCCAGTCCTTTCCCACTCTCCTTAGCTGACTGGTCCTCCTCCCGCCCTCACTGTCTCCACCATTAGAATCCATGTCCATGGGAATTGGGTTGTCATCATTATTATTTACTTCCACCAGAAGTTGCAAACCACACAATGCTTCCCCAATCACCACGTCCACATGTTGTGGAATGATATTAGGATCCAGAACTGACACCCTGACACGGCATCTGTCCTACTTCCTTATGAAAGCCATATCAACCTCCCTGGTCACTCCCAAGATGGAGCCAACTGCCAAAATCACCTCATATTCCCTCAGATCATCGAGTAATCCAGTGAATTGTACCCAAATCTTTGGGAGCACATATTTGACCCCATCTCCACCTAGCTCCTCAATCTTCAGCGTTATATCAGGGAATTTTGTATGCAATAAACCCCATTCCATCATCCGCTGCAACTCTGCCCTAGTACGAAACACTGTTCGGAATGTGTTCACTGCTAGCTCCTGAACCACCCACTTCCACTGTCCAGGAATTAAGCGTTCCATCTCTGAAGTCACATTAGCTGCTGTAAGTGTGCCCCCATTAACATGAATCACAGCAGCATTTGACTCGCCCTTGTTCTTGCGGTTGCTAGGTGCCTGGATATAGTAAAATCTCAATCCATCAACAGCATACCCACATGTCGCAGCAAATGGTTTCTCTGCCCTAAATCGAGGACAGCGCACCGTGGAATGATCTTTCTTGTCACATATCTCACAAAACACCTCCGTAGTACAATCCGCCATCGTATGTCCTTTGGTGTAACAACGATAGCAGTAGGGTTGCTTTCCTGACTTTGTAGCTCCCATAGTCGACGACTCAGTCACCTCCATGTTACCAGACATATGAGATTTGGACAGGACAGTAGCACCCTTTGCTTGTGATGTCTGAACATGTTCCTTGCCCTTGCTCTCCACCGCTTGTCCACTCCCTTGCAGCACCGAAAATGCTTGCTGTAACAGGCACGCTGCTTGAGCCGCGTGATCCGAGGATGACGATGCCAACATCTCCTGTAGCGCAGACATCACTTGAGCAGCATCAGTCCTGCCCGCCTGAGACAATGCAAGTGCTACTTGCCCCGGCGCTGCCTGACCTGGCGCTGCGTGCCCCGGCGCTGCCTGCCCTGATGGGGCCTGCCCCGGTGTTGCCTGACCCGGCGTTGTGTGCTCCGTCGTGGTTGTCTGCCTCTGCCAGTTACCCCCATAACCAGAGCCCCCACCATACGGCCGGCGACCACCAGAGCATGCATCGAACCTGCCGCCAGCATAGCGTCCGCCCATGTAGTGGCCACCGCGACGCCCACCATAGCCAGCGCCATAGCCTCCACCATACCCTCCACCAATACCAGGATGGAAGGGTCCTTGGAAACCCCCACGGCCTACCATCCCACTCTATCCGTTGGCATAACCACCCCTCTGCCCGTTGCGCCTCCCCTGCCTCCGTGCTCCATTGGCCTCCTCACAACGTCGGCGTACGACCTCTCGAAGGAGCTCGCGGCGGCTGCGTGTGGTGCCCTAGGGTTGAGAGCACTCGTTCCTGTTCTGGCGAAGAGAGCGACGAGCCCCTGGGTAGGCCGATACGGCACCCTCGGACTGTGCCATCGCCGTCTTGGGCTGGGAGTCAGGGTGGAAGGCGGCCCAACAATCAAAGTCGGCCCAGCACTCTGAATTAGAGACGGTCCAACAGACCCTGGAGCCGGCCCACCCGTCCCCATCGGGAATTCGGAATTTGAATAGACCGATGATTTCGCTCCCGATCCCTGCGGATCGAAGGACCTACTCGTCGTCACCGTCTCCGGCGACCTCGCCGGAGAGGAAGACTGCTTGGATGATGATCGAAGAGAGGATCGCTGAATTACCTTGGCTCCGGCCATCGCGTCGCCGAGAGTGCACGGTGGCGAGACCCGCGGCGGCAGTAGGGGCCCCGCCATGGCTTGCCCGACGGACGACCTCGCACCAAAGCCTCCATGATCCTGTCCGCCAGCTCTCCTTCTCCTTGCTTCCTTCGTGCATGGTTCACCCCCAACACCTGTTCCGCACGGATGATCTGAGGGATTGTAAAGCCTGCTTGTTGAGCCCTCGCCATGAGTTCCAGCGTTTCAATGGACGCCACTGATCCCGGTGTTCCCACCGATTGATCCTCGTCCTCAGAATCGGTCTCAGAGTCTTCATCGCCAATCGACCAGAACTTCGAACGCGTTGCCGATTCCTCGATGCCATGGACAACTTTCGCCGTCCGTACCGAAGCCGCCTGGATCAACTCCGCTTGCCAATGTAGTTGCTCGCCGGCGAGGATGCGGTCTGCCTCCGATCAGAGGTCAGCCACACCTGGCCCCGACTCCGGCCGGGTGGCCGACGCCAGAGTCAGCCGGCGAACCCGCAATCGCCGCACCATCGCCTCACCCTTTAATTGCACTTATCTACTTTTTTGCTATAAATTATGGTTCCACCTGACTTAGTATCTCAAAATAAAGTTCGTTGGTTGATTAAAGTCTTCCCGGCCCCATTTTGATTCACTAGTTCATCTTTGAATCAAAGGCCTTGTTTAGATGTTAGAATTGGGAGGTTGAAATTGGGAGTAAGATGTCACTTCGTAATCGTTGCGCTACTATAGCATTTCGTTTGTATTTGTGAAAAATTATCCAAAAATTGATTAATTAGGCTCAAAATGTTGTCTCACAGAGTACAACAAAACTGTGCAATTAGTTTTTGATTTTATCTACATTTAGTACTCCATGTATGTTATGACATTTTGATGTGACGGTAAATCTTCTTTATGCATAGTGTATTTGGGAGTTGCTTTTTGGAACTAAACAAGGCCTTAGTCCTTGGGGTGTGTTTAGTTCCCGCGCAAAGTTTGGTCGAAAAGTCGCATCGAGTCAAATCAGACACTGTAACGCACTGTAGCATTTTTCGTTTGTTTGTGATAATTGTTATTCTATCATGACTTTGTAGCATTTCGTTTGTATTTGTAAAAAATTATCCAAAAATTGATCAATTAGGCTCAAAATGTCAGTCTCGTAGAGTACAACAAAACTGTGCAATTAGTTTTTGATTTTATCTACATTTAGTACTCCATGTATGTTATGACATTTTGATGTGACGGTAAATCTTCTTTATGCATAGTGTATTTGGGAGTTGCTTTTTGGAACTAAACAAGGCCTTAGTCCTTGGGGTGTGTTTAGTTCCCGCGCAAAGTTTGGTCGAAAAGTCGCATCGAGTCAAATCAGACACTGTAACGCACTGTAGCATTTTTCGTTTGTTTGTGATAATTGTTATTCTATCATGACTTAACTAGGCTCTCTTGTCATGTACATCAAAACAAGGCCAAAGTTGATTCAAAACGAAATCAAAGAAGAAAAAAATGCAATTTCACGTCATGTGTTCCCAAAACGAAACCCTAGGAGCCTTGTTATTTGAACCGGACCGGACCGGCGGTTCGTCCGGAAAAACCGGAAACCGGCGGCCCTCTCGGTCCGGTTCGGCTAAAAGACCGGTAAGCAAGCGAACCGGAGAATATTCGGTCAAACCGGCGGTTTTATTGTAAAACCGGACGGTTTTTAATCCAATCAAACCGAACGAACCGGCCTCCATGCGAAGAGCCAGCGCGTTGGGCTAAGAAAATGGGCCCGGTATGCGGTGTTGGGCTCAGAAAATGTGGGGAGGGTGGCCCAATAGAAGTTAATGTGCAAAAACATGCAGCGAGCTGACCAGTAGAGCACTTTCGGCTATGTGTTTAGTGATGATATTAAATTTAATTGAAACGTTAAAACCAGTGGTCCAACCGACTCAGACCATTGAACCAATAAACCGAACACCTCGGCGGTTCGATTACCGGTCCAGTTCAAATAACTATGCCTAGGAGGCTACCTAATCCCCACTCCCCACTTTGTCTAAAAAATCCCCACTCCCCGCTAGGCCACTCACCAGCTCCCCCCAGTCCGGCGCCACACCAAGCAAGAACTCCTTTCCCCAGCCCAAAGCCTCGTCCCCCACGGTCCACGGAACAAGGCGGCCGCCATGGACCGGCAGCAGCCGCCGCCGCTGATCACCATGGAGTCCATGCTGTGCGAGCTGGTCGGTCACGGCATGGGCGCAGAGATGCTGAACCCCGCCATGGACCTCATGTACGACGTCCTGCGCTGCTTCCTCCCCCGCCCGCCCGTCTCCGCCGTCGCCTCCCTCTCCGCCGACCCCTCGCCCCGCGGCGGCGGCTGCGAGGACCGCCTCAGCGCCCTCCCAGATGGGATCCTCCGCAACATCGTCTCGCGGCTCCCCGTCAAGGACGCCGCGCGCACCGCCGTGCTCTCCTCACGCTGGTGCCCGCTCTGGCGCTCCGCGCCGCTCGCTCTCGTCGACGCGCACCTCCTCCAATCGGCCGGCGGCGAGGACTCGCCCCCGCGCTCGGGCTCCGGCTCCGTCACCGCCGCGGTGTCCCGCGTCCTGGAGACCCACCGGAGGCCCCTTCCGCTGCGTCCACCTCACCCGCACCTCCATGGGCGCGCACCGCGCCGAGCTCAAGCTCTGGCTCAACCTCCTCGCCGCCAAGGGCGTCGAGGAGTTCGTCTTCGTCAACCGCCCCTGGCCGCTCGACGTTCCCCTCCCCGCCACGATCTTCAGGCTCCCCTCCGTCAAGCGTCTCTACCTCGGGTCTTGGAGGTTCCCTAGCACCGCGACTCTCCCCCGCGGCACGGCGTTCCCGCACCTGCTTGAGCTCGGCCTCGGCTGCGTCGCCCTGGAGGAGAAGGACCTCAATTTCATCCTCGCCAAGAGCCCCGTCCTGGAGACCCTGGTGGTGTACTCGAGCCAGAAACATGTGAACCTCCGCATCATCGCACGCAGCCTGCGCTGCGTTCAGCTGTGCATGTGCATTGTCCATGACATCTCCGTGGTGGATGCCCCGAGTCTGGAGCGGCTCTTCCTGTGGGAGGTGCGGATTCCTCACGCACGCCATGAGAAAGTCCACACAAGGGTCAAGTTTGGCCATGCGCCCAAGCTGCGATTTGTGGGATACTTGGAGCCCGGAGTACATGTTCTTGAGGTTGGCAACACCACCATCAAGGTGCTGTTCCACACTCCCTTTGTTTCAGCGATGATTACTACTAGTTTACACCAAGCCGTCAAAGGCTGTGCTGTGTTCATTGAAAATTTGTATGAATTGCAGGTTGATACACGGGCAAGCCCAAGAACCATCATCCCAAGCGTCAAGACACTGGCCTTGAAGGTGCATTTTGAAGTTCGCAATGAAGCCAAGATGATTCCCAGTTTCCTCAGATGCTTTCCAAATATCGAGACGCTGCATATCAAGGTGAACTGAACGGCTCCTCCCTTGGTTATATTGGCATATAACCAGCATTTGATTGCTGCTGAGATGAATGATTGACCACTGGTCTGCAGTCTGAGAAAACTGATCAACCAGCCGGTAAGCTCAATCAGAAGTTCTGGCAAGAGACCAATGGCATCGAATGCGTGCTGTCACACATCAGAGAGACGGTTTTCCATGAGTACCGTGGGGAGCGCAGCGAATTTGCCTTCGTGAAGTTCATCCTGGAGAATGCACAGGTCCTGCGGGAGATGGTCATTGTATTTTTCGAAGGAAGTTTGTCTTCAGGCGACAATGCTGCTGTCAAACTGATGAAGGATCTGTCTTCTGTGAAAAAGGCCAGTGAAAATTGTAGACTGGTGATCTCGGAGAGCAGTATCTCTAGGGGTGGCCCTTCTTGGAGCTGCCAAGTAGCATCTAATTTTGATGTTGCTGACCCTTTTCATTACTGCTGCTGAACCCAGCATGGCCTGTATGTCTCCAAGCTAGATTTTTTCTGGAAGTAGATTGTGTTCTGTTCCAAGAAATTGTTTGGCACGTATTTTTCTGAAGAGAAAGTGCAGGTTTCCTAGCTAGTAGCACATGTAGCATGAGAAGCCAAGTGCTGAAGCTAGCAGGACTAAGACTATTTCGATGGTTGATGTACTTGATAATTTGGTACTAGTACTACTACTTGTGATCCTATGGTTATTCTGGTTTATTGTAATGTGGTGTGGCCGCCATTGCAGTGATCCAACCTATGTTTTGATTGATTGAGCATAAATTCAGATGATGGCAGAAAGAGTGCAAATTGTACTTTCTTTGCCAAACTCTGTTTAATCAATCAGGCCCAAATTTGTGGGTTACGGCTTTGAACTTATTGCGCTCCTTGTTGCTTCAGATTTTCAACATGATGCAGTCATCCTTTTTGTCTTTCAGATGCCGTCCATTCTACCCTGTATTCACAGATATCTAGTAGGGGCCTAATTCCATGCAGCATACCACCATTAGTCATTCTAGAGTCTTGTATATATTCTCTTGCTACTGAAGAAGTAAGCATCATATGAACAACCGAATTAACTAACTGTCGGGTTCTGACTTCTGACCCGCAGCTGCTTTGGAAGATTTCAGGCATTTTTTGGGGCACAGCACAAGTTCTGCAATGACATTTCCAACTATCTGAGTGGCTACACACACGTTGCCACTGTAATGGACCAGACAGTTTTCCTCGTCAGGGCAGATACATTTGCTACACGTCAGTGGTCTCATAGGTCGTCTCATGCAGCGCCACGTAGGATTTTCGCTAATGTGGAGGAGAGAGAGCGAGGTGAGAAAATGAGGTCATTGTTTTGCGAAACAACTTCCTCGTGAGCTAAAATTTAGAACTATGAGACAACTCCCCCCACCATTGCACGAGTTTTGTTGCCATGCAGCCAATGATATTTCTTTATTTCCCCATAAATTAAGGGATTTTGTATTACTATGACACAACTAAAACAACAGCCTATTGTATAGATTGTCTGATAAGTTGTCTCAAGATTACGTATCACTGCAGGAGACCGCCTATTAGATGGCGCTAACGTACTTGCACTCATGCGCCCGCGAGGAACTCGCTTCGGACATTTGGCCCACGACGGCAAGCTGCCAACCTCCAAACCCTAGCCAGCTTCTTCCTACAGCGCCCCAACACCCGACGGCCACCTCATCGCTAGAGCGTTGACTGTTGACTCCACTCCACCTAGTCCCGCACCGGCCAAACCCTCGAATCCTCTTCGTCCGCCATGGGCAAGCTCGTCGAGGATGCCCAGAACTGGAGCTGGTACCCCGGCGCCGCAACCTCCTCCCTCTCATCCGCAGTGGCCGAGGCGGCGCCCTCCGACGGCGTGGACCGCATCAGCGCCCTCCCGGACGACCTCCTCCGCGACGTCGTCTCCCGCCTCCCGGCCCGGGACGGCGCTCGCGTCCCGCTGGCGCTCCGCCCCGCTCGTCCTCCGCGACTCCGACTTCCTCCTCGCCTACAACTTCGGCGACGACAGCGCGCGCGCCGCCGCGGCCGCGGTCATCGGCCGCGTCCTCGCCGACCACCCGGGCCCCTTCCGCAAGGTCCAGCTAACCTGCTGCGTGTTCAGGTCTCAGGGGAGGGAGCTCGCGGAGTGGGCGCGCCTCCTGGCTTCCAAATGCGTGCGGGACGTGCGGGACCTCGTCCTCGTCGACATCGAAGGTTCTTTCCCAGGCGTGGATCGCCCCCTCCCCGATGACATCCTGAGCTGCGCTTCGCTCCATCGCCTATTCCTCGGCTACTGTATTTTCCCGGATACCACTGCCGTCGTCCACGGCGGCACTGATGTAGTCTTCCCCCTCCTCAAGGACCTCGTCATGCACAAGACCGACATGAGGGATCAGGACCTCGGGCACATGCTCGCCTGCAGTCCCAAGCTGAAAAGACTGGCACTCATGTCAATTAGCAGATTGCCACAACGCATCCGCCTCCGCGGCCCAAACCTCCACTGCATGGTCCTCTGGATGTCTGTGGCAGAGGAGCTCGCCGTGGTGGATGCCCCGCGTCTGGAGCGGCTCATCCTGTGGAATACGTGTGCTGGCAATGAGTCAGGTGACAATATGGTGGTCAAGATTGATTGCGCATCAGAGCTGCTTGTGCTTGGTTACTTGGAGCCCAGAGTTCACCAGCTGCAGATTGGCAACGTTATCATCAATGTACTAGTACCTTTCATCTCTTCCGGAAGCAACCTTAATTATTTGATCTATATGTACGGTTGTCTTGGTTGTCCATGACATTTCCTTTTGTACATTGCAAAATGCAGGCTCAGACAAAGGCAAGCTCAAGTTCCATTGTTGCAAGCGTCAAGATCCTAGCTTTAAAGGTGAATCTTGGTGTCTTCAAGGATGTTAATATGCTGCTCGCCTTTCTGGAATGCTTTCCCAACATTGAGACACTGCACATTGAGGTGAAATGACATGAATTTGTATTCACATCATTAATAATT
>OAMR01000374.1:434052-451102 GCA_900205405.1 Echinochloa crus-galli | reverse complement strand
AATTATTAATGATGTGAATACAAATTCATGTCATTTCACCTCAATGTGCAGTGTCTCAATGTTGGGAAAGCATTCCAGAAAGGCGAGCAGCATATTAACATCCTTGAAGACACCAAGATTCACCTTTAAAGCTAGGATCTTGACGCTTGCAACAATGGAACTTGAGCTTGCCTTTGTCTGAGCCTGCATTTTGCAATGTACAAAAGGAAATGTCATGGACAACCAAGACAACCGTACATATAGATCAAATAATTAAGGTTGCTTCCGGAAGAGATGAAAGGTACTAGTACATTGATGATAACGTTGCCAATCTGCAGCTGGTGAACTCTGGGCTCCAAGTAACCAAGCACAAGCAGCTCTGATGCGCAATCAATCTTGACCACCATATTGTCACCTGACTCATTGCCAGCACACGTATTCCACAGGATGAGCCGCTCCAGACGCGGGGCATCCACCACGGCGAGCTCCTCTGCCACAGACATCCAGAGGACCATGCAGTGGAGGTTTGGGCCGCGGAGGCGGATGCGTTGTGGCAATCTGCTAATTGACATGAGTGCCAGTCTTTTCAGCTTGGGACTGCAGGCGAGCATGTGCCCGAGGTCCTGATCCCTCATGTCGGTCTTGTGCATGACGAGGTCCTTGAGGAGGGGGAAGACTACATCAGTGCCGCCGTGGACGACGGCAGTGGTATCCGGGAAAATACAGTAGCCGAGGAATAGGCGATGGAGCGAAGCGCAGCTCAGGATGTCATCGGGGAGGGGGCGATCCACGCCTGGGAAAGAACCTTCGATGTCGACGAGGACGAGGTCCCGCACGTCCCGCACGCATTTGGAAGCCAGGAGGCGCGCCCACTCCGCGAGCTCCCTCCCCTGAGACCTGAACACGCAGCAGGTTAGCTGGACCTTGCGGAAGGGGCCCGGGTGGTCGGCGAGGACGCGGCCGATGACCGCGGCCGCGGCGGCGCGCGCGCTGTCGTCGCCGAAGTTGTAGGCGAGGAGGAAGTCGGAGTCGCGGAGGACGAGCGGGGCGGAGCGCCAGCGGGACGCGAGCGCCGTCCCGGGCCGGGAGGCGGGAGACGACGTCGCGGAGGAGGTCGTCCGGGAGGGCGCTGATGCGGTCCACGCCGTCGGAGGGCGCCGCCTCGGCCACTGCGGATGAGAGGGAGGAGGTTGCGGCGCCGGGGTACCAGCTCCAGTTCTGGGCATCCTCGACGAGCTTGCCCATGGCGGACGAAGAGGATTCGAGGGTTTGGCCGGTGCGGGACTAGGTGGAGTGGAGTCAACAGTCAACGCTCTAGCGATGAGGTGGCCGTCGGGTGTTGGGGCGCTGTAGGAAGAAGCTGGCTAGGGTTTGGAGGTTGGCAGCTTGCCGTCGTGGGCCAAATGTCCGAAGCGAGTTCCTCGCGGGCGCATGAGTGCAAGTACGTTAGCGCCATCTAATAGGCGGTCTCCTGCAGTGATACGTAATCTTGAGACAACTTATCAGACAATCTATACAATAGGCTGTTGTTTTAGTTGTGTCATAGTAATACAAAATCCCTTAATTTATGGGGAAATAAAGAAATATCATTGGCTGCATGGCAACAAAACTCGTGCAATGGTGGGGGGAGTTGTCTCATAGTTCTAAATTTTAGCTCACGAGGAAGTTGTTTCGCAAAACAATGACCTCATTTTCTCACCTCGCTCTCTCTCCTCCACATTAGCGAAAATCCTACGTGGTCTCATAGGTCGTCTCATGCAGCGCCACGTAGGATTTTCGCTAATGTGGAGGAGAGAGAGCGAGGTGAGAAAATGAGGTCATTGTTTTGCGAAACAACTTCCTCGTGAGCTAAAATTTAGAACTATGAGACAACTCCCCCCACCATTGCACGAGTTTTGTTGCCATGCAGCCAATGATATTTCTTTATTTCCCCATAAATTAAGGGATTTTGTATTACTATGACACAACTAAAACAACAGCCTATTGTATAGATTGTCTGATAAGTTGTCTCAAGATTACGTATCACTGCAGGAGACCGCCTATTAGATGGCGCTAACGTACTTGCACTCATGCGCCCGCGAGGAACTCGCTTCGGACATTTGGCCCACGACGGCAAGCTGCCAACCTCCAAACCCTAGCCAGCTTCTTCCTACAGCGCCCCAACACCCGACGGCCACCTCATCGCTAGAGCGTTGACTGTTGACTCCACTCCACCTAGTCCCGCACCGGCCAAACCCTCGAATCCTCTTCGTCCGCCATGGGCAAGCTCGTCGAGGATGCCCAGAACTGGAGCTGGTACCCCGGCGCCGCAACCTCCTCCCTCTCATCCGCAGTGGCCGAGGCGGCGCCCTCCGACGGCGTGGACCGCATCAGCGCCCTCCCGGACGACCTCCTCCGCGACGTCGTCTCCCGCCTCCCGGCCCGGGACGGCGCTCGCGTCCCGCTGGCGCTCCGCCCCGCTCGTCCTCCGCGACTCCGACTTCCTCCTCGCCTACAACTTCGGCGACGACAGCGCGCGCGCCGCCGCGGCCGCGGTCATCGGCCGCGTCCTCGCCGACCACCCGGGCCCCTTCCGCAAGGTCCAGCTAACCTGCTGCGTGTTCAGGTCTCAGGGGAGGGAGCTCGCGGAGTGGGCGCGCCTCCTGGCTTCCAAATGCGTGCGGGACGTGCGGGACCTCGTCCTCGTCGACATCGAAGGTTCTTTCCCAGGCGTGGATCGCCCCCTCCCCGATGACATCCTGAGCTGCGCTTCGCTCCATCGCCTATTCCTCGGCTACTGTATTTTCCCGGATACCACTGCCGTCGTCCACGGCGGCACTGATGTAGTCTTCCCCCTCCTCAAGGACCTCGTCATGCACAAGACCGACATGAGGGATCAGGACCTCGGGCACATGCTCGCCTGCAGTCCCAAGCTGAAAAGACTCGCACTCATCTCAAGCAGATTGCCACAACGCATCCGCCTCCGCGGCCCAAACCTCCACTGCATGGTCCTCTGGATGTCTGTGGCAGAGGAGCTCGCCGTGGTGGATGCCCCGCGTCTGGAGCGGCTCATCCTGTGGAATACGTGTGCTGGCAATGAGTCAGGTGACAATATGGTGGTCAAGATTGATTGCGCATCAGAGCTGCTTGTGCTTGGTTACTTGGAGCCCAGAGTTCACCAGCTGCAGATTGGCAACGTTATCATCAATGTACTAGTACCTTTCATCTCTTCCGGAAGCAACCTTAATTATTTGATCTATATGTACGGTTGTCTTGGTTGTCCATGACATTTCCTTTTGTACATTGCAAAATGCAGGCTCAGACAAAGGCAAGCTCAAGTTCCATTGTTGCAAGCGTCAAGATCCTAGCTTTAAAGGTGAATCTTGGTGTCGTCAAGGATGTTAATATGCTGCTCACCTTTCTGGAATGCTTGAGGTGAAACGACATGAATTTGTATTCAGATAATTGATCATTAGCATCAGACTGTGTCCTCCATGTTTATCTGTATTCTGTAGTTAAATTCATCACTGATTTTGCAGTCTTCCATGCTTGGTGAAACCACTGGTATGCTCGATGCCAAATTCTGGACGGGGGTCCGTCCTATTGAATGTCTGAAGGAACATGTCAAGAAAATTGTCATCCATGAATTCCGAGGGGACCGAAGCGAGTGCCAATTCCTCATGTTCATTGCTATGCGTGTAGAGAAGCTGCAGTTTCTGCTGCCTATGTTGACCAAAGAAAAATCAACTTCGACAGATGAGTGGATGAGGTGAGCTGCCGATTGAAGATTCTATTTGCGTCTATAAGGCTGTGGGGCACTGAAGACTGTCAAGTGTTGCTGATGGGATCTAAAAAGAAGAATGCTTTGAGCTTCTGTAGAGCATCTGATCTATCAATCAACGATCCGTTTATGTGATGAACTTGAAGAAAGATACAAATTCCATGATGTAAGACCTTTGTTGCGTTTTCAGCTTAGGCAATTAAGCGTAGTGCTCATTTTAGTGTGTTGCTAATTCCTCTCTGAAGTTTGGCAGGTTTCAAGCAGCATAAATAGTTGTAAGAGTTGAAGTTAGCTGTTAGCATGGCTCATGGTTCACTCAAATTACTACTTTTGTAACGGGGTTATCGAATTTCTGCGATATGCACTGTTTCATATCTAATTAAGCAGTTTAAGCTCCACGTTGGGATTGATATTGTTTTGTGGCTTGTAATTCACTATACTGTAATTATACTGTAATGCTATGTCCATTGAAAATGTTCCATTCATCAGTTGGAACCACACTCTATGGCCTGCTGAAGTCATGCAGGGAGTTATTTCAAATCCATCTGTCATCACAGTTACTCTATGATGTTTATATTATACTCCCTCCGTCCCAAAATAAAGTGTTCATTTAAAAAATCAAGACAGATTAGTAGTCATGACAAATAATTATGTTACCTTCATTGGAACTATAAAAGTAGCATTAACTAACTTTATATTAAGATGTGCATCCCTAAAAGCTAAATAAACACTCTTTGTAGGACAAAATTTGAATGCTACATGAACACTTATTTGGTTTCTTCTACCGTAATTCCCTTTTATTTTGGCATATTTAAAGATAATTTAAGCTAATGAATCGGACTGGTGACATCAATGCTGTAATTGTGATTTCCGTGTTGTACATTTAATAGCGTACTGATATTCCTAGACATTCGTGAGCAACTATCTACAAGTCGCACCATTATCTTTATGTTTAACGTTGAAGTTCTGTTTCTGTGTGGAGAGATTAAGACCTGTGATTGGGACTGTAAATCTAACCAGTTCCAGGCGCAGGCAATGCTAGAGCTTGTGCTGAGCAGGTAACGCCGTCTTCCAGACTTTTGGTTAGATAGTTCTGCTGTTGAACAGAGCTTGTGTGTGTCTTACACTCTAACATAGTAACATGGTGAATGGTGATTACTGCATTGAGGTCGAATGAGCGAAGTGCGAGAATTGTGTTTCCAATGCAACCATATGTGTTTGTTCTAAAAAACCTCCCCTATTTTCCTGACATTTTTCTGCGTATCATGATAATCCACATAAGAGGACATAAAATAGCACTAGTACGTAGTTGCAGGAAAACGGCAGTGGATGCTACACAGAATTGCATTATGCGGCGTCCATCCAGGTCACATTATTTCTGTTAGAAAAATGGGCTTGCGTTTGAATATGTTTGATTCACGGCAAGAATTGGCCCACGACAGTGTACCAAACCCTAGGCTTCCTCTTACACAGTGCCCGCACGCGCACCACACGTGACACTCCCTCCAGTCCAGTGGGGGATTGCCGCTGCTTCCCCCCTCGCTCTCGCGGCCAAGGTTTTCAATTCCGGTAGAAAAAAAATTTCGGGACCCAGCGAAAAAATCAAAATTCCGGGAATTTCGGGTCATTTTTCGGGTACCGTAGCATTTTATTTTTTAAAAAATAATTAAATTTGCACTAAAAATAAAATTTCGGATGATTTTTTCCGTTCCGGTACCCAGCGAAAAAACCGAAATTTCGGGTATTCCGCGAAATTCCGGCCGGAATTGTGAACCTGAGTCGCGGCTCGCCGCACCAACGAAAAATTCCAAACCCTCTCCGCCCACCATGGCCGGCAAGCTCGTCGAGGACCTCTTCAGCTGGGACCCCCGCAACGCCGACGCCATAAAAGTAGCATTAACTAACTTTATATTAAGATGTGCATCCCTAAAAGCTAAATAAACACTCTTTGTAGGACAAAATTTGAATGCTACATGAACACTTATTTGGTTTCTTCTACCGTAATTCCCTTTTATTTTGGCATATTTAAAGATAATTTAAGCTAATGAATCGGACTGGTGACATCAATGCTGTAATTGTGATTTCCGTGTTGTACATTTAATAGCGTACTGATATTCCTAGACATTCGTGAGCAACTATCTACAAGTCGCACCATTATCTTTATGTTTAACGTTGAAGTTCTGTTTCTGTGTGGAGAGATTAAGACCTGTGATTGGGACTGTAAATCTAACCAGTTCCAGGCGCAGGCAATGCTAGAGCTTGTGCTGAGCAGGTAACGCCGTCTTCCAGACTTTTGGTTAGATAGTTCTGCTGTTGAACAGAGCTTGTGTGTGTCTTACACTCTAACATAGTAACATGGTGAATGGTGATTACTGCATTGAGGTCGAATGAGCGAAGTGCGAGAATTGTGTTTCCAATGCAACCATATGTGTTTGTTCTAAAAAACCTCCCCTATTTTCCTGACATTTTTCTGCGTATCATGATAATCCACATAAGAGGACATAAAATAGCACTAGTACGTAGTTGCAGGAAAACGGCAGTGGATGCTACACAGAATTGCATTATGCGGCGTCCATCCAGGTCACATTATTTCTGTTAGAAAAATGGGCTTGCGTTTGAATATGTTTGATTCACGGCAAGAATTGGCCCACGACAGTGTACCAAACCCTAGGCTTCCTCTTACACAGTGCCCGCACGCGCACCACACGTGACACTCCCTCCAGTCCAGTGGGGGATTGCCGCTGCTTCCCCCCTCGCTCTCGCGGCCAAGGTTTTCAATTCCGGTAGAAAAAAAATTTCGGGACCCAGCGAAAAAATCAAAATTCCGGGAATTTCGGGTCATTTTTCGGGTACCGTAGCATTTTATTTTTTAAAAAATAATTAAATTTGCACTAAAAATAAAATTTCGGATGATTTTTTCCGTTCCGGTACCCAGCGAAAAAACCGAAATTTCGGGTATTCCGCGAAATTCCGGCCGGAATTGTGAACCTGAGTCGCGGCTCGCCGCACCAACGAAAAATTCCAAACCCTCTCCGCCCACCATGGCCGGCAAGCTCGTCGAGGACCTCTTCAGCTGGGACCCCCGCAACGCCGACGCCGACACCGTCCCCTCCCTCTCCTCCGTCGAGGCCGAGGCCGCGCCCGCCGACGGCGTCGACCGCATCAGCGCCCTCCCGGACGAACTCCTCCGCGACGTCGTCTCCCGCCTCCCCGTCCGCGACGGCGCGCGCACCGCCGCGCTCTCGTCCCGTGGCTCCCGCTCTGGCGCTCCGCCCCGCTCGTCCTCCGCGACGCTGCCTCCTTCGACGACCAGCGCGCGCGCGTCGCCGCCGCCGCCGCCGTTGGCCGCGCCCTCGCCGTCCACCCGGGCCCGTTCCGCAAGGTCCAGCTCACCGGCTGCGTCTCCGGGTCCCGAAAGCGGGAGATAGCGGAGTGGGCGCGCCTCCTCGCCGCCAAGGATGTGGGGGACCTCGTCCTCCTCGACGTCGACGTTCCGACCGAGGGCGTTCTCCGGCGCCTCCCCGACGACATCCTCAGCTGCGCTTCGCTCCATCGGCTGTTCCTCGGCTACTGGATCCTCCCGGACACCGCCGCCCTCGTCCACCGTGGAACCAATGTAGTGTTCCCCCTCCTAAAGCACCTCAGCCTGTTCAGCACTCACATGAGGGGCAAGGACCTCGACCACTTGCTCGCCTGCAGTCCCGTGCTGGAAATTCTCATGCTCACCTTAAGCGGATTTCCCGGACGCATCCGCCTCCGTAGCCAAAGCCTCCAGTGCATGCTCCTCTGGTCGTATGTGGCAGACGAGCTCGCCGTGGTGGACACCCCCCATCTGGAGCGGCTCATACTGTCGATGACTTGCGCTGACAATGTATCAAGTGATGATCTTATGGTGGTCAAGATCGATCGTGCACCTGTGCTGCGTGTGCTTGGTTACTTGGAGCCAAGAATTCACCAACTGCAGATTGGCAACACTGTAATCAATGTACTAGTACCTTTCATCTCCTTCAGAAGCAAGTGTGGTCCACATTTGTGAGTATCTCACGTCCCATGACATTTCCTCTTGTGCATTGTGTTGCAGGCCAAGACAGCAGCGAGCCCAGGAACCATTGTGCCAAGCGTCAAGATATTGGCTTTAAGGGTGAATTTTGGCATCTTCGAGGACTTCAATATGCTGCCCAGTTTCCTTAGATGCTTTCCCAACATTGAGACACTGCACATTGAGGTGAGATGCCACGAATTTAATTGCATTGGTTGATCATTTGGTATTCACATTGTCGACCACTAGCATCAGACTGTATAATTGAATTCCTCACTGATTTTGTAGTCCGCGGTGGTACTTGGTGAAGGAACTGGAAGGCATCATGCCAAGTTCTGGCAGGAGATCCAGCCTATTGAATGTGTGAAATCGCATGTCATGGAATTGTCATCAATGAGTTCCGAGGGGACCAAGGCGAGCTTGAATTCCTCAAGTTCATTGCCAAGAGTGCACAGAAGCTGAAGTCTTTGCTGCTGGTGATGACCAAAGAAAATTTCGCTTCAGAAGATAAGGTGTATGAGGTGAATTGCCTGTTGGCTGATCTTTGTGCAGAAAACTGTAAAATGTTGATCCTGGGTTCTGAAGAGGAGAGTGTGTTGACCTTCAGCAAAGCTTCTGATCTATCAATTGAAGACCCATTTGTGTGATTACTTGGAGGTGATCAGATATTTTGTGATGTCAGACCTTTGGGAAAGCATTTGCTTTTGATTCTGTTGCGCTGTCTACATATGCAGCTAAGAATGCTTCTCTTTTGATTTGTTGTCATTTATTTTCTGCAGATTGTCAAGTTTCAAGTAGCATTAATAGTTGTTAAGCATTGAGTTGTTATCTATTTTCTTCAGACTGGCAATATTCAATTCAAGTAGCATGAACACTCCGTAGTTAGTTAAGCATTAAAATCGCCATTCCCTTCGTTTTCCTCAGATTGGCAGGTTTCAATTCAAGTAGCATGAATAGTTTTTAAGCATTGAAGTTGTCGTTCCCTTCCTTTTCTTCAGATTGGAAAGTTTCAAGTAGCTTGACTAGTTGTTAAGCGTTGAAGTTAGCAGTTCAATATGCTCACTCAAAATAATTTTATTTCTTACCACTTGTCGTATTTCTATGCTATCCATATATAGTTTTGTATTTGACGATGAAGTGATGTAAAATTAAGGCCAGGCGATTATATTGCCTAATGTCTTATCATTCATGCTGTAATGCTATCTTCTCCCAGGATGATGCTCCATTGGCAGCATGTGCAAAGTCCTGCTTAGTGTTCATACTGGTTCATTCAGTAATGAACTCCTGTCAAGTTTGTTGTATCATCATAGTTCCCTGAGGTGTTTCTGAACACTGATTTAGAATTTCTTGTGGCTGCACGTACAATTTCATCTGGTCGTAGCATTTTACACAAGGCAAGTTTGGCAGATGAATCATCCAGTACCTGTGATTTCTTCACTGTTAGTTACTTTGATAGCATATTGACATCGCGGGATATTCCTGACTAATTCTGACATGTTGCGCAATATATTTATGTTTTGCCTTGGACAAATTGTTTTCTGCGGAGAGGTATCTCGGTCGGCCGATGATGGGCTCATATTTCACAGCCGCCGCGGCTGCAAGCGATGCCATTCTGGTTCGGCTTCTCGTCAGACGATGGCAGCAGGTTCTGCGTGTCCGACCTCAATGCCGCCGCCGCTCCGACTGGGAGGAAGACCAAGCCTCGTGCCGCTTGGATGATCCGCTTGGAAAATCACTCGTTTAAGCCTAACATCTTCAAATATATATACTTCAGCTTAGAGTCTAGCAGAAAAAGAAAAGGTAGCCTTACAGCAAAAGTGACAGTTTTACTTTTACCTGATCTAAGTTGCATTGTGCAAATCTTGCCTAGCGAATGTGGAGAAATAGCATATGAACCAAAGATACCATCCAAGGGTGAAAGGGCCTGTGTTTCAGAAAACACGCACAATAATCAAATCATCTACTCGCAACAAAACTGAAACTGAAGGCAGTTTTTAACTTTTATCGTCTTCATATGTGAGCTCTGTGCCTCAGATTGCATTGGGAGCAAATTCACTTATTCACATATCCTTTGGCAAGTCAAGTGAACAACCAGCGTACTAGGAACCCCTATCATATCCTCTGCCAGGGCCAAGTACAATGTAATCCAATCAAATGAAAACGAGTTTTAGAATCTCTTTCATATTAGGCATGACAAGGCTGAAATACAAGACCATCTGTTCTTTGAGGCAAGAAATTATGCACATTAGTGCTGAAAGGGAAAAACAGAACAGAGAGTACCGACAAAAGCTTATTAGCGGGGCCCAAGACAAGCATAGAAACTGAAAGTCTGAAACAACAATTTTCAGATGAAGTATCATATAACAGCAGAAGTAATAACCGCATTATAATTTTGCATGAGCTCAAAAGTGGAAACTGAATTGTAGGAGAACATTAGTCAGACACTTCCTTTTTTTATCTCTTCCACGAGTTCATCCTTGTAGTCCTCAAATGTGCCCTCAAACGTGTTGATAGTGCCATCTTGCACAATCCATATCTGACTCCTTGTCTCATCCTCACAAACCCGAGAAATCAACCTTGAATCATGGCTAACCAAGACAACACCTCCGGTGAACTCATCGAGGGCATCGGCCAATGCATCAATGCTCTGCATGTCTAGGTGATTTGTTGGTTCATCAAGCAGAAGAACGTGAGGATTCCTCATTGCAATCGAAGTGAAGACGACACGGGCCTTCTGGCCACCGGATAACTTATCAATCGGAGTGAGATGGTTTTCTTTGGGTAATCCAAACTTGCCAAGCTTGGCACGGACAGCCTCTGCCTTGCTCATCCCCTCCTGGTCAGGGTGGATCCTGAGTACCTAACTCAACTGCACTTTCCTGCATGGTCAATATTTCGACGAAATGCTGTGAGTATTGCCCAATCCTCAGCTTTTGGCTCCTCCTGACCTGACCTTAAGTTGGGGCAAGATCACCGGCAAGTAGCTTAAGAAGGGTGGATTTCCCTGCCCCATTAGGTCCAACAATAGCCACACGTGTGCCCATGTCAATGTCGACATTGACATCGGAAAGCTTGAAGTCTGGGTAGCTGAAACCTGCCTCAACAAGCTGAAGCAGCGGCCGTGCGAGTTCAGTGGGTTCAGGGAAGTGAAATCGAACACAATAATCATGCCACTTCTGTGGAACAATCGCCTGTTTCTACTTTCTAGTCAGCGTGATCATTCGACGCATTCTTCCCCTTCCCTTTGCTCTTCTCTGCCTATGACATGGCCTGCCGGACAGCCTTCTCCTGCGCAGCCTTGTCCCCACTTCTCCTAGCCGCGTTCACCTACTTCTCTAACTTCTCGTGATCCCGGATCGCTCTGGTCCTCTTCTGCACGAAACCGGCCTCGAAATCGTCGAAATTGCCACGGTAGAAATCGAGCTTCTTGTCGTGCAGGTTGATGATGTCGCTGCAGACCTTGTTCAGGAAGTCCCGATCATGGGACACGACGATGAGCGTCTTCTTCCACTGCGTGCGCAGGTACTCCTCCAGCCACAGAACCGCCCGGAGATCGAGGTGGTTGGTCGGCTCGTCGAGGAGCAGCAATGTGGGCTGCATGAAGAACGCGCAGGCCAGGGAGATGCGCATCCGCCAGCCGCCACTGAATTTCCTGGTGGCCTTCGCCTGATCGGCATGGCTGAACCCCAGCCCCGCGAGGATCTTGGACGCGCGCGCCCGGGCGGCGTCCGAGTCGTGGAGCCTGAGCTCGTCGTACACCTTGGCGAGCCGCGCGTTGCCGGCGGCGTCGTCGGAGGCCTCGACCTCGAGCCCGTCGCGCTCGCTGCGGAGCGCCGCGAGCTCCTCGTCGGCCGCGAGCACCGCCTCAATCAGCGGGCGGCCGTCGCTGGCGCACTCCTGCTCGACGAGGAACGTGTCGATGTTCCCCGGCACCGGGAGCTTCCGGCAGGCCCGGCACGCCAGGAGCTTGAGCAGCGAGGACTTGCCCCTCCCGTTGGGCCCCACGAAGCCGTAGCGCCGGCCGTGCGCGACGCGCAGCGTGGCGCCGTCGAGCAGCCGCACGCCCGCCGCGGACACGGAGAAGTCCTCGACCACGACGTCCCGGGCGTTGTCCGCGGCGGCGGCGGCGGCGGAGGCGGAGGCCCCGTCGGCGGCCGGGGCGCGCGCGCCGAGGGTGACGGATAGGTCTTTGCAGCGCGGACATTCTCGACCGCCGGCGGGCTGCGCGTGCGCCGCCGCGGCCTCGGGCGCGCGCGGCTCCTTCTTCCTGGCGTCCCTGCGCGAGGGCGCGGCAGCCGCGGCGCGGGACAGCCGGGTTCTGGCGGCGGCTGCGCCGTTGTTGTTCCTGATTTTGCCCACCATTTGCGCTTTGCGGCTGTGGACGGGGTCTTTCTCCTCTTTTATCCTCCTCTTGGACCGCCTCTTGGACCGCGGCCTTGCGCGGGATGCGGGATTCCGAGTCCGACTGCGGCACGACTTGCCATCAAGCAATCTGGGACTCTTTTTATTTAAAAAACAACTCCCAAATTTATCAGGCAAGAAGAAAATTCATCGTCACATCAAAATGTCATAATATGTATAGAGTATTAAATATAAATGAAATTAAAAACTAATTGCATAGTTTCGTTGTACTCTACGAGACGAACATTTTAAGTCTAATTAATCAATTTTTAACAATTTTTTATACATACAAACAAAATGCTACAGTGACGCAATGATTACGAAGAGTCGATCGAAGAATTTGCAATATAAAATCTTTATTTTTCTGAAAAAAAATATTTATATTGAATATTGTTTTTCGGATTAATTCCGTACAATAGAATTGGGAGGAAAATACCGTCGAAACTTGGGAAGATATGGGATTCAAATTCTAGTTGCCTTCTCAAGCCGAAGCCAGCCTTCACCCTTGGCTCATTACAAATTGCATAGGATTGAAAAATAACTGCATTGGGAAGGACTGAACAAGAACACACAGGGCACACAAACTTGGACAGAAATTTCTGGCGCCTTTGTTTCTTTTCTTCTTTTTTTTTCGAAACTGCAGTCATTATGTTATGATAAAGAGAGGGTCCAATTACAAGCCAAAAGAGCTGCAGGCTAGAAATCACAAGTAGTACATCCTGTTGATGATGAGATCAGATATACAGTATGATGATAAGCAAACTTGACACAACTGCGGGCATTGTCAACCAGCTACCATCTGCCAGTAACCACTATATACAATATGCAGGCCCTAGACCTTTGCTGCCATATGATGAACTGAAGTCGTTCGTTCGAGAAAGAGACAGCACTATTGTATAAAATTATTTTCATTTATAAGACCAAAGGCAATGTAACTTCTCAAAATGACATTTAACTTTCTGGCACTGTAATTTTGTACAACATCCAGCCAATACGGAGAGCGAAATTAAATCAATTAGAATTTAGAAATCAAAGACTCAAAGCTCACGAATAGCAGCTTTCAAACAGAAAGCGTGTCTTGTTGCTGGAGTAGTGCTGGACTACTTCATACACGGTAGTTTCCTCAGTTCACTTTTCAATGCATTTCTCAAGAATTTGGCCGTGTTCCTTTGGAGCTGGCAAAATATTGCCAGCCCCTTTGACCAATAATTAAGGATATTAAATAAAGTCAGTTTACAAAACTACCTTCACAATATTGCACTATTTCACGAGACCTATCTAACGAGGTCTTTAACCACACGATTTGAGAATGGTTTCTGTAGCATTATTGTAGCAAAACATGGATTAATTAGGCTCATTAGATTCGTCGCGCGAAGGTACACTCATCCCTAAAAAGATTTTACAAATAGACTTCATTTAGTGCTTCATGCATACAAGATTCCCTTTGGCAATTTTTTATCATTGGGGAAAGAAACACGGCCACCATCAAGTTGATTGCATCGGGATATGTGCCATGATTTTATCGCGTCACATCTCAAGCTTAAACTGCTAAACAACAACAACATAGCCTTTTGTCCCAAGCAAGTTGGGATAGGCTAGAGTTGAAATCCAAAAAGGCAAAAAACAGAAAATAAAGTTAGGGGAGAACAGAAAGGCAACGTATTCTATGCAAACTAGCTTCGTATGCAAACTATGCAAACTCCTACCACAGCCGCTGGATCCTCATTCGATGGCCACATACATAGATGAAAACTTTTAACACTTAAACTCTTCCACCATTAGTTTTCCTGCCCATAATTTATCTAAAACCCCTCGGGTCAGGAATTGAGAGAAACGTCCGCAGTTCCCCGCGACCCTAGACGTGGTTCTCCCGAACCCTCCATTGTCGCGACCGATCGCCCGCCGCCCCCTTTCACCGCACACGAACAGGAAAGGACAGCCTTTTTCAGTTCAATTGATCAACCAAGGAAAACCAAAACTTGTCGCCCGAAATGATTTGCGCCATGAGTGAGGCAGCAAATTAAAGCGGCTGTTCAATGATTCAGAGTGAAATCGTTCTGATGAACGGGACGCGGGCACTAGTTCTTGGCCGGCGTACCTACCCGAACGGCGGCTGCACGGTGGCGGCAGCACCATGCATCCCAGCGGCTCCAAAGTCGTTGTACAGGGCCTGGTCACCTCCCTGAAAAAGCCCAGAACCATGTCAATGACGAGCAAAATTGAAGCTTTTCAGGAGACAGCAGGCAGAGCGGAGCAGAATTAATAAGAATCTTACAGCGGCATTGGGGGACTTGAAGGCGGCGTCCATGTCCTCCCTCGCATGGTCGGTGAACAGCGGCAACGGCAGGAACCCCGCGGCGCCGCCGTCCTCCCCGGCGTCGGCGCCGGCAAGGCCGTGCAGGTCGCTGAGGTGGAGCACGACGGGCTTGTCCCCGCCGCCGCCGATCTGGTGGTGGCCGTGCCGCGAGACCGAGGAGCGCGGACTCGTCGAACACCGCTGGGTCCTCGGAGGCCCCTGCGGGGAGCTCCCAGGGGGACTTGCCGGAGCTGAACTCGGACCACGCCGCCGACAGCGTGGGTTTTAGATAAAATGTGGTCACGAAAGTTAACGGTGAGAGGGTCTAAGTGCTAAAATTTTCACCTCTGTACGTGGTTATTGGATGGAGATCCGGTGGCTGTGGTGGAAGTTTGCATAGTTTGCACACGAAGCTGGTTTGCATAGGATACGTTGCCGAACAGAAAAGGAAGCAAAGATCACGGTTCAGACACATTAATTGCTAGTCTCCAAGTGCTCCTATCCATAACTAAGTCTTTAGAGATATTCCACTCCTGTCTCTCTTAACCCACTGCTGAAACGGTTTGCAAACCCACTGCTCGTACATACATATAAACAGCAATATGCGCGAGCAGAAGAGATTGCTGGAGCCCTATTAATGCTTAAACATAGTACCATCGTAATTCGTAACTTCCCAAAGGTAAAAGCTAGACAAGTTAGATAAAGATAATAATCTTATAAATCATGCGAGGACGACTAGAGCTGAGCAGGGTAACTTACATCAAACTTCAATGACATTCATCCTCTGCTGCTTATACCAGCTTAACGGAAGCAGCATACCCCTAATCATTCTACTGACATTAATGAAACACAAGTTAAACAGATGGGGTGATGTATGCCAATATCTCCAATATGGCATAATCGAGGTACTAAATAGCGAATAGCGGTGCCATAGCGAATTAGGTTTGTATAGCGGATCGCCGATAGCGGGTGCTATAGCGGGCGCTAAGTCCAAATAGCGTAATTCAACAAAAATAGTCAAAATTTAGAGCATACATGAATATTAACATAAAATTTACTTAAATAATCTGCCTAAGGCAAATTGTTTTCTGCGGAGAGGTATCTCGGTCGGCCGATGATGGGCTCATATTTCACAGCCGCCGCGGCTGCAAGCGATGCCATTCTGGTTCGGCTTCTCGTCAGACGATGGCAGCAGGTTCTGCGTGTCCGACCTCAATGCCGCCGCCGCTCCGACTGGGAGGAAGACCAAGCCTCGTGCCGCTTGGATGATCCGCTTGGAAAATCACTCGTTTAAGCCTAACATCTTCAAATATATATACTTCAGCTTAGAGTCTAGCAGAAAAAGAAAAGGTAGCCTTACAGCAAAAGTGACAGTTTTACTTTTACCTGATCTAAGTTGCATTGTGCAAATCTTGCCTAGCGAATGTGGAGAAATAGCATATGAACCAAAGATACCATCCAAGGGTGAAAGGGCCTGTGTTTCAGAAAACAAACAAAATAATCAAATCATCTACTCGCAACAAAACTGAAACTGAAGGCAGTTTTTAACTTTTATCGTCTTCATATGTGAGCTCTGTGCCTCAGATTGCATTGGGAGCAAATTCACTTATTCACATATCCTTTGGCAAGTCAAGTGAACAACCAGCGTACTAGGAACCCCTATCATATCCTCTGCCAGGGCCAAGTACAATGTAATCCAATCAAATGAAAACGAGTTTTAGAATCTCTTTCATATTAGGCATGACAAGGCTGAAATACAAGACCATCTGTTCTTTGAGGCAAGAAATTATGCACATTAGTGCTGAAAGGGAAAAACAGAACAGAGAGTACCGACAAAAGCTTATTAGCGGGGCCCAAGACAAGCATAGAAACTGAAAGTCTGAAACAACAATTTTCAGATGAAGTATCATATAACAGCAGAAGTAATAACCGCATTATAATTTTGCATGAGCTCAAAAGTGGAAACTGAATTGTAGGAGAACATTAGTCAGACACTTCCTTTTTTTATCTCTTCCACGAGTTCATCCTTGTAGTCCTCAAATGTGCCCTCAAACGTGTTGATAGTGCCATCTTGCACAATCCATATCTGACTCCTTGTCTCATCCTCACAAACCCGAGAAATCAACCTTGAATCATGGCTAACCAAGACAACACCTCCGGTGAACTCATCGAGGGCATCGGCCAATGCATCAATGCTCTGCATGTCTAGGTGATTTGTTGGTTCATCAAGCAGAAGAACGTGAGGATTCCTCATTGCAATCGAAGTGAAGACGACACGGGCCTTCTGGCCACCGGATAACTTATCAATCGGAGTGAGATGGTTTTCTTTGGGTAATCCAAACTTGCCAAGCTTGGCACGGACAGCCTCTGCCTTGCTCATCCCCTCCTGGTCAGGGTGGATCCTGAGTACCTAACTCAACTGCACTTTCCTGCATGGTCAATATTTCGACGAAATGCTGTGAGTATTGCCCAATCCTCAGCTTTTGGCTCCTCCTTACCTGACCTTCAGTTGGGGCAAGATCACCGGCAAGTAGCTTAAGAAGGGTGGATTTCCCTGCCCCATTAGGTCCAACAA